>CAMXCT020001813.1:19906-82406 GCA_947184155.2 Cladocopium goreaui
CTTCTCGTCTGCCTATAATACATCTTCAATATATTGTCTTGTAATTTAGTGTCTCCATACTAGCAACAGAAGACTTTGCTCGTCTACGCTCTCGGGCCATCCGTCGTCTAGTTTCATTCACCACACACATTTATGGCACTTAGTCAGTTGCAGAATTCTGCAGGAAGGCCCCAACGTAGACTGGCCATGGTCCGCATATACTGATCGATAACCCAGTTGAACTCACACTCCGGCATGGCAAAATGTGGGGCCGAAACAAGAGACCCAACACTATCCCGTCTAAACCGGATGTCCAAAAGCTCAGGGGCCCTTCTGCTGAGGCATCGCGGCTTCGTCAGATGTGGACGGAGGCAGTGGAGACCTACCTGGAGGAAGCACCACCTGCTTCCTCACTCCAGGCACGTTGGGATCAGGTGAGCGCCCTGTGTAGAGAGAAGGCGGTTCAAATCTGTGGAGTCTTGGCCCGAAGAACAGGGGCTCCTTGGTTAGCAGAGAAAGAAACGGAAGTTAAACAATTGGACACCTGGATTTCCGAAGCACAAGAAGCAGATCGACAGATTCGTAATAACCCACACAATTTACCCCCAGAAGAATGGACACAACAAAAACGGCGCAAACGCCACCAATTACAGGCAGCCAGACAGCACAAAGCCCAGACACTGCAGCAATGGGAGGAAAATTGGCTCACACAGCAAGCTCACCTGGCGGACCAAGCGTCTGCCAGACATGACATGGGCACTGTATTTCGCATTGTAAAGGACCTAGCTAACGTGGAGGACACACAACGCAGGTTTGGTTGTCGCACAGAACATCATCCGGAGGAGATCGCGGAAGAATGGAAACAACATTTTCAAGCCATACAACTAGGCAAGATCATTGTACCCGAAGAGTTTTGGCAGGATATCTTACCACTTGATACCGATGCAACATGAAATGATGTTCCAACTCCAGAAGAGATCCAAAAAGCCATCAACGATATGGACTATGGACGCGCACCAGGGGCAGACATGTTTATGGCAGAATACCTAAAACTAGCGGGTCCGACACTATTCAATGAAATTAGACACATAGTACAAACTGCATGGCGGCAAGCCGCCCAGTCCGATCAGGGCCAAGAGGCAGAGTCATGGCCTCTAGCTTGGCAGCAAGGGGTGATCGTACCTTTATGGAAAAGAAAGGGAAACCGCCATGACAAAAATACTTGGAGAGGTATCACGTTGCTCTCAGTAGGAAGTAAACTGATTGCACGCATATGTTCTGCTCGTCTCCAAAGATGGAGCAAGCCATGGCTAAATCCATATCAGTTCGGTTTTAAAAAGGGCGCCAGTATCGATGATGTGCAGCAAATTACCAGGACTATTTTAGAAGAAGCCACTGGGTCGGTACACGACCGAGTATATGTTTTCAGGTTCTTTGACTTGGAAAAAGCTTATCCCAAAGTCCCTAGAGAACCATTATGGAAAATGCTCCAACTCAAAGGATGTCCTACACCATTTCTCCGAATTTTCCAGGCTATTCACGACCATTCCAGGAGTCAAGTTCGGGTATCCGGGACACTATCCACCAACTTTTTACCGGAAAGAGGTTTACGTGAAGGATGTCCCAGCAGTCCGGTGCTTTTCAACTGTTATCATCACGGAATTTTAGAAGTTTTTAGGGCTCGACGCGCCCGGGCCGCAGCCCTTCTAGGGTCCCCACCCGGCATACCATGGGTTTCCAAAATAGATGGCAAACTCGGCAAAAAAACGAAACGATAGAGTCACGGAACACAGACATCTTAAGCAACACATCTTTGGAGATTTTGCCTATGCGGACGATACCGCAATCGCGGGAGAAGTAGAGGAAACCTTCGTTGCAGAGACGATTTTTGATAAGACAATCACTGCTTTTGGAGGAGCCCTAAACAGACACAAAACAGAAGGTCTGCGAGTCACTAGCGAAGCAACCGCAGCCTTTAATATTCCACATTTGGGCGAAGCGCAAACAGTTAAACATGTAGGGGCTCTTCTAGGTGTGCGGGGCAATCACGTTTCCGAAACGCAAGCACGCATCACAAAAGCATTGCGTAAAGTTGGCTGGGTAGCCGGGGCATGGACTAAGGGTCGCGGGGCACACATCAATAAACACAGAATCAAATATTCGGTCCGCATACGCGTCATGAAATCAGTCCTTAAGGGGAGTCATTTCAAGTTTTTGTAAGACGCGGTCATGGCAAATGAACCTTGCAACTTCAAAGAGCTCAAAAAGTTATCCATTTGGCGATTCGCAGATGTTTGGGTATTAGAATGAGGATGATACATCCCTATGGACTATCCAATCATGTATTACGTCATCTAGCACAGTGGGAAACCTTCGAAACCATGGTACGTAGAGCCACCCTGATGTGGATTGGGCATGTCGCTAGAATGCATGTCGATCAGAGGCAAAAGGCAGTGATGTTTGGATGGATAGAAAACGCAGGAGCCAAACCACATGCCCCATACCGCCAAGCACAGTGGATCAACTCCTGTTTGAAGAAAGCACAAATCCCAGAAGCCGACTGGTTTCGCCTGGCACAAAACAAAACAACATGGAAGAAACGAATCTATGAAGCCTTTCCACAAGAAAAAGTCAACCGGGATTTCGAACAAGCATTGGACCAGTGGCGTCCAGGCCGGCCCCTACCCAATTTCGTCCCGACCTCCCAGATCGTGGAAGATGATCAGAGCGCAGATGGTAGTGAACAAGAGGTAGGTGAACAACGACGCGGCCGACCCCGCCGCAGAGTTCGTAGGGAATACAGGCATCGCGACGGTCAAGGAACCAGGCAACAACGCGTGTACAAAAATGAAGCAGGACAATGGGCTTGTCCAGTGTGCGCAGAAACCTTTGCTAAACCCAACCAGGCCACATTTCACTACGAAGAGCACCACGCAATCGCAGACCCCAGCTTGGTAACAGTGGAAACTTATTCATGTACGCTTTGTCACGCGCACTTCCGACGACGCAAACAACTCACATCGCGCCAGTGCCCGGCCAAACAACGCCTTACGCGCTTAGATCAGATCGATGATATGCTCATGGTACATGGCCCCCCAAACTTCCCCACCCTCCATCGCACACCCCACTTCTCAATTTACACGGATGGGTCCGGTGGACACAACAACACTGCAGGATGGGGGGCGGCGATCTTCGCCCAACCCAACCCAAGTCCCGAACAGCATTGGTTAAGTGCGCTATATGGTCCTGTACTCACTGCCTCTTTTGACCCACTTTGGCTTGGCGCAACAACACACACGAACAACACAGGGGAAGTGTCGGCCATTGGAGAGGCTTGCCGTTGGCTCCTGGAATATATCGAACTTCGCCTACCTTTTGCCCCCCCACTCACAGCAACCATACACTACGATAGCATGTATGCCTACGGGGTATCTACCCGCCTCTCCACCCCCACCTGTAACCACGGACTGGTTGAGATGGTCGCACGTCTAGTGGACAGAGTTCGCAGCAAAATCCAACTCACTTTTCAACACGTCAAAGGACACAGTGGCGAACATGGCAATGAGGTAGCAGACCGCTTAGCTGAATGAAAGAGGGACGCATTCGCGCATTTCCCCGCATTGCACAGCATGGACCACACCACCCGAGGGACCTATGGGACAACCCCCTGCACCACCGAGGCCTCCACCACGTCCAAGAGCGGCCCGTCGACGACCCGCAGCAGCGCTGCGAACATGTGAAAAGTGCGACCAATCTTTCAGCCTGGGCAACTATAACCAGCATTTTCCAACATGTAGGGGACCAGGCAACGCCAACCTCACATGCAAATATTGCCACAAAGTCTTTCAATCGGTTATCTCCCGAAAAACCCATGAAAGAAACAGTCATTCAGCACAGGCTTTGGCGGATGGACTTATCGGCAAAATCCCTAAACGAGGAAAACACTGACCATACACACCGCAGCAATCTCAAACTCAAATGTGGCATCTCGTAGCAATTGTTGCGTTCGCGCTCTGCTATTCCCCCCTGCCATGGCCTCGCCCCCAACCCGTAAAGTACAAGTGTCCAACCAGCTTAAAGACCACAAAGCAAGACTGGATGCAGCCGAGGAACGACTACACCGGGTGGAGCTGGTACAAGAGCCAGCAAGAGGGTTACAGAAGACTCCGGGTGGAACACGGGGACAAAGTTAAACAAGTGTGGGAAAAATTTGAACGCAAAGAAATCGAAGGTCGGGATCTCAAAGCGGAAATCGCACGAGCTTTGGCAGAAGACGTTCAATCGTCCCTGCTCCAACCAACTGACCCTGAAACACTGGAACAAAAAGCCAGAACGCCGTCCAATAACAAAAGGGGGGCCCTCCCACAACACGATCGAGAACACCTGGTTCGGGACATGGATATCACAGCACATCTGGAATGGGTCCGTAAAGACAAGTCAGGGGCAATTGCACTCATACTCAAACGAGGAGAACCCTCCAGATTGCACTTTGAAAGGATCAGACATGACGGCAATTGGGCTCTCTTTGTGGCCTCCAGGATGCAGGAACCCCCAAAAGGTATCCAAATATACCCCGATCGAGGTCCCCTATATCAAGGCGTAAAGGTCAAGGAAAAGGTAAAGGAGGTGCAGCCTCCGGGAGCCGGGGCAGAGGCAAAGGGAAGGGAAAGGGGCGCAAGGGCAACCAATGACGGTTCTCAGGCGCGACACGCTTGTCGGATGTTACATAGTAATTGGATTTGAGAGCCTCCAATAAATCATTCTGCTGTACCTTCTACCACGTTCCCCCCCCTTCTTTTACCCTGATCCCGACACTACTCTCACCAGATCGCACTGGGTACGTCCCGCGATCTTCCAGACCCCCTCACTGGGTACGACCCGAGGGGACCAGAGTCCAGAGTAGTGGGATCCCCACCACATCTCCTGGTGTGTTTCCATTTCTTTGGTCCTACGGATCAAGTGTGCAACCTCCTGTTAGATCCCGCGTCCCATTTTCTACACCACTACACGACCATTTTCACGACCTCCCCACCTCTTCAGCCTTGTATGAAGAGCCACCTCCTTCACGGTCTTGGGCGAGTACCCTGTTCTGTATGAAACTTTTCATTAGACGCAAAACGTCACTTTGGGATTTGGAATATGGAACGTTGACCATTTCAGACAACCGCTTTGTTTCACTACCAGTACACCTCTTCGGCTGTGACATGATCAATATTCACTGTGCCAGCTTTCAACCACTAATGACTGCTGTGTGTTCTTGTGATTGCTTTGCGGTGAAACTTGTATATAAACCGGACTGGTCCGGCGCGCGGACGTAACTTGAAGTCTCTGGTATTGTGGAGGTCGCTCTATGGTGCAAGCTACCTTCGCCGCACACCATCATCATCTGGGACTATCACAGTTGCTACACTAGCATAGGCATTGGGAGGGGCTTTGCCGCCTTTACCAAGTGCTCTATCCTTGATATCTATTGGTTTCAGAATGGGGGAATGCGCACGATTTAGCCCTACATGCATTGTATGCGAAAAACATGCAAGGGGTGATGGCCTTTTCGGCTGCCGACATTCGGGCTGCTTTCTTGGCTTCCTCTCCCCTAGGGGTCGTGCTATCCACATCAGTGGATGAAGGCTGCTTTAATCCTACGGGTCTAGCCTTTTGGGTAGGGGCTGCCTGCATATCCTCTTCATTTTGAGCATCCTTCCAAGGAAGGAAGTCCTCACTCCCCCCTGAAGCCTGACTTGCTGGAGATTCAGGAGTGTTCTCCGGGTCTGTCTGGGTCTGGGGTTGGTGCCGGGGCACCAGCGATGTTATCATCGGGAGGTGGATTAGTACCGAAGTACCCTGCCGCAGGTTTCAGACCTAGCTGCCTATCAAAATCTCGGCGATTGCGCTTTTGCTGCTCCAGCTGGATGGCTAGTTCAACTTTGGACCATAACCAGTCGGTTGTGCGACGATGGCTATCTAGTCGGGCGTCCCTAGCTTTAACGACTTTTGGGGCCATTACAGCATGACGCTCAAGTTCGTCGATAAGATGGTTAAACAACGTTTGCGGCTGCGGCAAATCCTCTACGGCGATTGTTGACATCACGTAGATATAGGTGTCTCTAAAGGTAACTAAATCGGCTACAGTGTTACCGGGGGACCTTAAGGGACAACAAATCCTTTCGCCAAGCATGCCAAGGCGGTCACGCTCCAGCTGGAAATGTTTAAATATTCTACGCAACATCGCGCGCCCGCAGGGCATAGCCCCACTGGCAGCGCGCTCAGACTCTAACATCTGATTAAAGAGGAGTCCAAACCTTCCGCCTTTGCAAGTTCCTAAGAGCTTGGATGCTACTTCGCGGTCAGTGCGAGGGTAGCGAGGATCGGCTTGGAGCTCTTCCTCTGTTAGGGTTAGGCACTCCTGGGCCCACAAGTAAAGTTCATTACCAGGGGTCTTTTGAAGTTTGCCTATGGCCATTAACACCTGGTTCACGTAACCTCGGGCTTCACCTGCATTAGCAGGAGGGTGGGGGAAAACCAGGTCAGTCAAGGACTTAACCATAATGGTCTTCTCTTCCTGCCTCGCGAAATCTACCGGTGCCAGGGAGGAACTGTCGGATGATGACCCTGAACTTGAAGAGTCAACAGACCTACATGAACTTTTGTGGTGATAGTATGATGGCGTTGAGTGTTGAACACCTTGTTGGACAAGGGGCAACGGCAATGGCGGCACGACCGGAGGGAGCACCTGCCGCGGGAATAACTCACTTCCTGTGGCTCGACGGGTCGAATTACCACATATGGTGTACCCGCAAGGCTCGCTTGACTACGATTTATTCCTAGTGGCGCGCCTAACGCAGCGCTCTTTGCAATTGATGCTGGGGGCGCACAGGCTGATGCTATTGCTTGGTGTGCTTTTGCCAAAGTTGGGTTCGAACCGCTTGCAGCATGTGCACAAGGCACGACAGCATTTGTTGCTGTAGGCAAGTTAGCTGGAAGATTAGATCTTACTAAAGCCACTTCCTCTAGCTGGGGGTTCGCCACAAATTGTTGTTGTTGTTGTTGTTGCATCTGTTGAAGCTGCTGCTGTTGCAATTGCAATGCACTTGACAACCTTAACACCTCAGCTTGGAGTTGTTGAACCAAGACTGACTCTGATGGGTTCGACCCACTTGCAGCTAACGCACTAGGCACCATAACGTTTGTCGTTATGGGCAAGCTAGACACTGGGACTAACTCTGCGAGCTGGGGGATCGCCACTACAGGGACGGGTGAGACACCCGGATGGTGCAAAGACTGGGGCAAGGATGCATCAGCATTTTGCGCGGCTACATTAGACGGTTGACTATCAGAGACTTTGGGGGTAACCCGACTAGTCGCCTCTACGACATGGGACAGCAACCACTTGCAAAGTGTCTGAAGTATTTTGAGGGTTATTCGGGGACAACAATGGACTAGCTGGGTTGGGGTATTGGACGGCAGTGGATGGGACCGCACTCCGATCTTCAAACACATGTTGCCTATCCAAAATTTGGGATGAAGAATTAACGGAATCCGGGGAAACTAGTGCAACACGGTGTCGCTGCTGGGTTGCAGCCAGCCGGTGCTCATTGAGAGCAATCCTAGAGTCCTTTTCTGTTATCCCGATCTCCATATCAGCTAATTGTTGATTACCCAAAATTGAGGGACCACCAGAAACCGTGGGGGTCACCCGACCAGTCGCATTGACGTCGGTTGGGATCACGACCGCTTGCATTGAATCTGGGGCACATGGAAGGCTAATTGGGGACAACATAATGTTGGTAGCTGCATTGGGGTATTGGACAAAGTGGATGGGACTTGATCAGGGTCTTCAAACACATATATTGTCCAAAGTTTGATGGGAAGGGTTAATGGAATCCGGGGAAACTAGTGCAATGCTATGTCGCTGCTGGGTTGCAGCTGATGTTCATTGGGGAACATCCTAGAATCCCTTTCGGTTATCCCAAACTCCCTAACAGCTAAATGTTGATTACCCAACATTGGCCTATTTTGTGAGTTTTGTGGTGGTCCTACAATTGGCTCATTCCACCTAGGTACGACCCCTTGCAGTGCTACTTGACTAGTTTGGACTTCCTGCCAAACCCTCGGCCAAGCCCCAAGATCATCTTGTTGGGTCCCCTGTGATATATTATACCCAGTTAAATCCAAACCCCTTTCCCATTCACCCGGAGGTACAGTGGCTTCCTCCTGGCTCCTGGTTGTGCAGGATGGCCACGGGCGCTGCGTCGCGCTCGAAAGCAGCGACCTGAACGGATCCAGCATGCGTGTGCATGGCAGCTTCCCCAAGTTGCAAGGTTAAAAGAGATTGGTTGGCTATGGGATTAGCATGGTCCTCTAAACTAGTAACATGGTGCGTGTTAGAAACATCAGCACCCGCAAGGAGATTGGTTCTTGATGGACTAAGTTCCAAAAGATTATCGGGGTCTGGACTATTGCTTGGATACGGATCTAATGGTAACCGATGCCTACGAAAACCACTATAACGAGATGCTTGCAGACTAGTATTGGAAGGCTCCTGAACCAGTGTGGCATCCCTAATGAATGGAGAACGCTTCAACCCTTTGTGGGGTTAAAACAACATTAGGTTCATCGGGGACCAGAGCTGCATTGAAATTATTTTTGGAGGCTTCGGAGTGACCCCTAGATCGACTAGGCATACTAGGATCAGCTTGCGGGGGAACACCGGGCATCCTAATTCCACAACACAACTTTTGCAGAGTGTCGCAACTCAATTAAGATCCGACGCGTGCTTTGCACAGCGTCCCAAGCGCTAGATTACAGACGACAAGGACGGACCAAAGGCACAGTACTGAATCAACCAACTAAACTTTACAAAGATGGATGTAGAAAACAGTAAAGTGCAAAAGGAGTTAACAACCTTACGGATGCAAGTGGAGTGTTGCAGGCGGCAACAAACCACGGAAAAGACAAGTTCTACATGGACTTCAATCTTCTTATGGATTAAACACATATATATATATATACATAATATATATATATGTACATGTATATATTATTATAAAATCATATAAATAAAACTTCATCAAAAACGCTCGGCTTCCAAACGAATCGAAGTTCTAACGACCTGTGCAGACACTCGGACTTTATATTCATTTTCTTTTTCGCTTGCTGGATATAATTTGATCTCCAGGTTTTTTCAACCAACACATTTCTTTGGTTGAATTTTCAGATGGATATCAAAACCCCCGCATTATGAATCACACCGAATTGGGTTAAATGAATGAAAACAGACCCATAGGAGTGGTTTCTCGTTTTTTTTTTGGAGGTAGATATCCACCGCTGAAAACGTCCCATCCTTTGGAGAGGGAAGTGAATAGCACAATTTACGCATGACGAATGCAACTGGATTCGGTGAAAGCAATGCAACGGCTGTAAACTTACTGCAAACTTATTGCACCTATGGTGGCTGATGGTCCTCAGTGGTGAGGATTGGTGAAAAATTTCAAATCAGGGCGGACGGATGCTTGCATCTCCGGTTGGAGAACTGATGCGATTGAGAAAAGAAAATGCAATGGTTCTGTCATTGAATTTGGTCTCAGGATTGTCCCAATGACCAAACACCAGAAACGGAAGCTGTTGAGAATTGTAATCCTTGCAACAGAAAGACAACGAAAAGAATAGATTATATCATAAGGAATGGGATGGGTGGTTTTTTTCTTGAATATATAACACGCAATCAAACCAAAACGCAAAGAAGATTGAAGTCCAGCTTGATCCAAAATGTTTCAGGGGAAACAAAGATCTGAAAGTACCCTGTAAAACATAAACGAAACAAGTACGTTAAACGTTCTACATGGACTTCAATCTTCTTATGGATTAAACACATATATATATACATAATATATATATATATATGTACATGTATATATTATTATAAAATCATATAAATAAAACTTCATCAAAAACGCTCGGCTTCCAAACGAATCGAAGTTCTAACGACCTGTGCAGACACTCGGACTTTATATTCATTTTCTTTTTCGCTTGCTGGATATAATTTGATCTCCAGGTTTTTTCAACCAACACATTTCTTTGGTTGAATTTTCAGATGGATATCAAAACCCCTAAGTAAACTATCTGAGAATTCAACTCGCCAACAACTAACCCCAATTGAAAAGTGAGTGGAATTCCAGCAAGCGAAAATCGGGAGGCTACCAGCTAGGCAATGTCCAAGGAACTGTGGCATGCTCTGGAACAAGTGTTGGGGATCTACGAATGTTCCATAGGTCCGAAAGAGATATGCGAATGCGATCTGTCAATTGGAAATCATGTGGTGGGTTTCCAGATTGGTCCCATCGACTGAGGTCGTCTGCCAATATGTTTTGGGAGCCGGGAATATGGCTCACATCAATTTCGATACCCAAGATTGCTGACATCAGGCACATGCGCTCAAGGAAAATGGCCAGTGGGTAGGTCATGCTCCATAGTTTATTGCTTCCTGATTCTGCTCCACTGTTATCACTCAAACTTTTTAAACAAATTGGCATGCGATGAGCTGGAAAGAATTGAGCTGTCACAAACAGCAAGGCAATTTGGGCCAATGTCTCAAAGGCTGAAATAGATCGTTGCATCTCGGGTTCCAATTCAATGTTCAATTTTGTGAAGTCTGAATGGGTATAAATTTCGGAAAACCAGTAGCTTTGGCCTGTATTGGATTTGACAAATCCCCCAATTTCACATGTGTCGCCAGCCGCACATGCGTCTGCGGCAGCAATGCCTGGCCAGTATGTCTTGGGTGTCAAAGGTTTCATGGGGGATAAACCAGAAAGCCACTAAATGAAATGTTGGATAATGCGCAAACTCGAAGGTGAAAGTTTACGTTTGGTGGAAGCTGGGTCTCTAATGCGAAGCCAAATGCGTTTATTGGATACGTGTACCTTGGCTAGGTCATTCTTATGTTGAACTGTCTGATGACGTACTGCCAACAATTGTCCACCAATTGGCAAGGCCGTCCCGGATGGACGAGAGATGAAATTCAAGTTGTCATCCAGATAGGATGAAAAAGATCGCCAGTCGCCATTGTCAATACTGTAATGTGTAGCTGGGATGGAATACAAATCATGATACCAGTGTCGGATCCAGATTCTCATGTATGGCCAGAGTTGTGTTAACCACAATGCGAGTCCAATCAACTTTTCCAAATTTCGTTTTGATGTGCGGGAGCTCCGTCCCATTGAACGCAAATAATCTTGAAATTTTTTGATCTTGGCCACCGGGATTTCGACATAGCCTGACCGCAAGTGAATTTTCCATCCAATCCATTGTATGCTGAATGCCAACTCGCACTTTTGCCAAGACACAGGAATGTTTGTCAGCTGACTAAGGATACAGATCATAGTAGCCGAGAGTGGCATGCTGAATAATGATTGGACGAACAAGAAGTCATCAACGTATAACAAGGCAACGTGGGACCACCAAACAAGAAAGTGGAATAGCCTGAGCATCCAGCCCCCAAGTCTGGACCACCACGCCGCCGAGAAGGTGGCTCCGAACGGAGCGACTCTGTAAAAGTACAACTTGCCCTGCAACGTAAATCCTAGGAGGCCATGTTCTTCTTCACGTACGTAGATTCTTTTATGGGCTGCCTTAATGTCTAACGAGTCTAACGAAAATCCCATATGGTCGCCTGAAAAGTTTCGGATTGGGAATGTGCGCAACACATCCTTGATCGACGGTAGAGTACTCTTCTCAGGTATGTGGCACCTGCCGTTAAGGCCGCAAATAGTTTGGTCAAGAACTAAGCGTGGTGCTCTGCCTTCGGAGGAGGCAATGCCCAATTTGCCCAAGGCAACACCAAGTGGGAATCGCTGTTGTGCATCCTGTAATGTTCCATCGAATTCGAAAACGCAACCTTTGTCTATTTCTTGTTGGACGAGGCTCCGAGTAAGGGCAGGATCATCTTCTGCGCTCTGCCAATTTGCATGATGAGCGGAGAGTGGTGGCTCGTCAACATCAGTTGGATCACTCATGGGAAAACAATTGCTTGGCGGAATGTCGTGTTGAAATCCAGTGCCCACGCCTGCAATGAGTGATGGAAATAGAGCTTGGTCAGGATCTTGCATTAATTGATTGAGACATCGTAGAATTTCCAAACACATTGGTTGATGGGGCCGAACCTGCCAGTCAGGTGAAAAGCCCGAATTTCGCAAAAAAAAATCCAAATCTTGCTTGAAAGGAGCCAAAACTGCATTGGAGAATGGCGGATGCGCATGTGCATCCTGGGAAAAATATTGCAACAGTGCTTTGTCTAATCGCTGATCAACAATTCGTCGCATCCACTGTTGCCGAAGAGGGCCAAACACATCATGAGCTAAGCGCCCTCCCATGCTCCAATCCGGATTGGATGGCAAGCCGCCACCGTCCTCTTGTCCAAATGGTGGTTGAAATGGATCCTTCTTGGGGGGAATAAGATGAATATCGTCCCACTTCCAGTCATGTGATGATTGGTGAACCAGTGGTGTAACCAAAGAAGCAAATTTCGTGGCCAGGGCCTCTGGGTAACAGGCCGTTTGGCGACTTAAGTATTCCCCGGTATCGGATCTGGTCCCCACCAAGGACTGGTGGCTCCCGGCAGGGTGCGAACATAAGCAACCAAGGGCAGAAATCGGTTGCCAGCTGCTTGCAAACATCCATTGCTTGTACCAACTTTTGCCGTACTCACATGCAGAAATGATTGTGCACCAAGCAGAAATAAGCAGTAAAAATGACTTCACACATTCCTCCAACCAACTCATAGCTGAGGGTGGTTGCTCTAAGTGGGCATGTCCTCCCGCTTGATAGATTAAAGTGAGGCAAGTTATGGTTCGAGATAGCATCATAAATGATTCTTGCACCTGCAAAAGCTCTGCACTGCTAAGGCCCGGGACACCATCCAAAAATTCGGGTGTACGCAGTGCTTTGGGTCCTGGCCGATGTAACTTTAATCTGGAATAATGAGCACAAGAAGGAGATGCTGCCCCATAGGCAACTTGACCTGATGAGCAAATTCGCAATAGTTGTTCATAACTCCCATCATTCAATAGATCCATCCGCTGATCTAAAAGGATGTCAAAAGACAATACATTCCCATGCTGCGCCAAAATGGCTGCACTCAAAGGTCTGGTAGCACCGGAGCATATGTCAAGAAACAACTTGGAGTCCCCCTGATTGAAATTAGGTAATGAAGGTGAAAGCACTGTTGGTGAAACCATCGGAATTGTAGATTCTCCAGGGGTCATTTCGACCATCGCCTCCTCCTTAGGAGGGGTGTCTGGAGCAACCGTCACGTCCAAGGCGCTAATTGAGGCCTCTGAGACTGAAGGTCCTGTTTCCGGTTGCGCTAGTCAGTGAGTTGTATTCTGATGCTGCAATGCACCATGTTCCAAACCGCACGCCTGGCCGTTCACGGGGTAGGCACAAGCGTGGTGAAAACGGCAGGAGTCTCCTAAGGAGCAGTTCCCTGTTTGATACCTCATGCATAACTGTTTCCACTGACCTTCCTTAGTCTTTGCATCTGTCAACCATTGGACCTTTCCTTTTCCTTTCGATTTGCCTTTACCCTTTGAGGGTTTGCCTTTGCCTTTGCTCTTCGATGAACCTGAAAAACTGGGCTGCGATGGGGCAGAGGTGATCTTCAATGGACGTGGCCGCAATTGCAAAAGTCCTGGCAAATCATGACGAATGTGGGTGAACTCATGTAAGCAGTTGTCCATATCCCATCCACGCTCGGACATCAAATCTGCAATTGCAGCCCAGATTTGGCGGTCGGCCGACTGCGCTTCTGTAATGGATGCACACCGCAGCATGCTCTCTGGATCCACCTTCTGAGTCAAAAAACCCAAAAACTTGGCTGAATAGGCCTTGAGGTTGGCCAAATGGGCTCCACCGCACATTGCCACTGCCATGTCATGAACTGCCAGCAGATTTCTTACTGCATTTACTCCAAAGCCTGTGTTGGATATGTCAATAGCCGGGGGCTCGTCCACCAATAAATGATGTAGGGAGGCCACTTCCAACTTAGGCATTTTGGCTTGTCGCTGTGAGGTAACTTCTTCTGACTTCGCCATGGTAAGTCTATATTTCCATGGGATTCAGGCCCATTGTTTCTTCCCCAACTGATGGTGCACCAGGCTAAGCAGTCGCGTACTTGGCATAGTGTCATGATTGACCAACTCTGAGGGATAACTGGCCAAAAATTTGGTTTTCATCTGATCAATCACCGTGGCATCTAACTTCGGTGGAAAACTCTCCGACCATGTTCCAGGATTCGCCATGGGATCCGAAGACGCTGATGCCTGTGCAGCCTGGTTATTGGTTAACGCAGGTTGTGTCATTTCTTGACACATTTTGAATGCCGCTCTCAGGGAAGCTTTCTGTAGCAGTGAAGGTTCTTCCTCCGGAAAAAACTCAGGCCATAGGCGATCAAACGCTTCTAAGTTCACTGCAGCACACGCGAATGTTTGGACTGTCCAGCCCATCTGCATCAGCTGTGATGCAATTGCTGGTTCAACGCCACATGCCGACATGGCATCCTCTAATGACTTGGAAGTCATGACGCAATTTCCTAAACAAAAGGAAAATGAAACGCTGAACACGCTCACCAGTCGATCGTGACTGGTCCAATAAATTGATGCTTTGCTTGATTCTGTGAAAGTCTGTGGAAGTGGTAAAAATGACAATGGGAAGCGCCTGCAACCTAAGGACCTGAAATTTGGAAAATCTGAGTGCCGGGCATGATATCAATGGGTCATCACCTGTCCCTCTTGTGAGGGGGGTAGATTAAATCTTTGTGTCCCTTTTGTTTTTTTTTTTATTTTATTCTTTTTTTGAAATGGCTGCGGAGAAAAGCATAGATTGAGCCATGATGCAATCACGCCATGGTGGATGGAATGAGAAAAAATGTGAGTGTAATGCCATGTGCATACGGTCATGTGAACGCTGCAAGCATAAGCACCCCGCTGCAGGGTTCTGAACTGGTCTTTTGATTGCTGTTTCTCAACGTTGAGGGTTGCGGCTCAGAACGCTTTTTTCCTTTTTTGGTGTTGCGAATTCACAGTCACTGTAAATTGATTGCTGCCCACACCCTCTTACAACCTGCATGTTGGCAAAATGCCATGGAAGGGTGCCATTCGTCCAAAAATTCAGTTTCTGCATGTCTCATACGTGCCCCACAAGACGCTTTCCACAGATGCCCCATGAAAAGAGGTCTGGAATCATTGCCGTCATCCATGATCACCATAGCATGAGTGACCCGTCTGTGGCGAGCAAAAACTGCTTCATCCACTTGTATGGGTTCCTGCGCTTTGGGTTTCACCTCCTGAACTGATGGAGCATTGTCTGAATCTCTACTGTCGGTGTCACTGTCACTGCTACTGGAGTCCGTATCTGAGTCTTCAGATTGCACCTCGTGAGCCTGTGGAAGTTCCTGGGGTTCCTCATGATGATGAAACGGAAGCCATTCAAACTGATATGCAGGTGCATCCTTTTTGTAACGCTCTAAAACAACCTGTGGTTCCACAAGGGGAAACTGTCCCCCTCTGTGTTGTGCAGTCTTGGGCCTCCAGCCTTGCTGAATCTGCAACATAACTGTCTGCTGATAACGAAGGGAACCCCAAACGCTGTCGCGACCATAAAGGTTTAAAGATTGTTTCTGATCTTGGTGATGTCCTTGTAAAAGACGATCTGAGTCGCTGACCAAAGTGCCCAGCTGTGGTCCAAAGCTCAAGAGCGTGGCTTTCATGGAATGGAGCGTGTATGTCATCTGAAGCCGCTCTAATGGGTGGTCCCCTTGAAAGCGTTTCCATGGGGTCATCAACATCGCTCTGAAAATTTTTGTTGTTCCCGCATAGTCCAACGGTTCAAACTCTGAAATTGTGCCATCCGGTTGCATGGCTGGAATCAAAAAATCGCATTGTGAACGTGGAATTTGAAGATCCTTCATAAGCTGATCCCATGTTTGCAGAAATTTAAAAAGCCAGGTAAATGTCCCTGTGCTGCATAGGCCTGCCGCTTGTACCCCAAAGGGGTGGCCAGATGCCATCGTCTTGGATCTCCAGACCAGTCCACGTAGTTCCTGAAGGTTAAAGACCAGGGAGTCAACATTCAACCTCTGTGCGTCAGCAAAACGAAGTCCTGCCCATGTAATAAGGAGGAATGCACCTAACATCATAGTTTCGTAAACTGTTGCAGCACTCTGAAGGACCCGACGCTCCCATTGAAAAAGCAGCCAGAGAGGAAGAGGGGGTGCCTCCCTCCTATCCTTGCTCAACTTGGTCTTCAGGAAGCTGTTGACCAGCGGGGAAAAGCAAATCTGAAAATTAGTGACACCAGCAATTTTATACCACCAACGAAGTGCCTTGATGGTAAAATTGCCGGAACTGACATCCCGATCTGTGTCACATGACCTGGATTGTTGCATCACTGTCAAAACATCTGCAAGCTGGGATTCCGACAGTGCATGGATGTCCATACCCAACTGTGACGTGACCCGCACAAACTTCTGGACTGCTTGCAAATAGCGAAATACTGTGGTAGCAGCATAGTTGTTTAAAAGTCGCTTGCGATGATCATCAGCAAATGGGGATGAAACCAGTGAACGATGTACATCTGATGAGTTGCCAAAAAATGCCAGTAACTCCGCAAACTGTGCAACCAAAAAGGAATTGTCACTCGTCAGCTTGGAGCGAGTCAATTGAATGGTTGTTGAGGGCCGCACTGATGGGTAGGGCTTGTCAACCTTATCCCTGGGCCCTTTTTTAATGGGAGGGCATGGCAAAGCTGCAGCTGTGCTTGGGCACAAATCTGGCATGGAGGTCCTGTCCAAACCTGTTTGTGGCAGAGAACTCGAGCTTGAACGCAGTTGTAAGCTACCTGGATGGTATTCTGTACGAAATACCCTTTCATAAGGACATGCAACATGTGAAACATGGTGAGACAAATTACTGCGTACAGGTTCATATCTTGGTACCGCTGCTGGAGCTGCTGCTGAGATCCCTGCCACTGTCATTCGGGGTCCTGAAAAGTGAAACCTGTTGTCATGCATAGGGTTCCTTGCAGAAACGTGCATTGCCGCAGGAAGTCTAGGTCGAAACTCAAAAGTGGGTCTACTCAAAGGACATGATTTGGGTGTGGGTTGCAACAATTGAGTCGAAGGAATTTCTGGAATAAGGTCCCAACTGTCTTCTCTAATCATCTGAGCTCCCATCCGCAACTGATGGCGTCTGAATTTCACGAAATCTGACAGTGAAGTTGTAAACGCGTGTGGAACACCAACTAAGTCTCCAAATATCCGCAGGCAAAATCAAATCCTCTCGCTGATCATACAAATAGGAGACGATGATTGTACAAAGCTCAGCCCTGATTGGAGAAGCAAAAATGTCAATCCAGTTTGGGGCCCGATGTCGTAGGGCCAGCATGGCACGCCCCGGTTCCCGGGAGGTGGTCGGAGTGTGAAAAAATTGTCAAATGAACATGTGACATGACACGTGCAACCCAACATCTGAGACCCACTTATGAACGCTGCTGAAATTTGCAAATGAATGCTGCTGATGTGTGCAAATCACAGTTCAGTGTTGTTTTTGTGTTTTTTTCTTGAATATATAACACGCAATCAAACCAAAACGCAAAGAAGATTGAAGTCCAGCTTGATCCAAAATGTTTCAGGGGAAACAAAGATCTGAAAGTACCCTGTAAAACATAAACGAAACAAGTACGTTAAACAGACAGACCGGCTGCGAATAGCGTGCGATGCACAGCTACCTCAATCCTTTGAAAACTTATGTCGGTTGCGTAGGGTCACCAGACTTGTGCCAGTGCCTACTTTTGTTGGAGTCGAGTTTCAAGATTTCCACTGCTTGTCGCCGAAAGGCGGGCGAAGATGTTCCTTTGGCACGGCCCTTGCGGCTCTGCGCTTGAGAATGCTATCAACGCCTTCTTGCTTGACCCACTCTTCAACGAAGGTAAGGTAGGATAGAGCACGGTCGTGCCTACCAGCAGCCCCAAAACAACGGGCACCAGAATGGGAGCACTCAGCAACGACGTAGGAACGATCGTCGACCAACGAATGCGCACCAAGTTGATGAAGCACGCTGCTTTTTCCGTGGGCTCCACAAGGATGCTTTGCAAGGTGCAAATGCTCAAAGGGAAGGCCCTGGGATCTTAGTTGATCTATTAAGTGGTTCGCGCCACGGCGAGTGGACTCAACCTTGCTGAATCCAGCGTATGAAAGGATATGGAACTCAACCCTGTTATTGGCTGCTAAGACGACCCTATTGAATTTATCAATTAGATGTTGGTCAAAGGAGCCTTCTGAGTTTAACGCTTGGTCTAGCGTATCGTGCCAATCGAGGCAAACTTTGATGTTGCCAGGCACTGAATCTACAGGGGTAGAGTGGTACAAACCCGAAGGTGCACTTGGAGCTCCACTTGACTCTTGACCCCGCTGCGCGACAGGTGCGGCAGCAGCCCCTTCTGCCTGTCCAGCAGTTGTTAGTGGCTCTTTTGGGCCCGTTCCTAAGGATGCCTTTTCCACTAGAAGCTTGCTCCTTCAAGTACCCTGGTGGTGCCTTACGGGGAAGGTAGCCAGGAGGTGCTTTACGAGGGAGTTGAGGCTTACTTGGTGGGGCTGGAGCTGGCCTAGCTTTTGGCGGAGGAGCTCCTGGTCGAACACCCGGTGGGGGAGCCTTATTTGTTTTGGCCTTTGCAACAGTGACCTGAGGCGTGCCGGGAGCAACAGCCTCCCTAGCAGCCCTTTTTGCGGGAGCTGATGACAATGGCTGAGAACTTGCCCTCTTCGGTGGAGGGGGTCTCAAAGGCTCTTTACCACTTTTATTGGGGGATCTACCTCTTAGGTTAACAGGTGATGAGCTATGCTGAACTGGTTCAGAGGGTGTAGATATTTGATTTCTTGGGGATCTGGACCTGTCAACGGCACCTGTCGCGCAGATTTTGGAGACCCTGCCGCAGCGCCCTCTTTCACCACGGAGGCACAATACCTTGTGGGAACCTTGGTGAGGTCTTTGAGGTGTCTTTTGGCGACGATGCTGCTGATTTTGGGTCTTTATAATCCCTGGGGTTATTTTGATGGTTACCTTTTGTTTCTTTGGGGGTGGCACTTTAAGGTGGTCGCGATCCAAATGTTACTGGGTCGGCTTCAATAGGTTCGGCTTTGGCCGCTGCAATGAAGTTCCTACCAGTTTCTTGGAATCTTTGTACCTTCCTCCTCGGTGTCAGGGTCTTGTGCGGCCAAATTTACAATGTCCGAAGACTGCAAATTTGGTGTGACCAACACGACCCGACGAGAGCTCAAGGATGGATTCTGCCACGCGGCGTCCTCCAACTCGTGAGGATCGGTGTCCCCAACGTCTCGAGCTTCAGATCCTGGAACTACCACAGGATGGGTAACTGGACGATCTGCCGCTGTCGCGACCGAAGGTCCGGCGACCCGCACCCAAGTTCCTGATGAATCTACACGTGTGTTAGGATAACCAGCTGCACGGAGTTCACGAGCAAGCTCAATCTGCTCGCTTCTCTAGACAAAAGATTAGCAGGCAAAGGTGGGTTGGACCTATCTCTTTTTGTGTGCCTCTCCCTTGGAGATGCGGCTTTACCAACAGGTGCTGGCTCCTCCTCACTTTCAACCTCAAAACTTTCCTCCTCTTCCTCCTGATTCCTTACCACTGCCTCGCGCGCCTTGGCAAGAGCCGGAGCTCGCGCAGCGAGCTCTTCTGGTGTTGGCGGCGGATGTGGTGGCGGCGGTGGAATATTAGAAGGGACTATACAGGTGATGGTGATGATGGGGGTGATGGGAGCTTAGCTACTGACAAGGGTTTTACAACAGCTTGACTACTGGGAATCTTAGGGACTACTTCAGTTGTTTGGGCAGTACCTGAATCCTTTTGCGCAGTGACTGATGTGTCGTGCTCTTTGGGAGCAACGACCCCTTGTGGTTGATTAGATTTTGCAAGGGATCCACAACAGGATTATTTTTAGGGGCTTCTGGAACGGCTGCACTTGATGGAGCACCAGCGGATGCCTCAGTTGCAATCACTGTCGTGTCGCGTTCCTTGGGAATAGCGACCCCTTGCTTTTGTTTCGGCGGCTGCAAAGGTTTCGCAACAGGTTCAACCTTAGGAACTTTCGGAGTGGCTGCACTTATTGGAGCACTACTGGGACCCTCGGATGCAATGGCTGTTGCGTCGCGTTCTTTGGGAACAGCGGCCCCTTGCGGCTGCTTTGCACAACAGGTTTAGCTTTGGGAACTTTTGGAACTGCTACAATTGGTGGAGCACTACCAGAACCCTCGGATGAAACAACTGTTGTGTCGCGCTCTTTGGGAGCAGCGACCCCTCGCGGTTGTTTTGGCCCTCGGGGTTGTTTTGGCAACGAACGGATGGACGATGATATATGGACGACACTATACTATACTCGGCTTGCTGTACAACTTGGTCTACAGAACGCAAAGTAGGTTGCCAGGCGGATGCTGGCGCCTTCGGCTGCTGTGCCTTTGGCGATGCAGCTTTAGGCCCTAGGCGGGTCTTTGGGCTCTGGAGGTTGCGCAGCTGCCGCGCCACCAGCCGAAGCCGGGGCAGCGGCCCGAGGTTTGGGTCTTGCAGGAGCGTTTGGGCCTACGTACCTATTATAGTAATCCCAACTTTCTTGAGGAGGGAATTCACTACCCAAAATGTTCAAATTGATGATACGTTTTGGAGGCAGCAAGTTAGCTTCTACTGAGTGACGACCGTGTCCTATAAAACGCCTTCGATCTAAGCCGTTGGCGTGGGCCCAACGTTCGTATTCAGGCCAAATGTTGTATGTTAAAACTAAACACTGAGTTACGGTCAGATATTCTGCAATAGCCTCGTGATTAGCGACTTGCCACTTTTGGTCAATGTGCACACTGTCCAAAAAGTATCTGCTTAACCAGAAACCACGGCCTGACCTCCCTCCTGTATTTTGATACAATAGTCCCTAAAAGTATCCAAGTCACTAAACCAGGCCCGGTTGGCTTCCTGGTTTCTTGTTGTCTGCCCACCGCGTGAACTCCTCCTTCGAGTGCGTTGTTTTGGACCTGCAGATGGAGCGGAGGGAGAGTGACCGGTACGAATGGGTTCAACACCAGGCTCAACTAAGTTGGGGCTAGTGGGTGGTGCAGCAAAATCAGATGTGTCTAGTTGGGTATTAGTTGTTGTCGCGACAACGGAAGTGTCAACGACCCCAGGCTGTGCGGATGCAGAACTTGGTTCAGAAACTCCGGAAGTCTCTAAGACGGCTGAATCTACACTTACACCTGGGCTTTCTGTCGCGCCAACGGTTGTGTCAACGACCTCAGGCTTAGCGGATGCCAAGGCTGGTTCGGATGCTTCTTGGGATCCTACTGCAACTAGCTCTTCACTAAGACCTGAGTTTTGGATTTCAGGCTGGACGGATGCGGCAGTTTCAAGCGTCTCTGCTGGTGGGCCTTCGGCTTCCACTTCAGCTTTAACAACTCCTGCGGCAATTGCGTCTTCACCTAAGTTGGATGTTTCGGTACCTTCCAGTTGATCTGCAGCTTGAAAAACTATCCCAGCAGAGGATGAACTAAGTGGCTGTTGATCTTCTTCCTGTTTGCAAAGTCCTAGATCGTTATTGGCGCGCTCTTCCAAGCCAGCAACTTCAGAAAAAGTTATTTCACCAGCAACTCTGTCCATCGCGGCGTTGTCGCCAGCGACCTCCTCTGAAAAACCGTCAGCTACAGGCACCTCGCTTGTCGGCTGTATGATCTCCTCCTCAACCTCACCTGACAGTCCTTGAGATTGTTCGGCTTCGGCGGGATGTTCAAGATCAGATGACAGCACGGATGCAAGGACCTCCTCAGAAGCGTCTGCCCAGGAAACGACGGGTCTGGTCACTGCTTCCACAGTCCAGGGAGCAAGCTCAACCCCTCCTGCGTCCGCTGTTCCCTCGAGCCCTCGTTCGCTGGAGCTTCGGCTGTCGCGCTAGAATCAGCAGCGACCCCCACAGGCACTTCTGAGGACATGCAACAGTGAGCGAAACAGTGCGAAAAGTACCAGGGGCCTAAACCAAGTTATGGACGGATTAGGTTACCCTTAAAAACCGGCTATACAGCTGATAACCAGTGAAAACAGGGGGACGACCAGAACAACCCAAAAGAACAAGGGTGACCCAATCCGCCCATAACCCTGTAAAAACGACCAAGCACCTTTTCTATCAAAGGCACCTGAGCCAAGCGTCAACGACGTACCTACATTACCCCTGACCTGCTGGTTATAGGTTAGGGAAGATACTCGTTTCTAACTACGGCTACTCTCCATATCTATAGAACAAGATATGGGGTGCTATACTGTACATTGAGTATTCAGTAAAAATGTTTGGAGTGGATTGGAACTCATAGCTACGCTATTTACACTACGCTATACCTACCTGCTATGCTACCTGTAGTGGGGACTCAGGGGGCGATATATTTCAACTATTATATAGTATATTGGATAGTTCGTGTTCATATGTGTTCATATACTACAGATATATATAAAGATAATCATCAGCTCTATATACTATAGACATTAAATATATCAAGATAATCTGGTTGGTGGTTGACCTACCCCTCTGAAAAATATGAGTTCGGCAGTTGTTCACCTTATTCCCAATATATTGAAGGGTCATGAAATTGACAAAATTCCATGGTTCCAAACATTTCCAAACCACCAACCATAATCCATACTGAGATGGATCATCCATCACTACAACTGGTTTTCTACGATGAACCCGCCTCTGGGGTACATCGTTTCGGGCGCTTGCTGGGTTCCAAGGGCCGGTTGCTGTCCATGGCGTCCTCCACCATGGAAGTGAAGACCTAAGAAGGAAAACAATGGCGATGTAAGCAGCAAAAATGGAGGTTTAACCATCAAAAATGGAAGTGTTACTAGCAGAAAATGGAAGTTTATCATGATTTTTAACCATCAAAAATTACAATTTACTCCGCAAAAACCGAGATTTAACCGGCAAGCATGCAGCTCGCAATTTAAAATTTAGGTGATACAAATTTGGATTCACTAATCCCTCCCCCCTAACATGCTAAATGCAACCAAACAAAAACCCGGTCCAGTGAGTTTAGTTTTGGATCTATTCATTTTATGGCTCATATTGAATGTTGCTGGTAGCAGGACGTGATTAGCAAAACGGAGGTTTAGGCATCTCTCTCTCTCTCTCTCTCTCGCTCTCTCCATCGCCATCTCTGGAGATCAGCGACTTGGCAGGTCAGCACCCAAGCTCGTTAGCCAGGCGCGTCATATCGCCAAGCCAGCGCAAAGGTAAAGTACACATTTCAGTTACTATACATCAGGGGTCAAAGGGATGAAAATGAACAGGCAAACATCCCAGGCAGATCCTACAGCCTCTCAGGATGTGAATCTTGATAAAAAGGGCTGGGCCGAAGCCACCTTGCTGTAGGAAAAAGTTCCAGGTTTAGGCAACTAAAGCGGATTACTTTTTTGGGAACAATCCTGCAAGGGTTTTCCTTTGGGATTCAAAATTTTCATGAGCCGCGAAGGAGACTGGTTGGGAGATCGGATAGAATTTGGGAAGGGTGGGAGGTGGGGTCAGGGTGGTGAGAAGTTTTTTTTCCCGGGGGTGTGGGCAAGGGGGAGCAGCTATGCTGCTAATTGCTGCTGGCAAGATCCGAGCAGTCACCCTGCGTGAATCTTCTAGAAAGAGGCACCACCAAAATAGGTCGTGGCTGGAAGCAAAGTAACAAAACAACAGAGGGCATCTATATTCTACGCTGCATGGACATGATTCTGAACGATTCAAACAGAAGGAGTGCGATATGATATGATATGATATGATATGATAACATCTGATATGATATGACATGTTATAAGTTAACCAACCTGCCACCGATGTAAACATAAAAAACTGGTAACTAATTTGCGGCCCGTCCCCCCATTCATACTGGGCAATCATAGGTTCTGAATGGTTTCCACCCGTCATTCTGTCAAAATATTGAGAGGTATAATATAAATAAATAATAAAAAAAAATAAATAAATAAATAAACAAATAAATAAATTACTTTACTTCGTGTGATCCCCACCATGACATTTATACATTTTCTTACTGGCAAATCTTCTGGCATTCTATCTGACATATCTTCTGACATTCTATTTGGCATTCTATCTGGCATATCTTCTGGCATATGATCTGGCATATCTTCTGGCATATCTTCTGGCATTCTATCTGGCAAATCTTCTGGCATTCTATCTGGCATATCTTCTGGCACTCTATCTGACATATCTTCTGGCATTCAATCTGGCATTCTATCTGGCATATCTTCTGGCATATATTCTGACATATCTTCTGGCATTCTATCTGACATATCTTCTGGCATATATTCTGACATATCTTCTGGCATATCTTCTGGCATATCTTCTGGCATATCTTCTGACATATCTATCTGGCATATCTTCTGGCATATTTTCTGGCATTCTATCTGGCAAATCTTCTGGCATTCTATCTGGCATTCTATCTGGCATATCTTCTGGCATATTATCTGGCATTCTATCTGGCATATCTTCTGGCATATCTTCTGGCATTTCTTCTGACATTCTTTCTGACATTCTTTCTAACTTTCTTCTGCACATTCTTTGTCCCATATCTTCCTACATGAGGTCCGGCAGGGAACACTTGGCGTGGATACTCGCGGTTGAGGTCCGGCAGGGAACACTGGGCGTGGATGGTCGTGGTTGAGGTCCGGCAGGGAACACTGGGCGGGGATGGTCGTGGTTGAGGTCCGGCAGGGAACACTGGGCGTGGATGGTCGTGGTTGAGGTCCCGCAGGGAACACTGGCGTGGATGGTCGTGGTTGAGGTCCGGCAGAGAACACTGTGGATCGCGGGTCGCAGTTGAGCAAGGACGACGAGGACGACGAGGACGACGAGGACGACGAGGAGGACGAGGAGGAGGAGGAGAGGAGGACGAGGCAGGAGGAGGCGGAGGAGGAGGAGGAGAAGGAGGAGGAGGAGAAGGAGGAGAAGGAGGAGAAGGAGGAGGAGGCAACTGACATAAAATCTAACAACCCTCACCTGGCAGGTGGGGAATAAAAATAAAAATAATAATAAATAAATAAATAGATATATATATATATAATATAATATATATATAAATATATATTGACTTGATTTATTCATACTTATACTTATAATGTATAGATAGATAGATAGATAGATAGATAGATAGATAGGATAGGATAGGATAGATAGATAGATAGATAGATAGATAGATAGATAGATCAGATAGATCGATCGATAGATCGATAGATAGATAGATAGATAGACAGACATCCAGATAGATAGATAGATAGATGGATAGATAGATAGATCGATCGATAGATAGATAGATCAGATAGATAGATAGATAGATCAGATAGATCAGATAGATCAGATAGATCAGATAGATCAGATAGGTCAGATAGGTCAGAAAGATCAGATAGATCAGATAGATCAGATAGATCAGATAGATCAGATAGATCAGATAGATCAGATAGATAGATAGATAAAAAAGACAGACAGATAGAAACACATATAGATAAAAAAGACAGACAGATAGAAACACATAGACAGATGCATAGATAGAAAACAATAGATAGATAGATAGATAGATAGATAGATAGACAGATAGATAGATAGATAGATAGATGCATAGATAGAAAACAATAGATAGATAGATAGATAGATAGATAGACAGATAGATAGATAGATAGATAGATACATAGATACATAGATAGATACATAGATACATAGATACATAAATACATAAATAGATACATAGATAGATCAGATAGATAGATAGATAGATAGATAGATAGATAGATAGATTAGATAGATTAGATAGATTAGATAGATTAGATAGATTAGATGGTTTAGATAGATTAGATAGATTAGATAGATTAGATGGTTTAGATAGATTAGATAGATTAGATAGATTAGATAGATTAGATAGATTAGATAGATTAGATAGATTAGATAGATTAGATAGATTAGATAGATTAGATAGATAGATAGATAGATAGATAGATAGATAGATAGATAGATAGATAGATAGTTAGATAGATAGATAGATAGGTAGATAGATAGATAGACAGATAGATAGACAGATAGATCAGATAGACAGACAGATAGATAGACAGACAGATAGATAGACAGATAGATAGATAGATAGACAGAATATACAATACATGCTATATTTTTGGCTTGCGGCTTGCCCAGTTTAGCCTCAATTTTGGTTCTTGTGGTCCCAGAAGTGGAAGGAACCCATCCCCATCCAAGGGCTGCAGCCAAGACACAGGGCCTCGGGACAGCGTTCCTATGATATCAGGCGAACCGGACTCACCGGGGGAAGCTTCCTGAGGATGGAAGAACTGCCATGGAATCAGCAAGGCTTATCATCATTCATATTCTTCTTCTTCTTCTTCTTCGTCTTCTTCGTCTTCTTCTTCTTCTTCGTCTTCTTCTTCTTCTTCTTTTTTTCTTCTTCTTCATAATCATCATCATCATCATCATCAAAATCAACAGCTAAGATAAAGAGTGAACAACACAGATCAAAATCAAGAGCTAAGATCATGAGTCAAAAGCCGGCTGCGAGTTGATGCTACTGCTAGTGACTTTATAAGGCTGGTAGTGGTGGTGGTTGTGATGCTAGTGGTGATCGTGAACCTAGATGTCATGAACACACATAACAGTGTCATATGTTGGTTGCACGAATTGCCCTCTGGTAATCAAACATGGCTAGATAGGAACCCCCCCTATATAGAGGTTTTAAGAGGAAAACAGTCTATAAAGCCATGATATTCTATTGCCGTGTCTGAGTACCAGAGGGTGGTTCTGCAAGACTTCAACTTATCTGACGACGGTAGAATACCCATAGAATATCCATAGAAAATCGGTGGTTGGTCTCCTGTTCTTTACCAAGTCCAGCTGAAGGACGAACTCCGGCGACGGTTCTGATTCAGCTTCACTCACCGCTGGGGGTGTCTGGGTTGAAGCCATAGCAGGGACGAAGGGACGAAGGGACGAAGGTCACGGGTGATGGTGCCACTCTCTGCCAAAAATGGCTGAAGGGATGGGGCCACCGTGGGGCAAATTGGCGATTGATTGGTTCTTGGTGCTTGCAAGGTCTGTCAACTGTTCTGTTCAGTCATATTAAAAAACATACATACATCAACATACGCACGAACGATCCAATTCAACCATCTATTGAACCATAATGAAGCATCCAACTTGAAGGGTAGATGCATGAAGCATACTAACCTAGCACCCCATGCCCTGGTCGATGTTATCACTGGTCTGGTGGTGACAGGATGGAGAACAATTATGTGCTGTTGCTTCTTTGCGTCAAGCGGCCAGACATTGAATGTATATAATCCTATCCCCCAAACAATAGGTACCGGATATGCGATAGGATCCTTTCATTTTGGGGGCCCATTTCTGAGGTATTCAATCTTCTGGGGATGGGTCAGCGAGATGATGTTGGATCTTGGAAAGGCCTCTAAATGTAACTTACCCTTTTTAGATCGAGGTAAATGATGGCAAATGTCGACTCTTGCCGATGGAAAAAAACACATGGAAAAAACATAAAGCCCATCTTGACCTAAAACAACCTTTCATGCACGAACTGAAGGCAGTTTAAATTTTCAATAATCAAGTCATCCATCTGATGCAAGTGAAGCGCATTTCCCTCGATTTTTGTTACAGCGGGACATGTGTTCGGACCTTGTCATACACCGCATCTAGATTACCGTTATCGCCAAGTTGCCAATTGGATGACATCTCGGCCCTGCGAACAAACTGTGCCCATGACTCTGTACAAAAAAATGGCAAATTGCATCAGCATAAAGAATTGAGGACTTCAAATCACAGACTCACAAAGACAACAGAGTAGAGCCGAACACATTTCAGATTTCAGAAGACTTGCCTATCTTGCCTTTGAGGGTTCTGGAAGAATGACAAGGACTCGCCTCTCTGTTGCTATCTTTGTCTTCAAGAACTCAACCCGCTCATCCTGGCCCTAGAAACTGCATCCGAGTGGCTGCAGTGATCCGCCTGCACCGAAAGGGTGAAGCGCTTCCCCCATAGAAAAATTACCACCTAAAAGGTCCAAACTGTCCCAAAGATGCGCAAATCACTTGCTAAACCGGTCTTTAGTAACAGGTGGGATTTTCATGGATTTACTCAAGGCAACCTGTCAAATATTGCACGACAGGATGGCAGTTGGCGCCCTTTTTGATGGGGCCAGAGCTTGGGGCCCAAGCATCGGCATCAGTGAAATCCGGCATAGGTACCGCATCGATTAATGTCATAGGTGCCTAAAGTAGGTATGTGACCATCATGGATAGAATACACTGAGAGTGTTCATGTTTTCGGCTTTGATGCGCGCAACCTTACATGGCTTTGGGACTGCCCACTCATCCAACCCCATAGAAATAAAAAGACGTCGGATCCATTGGTCCCAAGTGGTACAGTATTTCTCTGACACGGGGATGGTCCTGGAAATCAACAACTGTGTGACTGCATGCTTTAAGTGCTTTGGCGATGCAAACAAGTTCATACAGGACTACTTGGCTCCGCTTAAATGAAAAGCCATGTGTCATGTCAAAGTGGTTAAAGAACGTCAATGCTATTTGAATTTCACAGTCTAGCTTCTCTATTAATAGTGATTATATAATAGTTATCGATCGTGGTTGATGACTATGAACTACTATTGGCATTATCACTATTAATATATCAGCAGCATATTCTCGAACATGCGGTCATCAACCGGCCTCTTGGAGTAGGCGCCCGCTGCCGAGCGTTGAATGATGCGATCCAGGACGGTGTAGCTGTCGCCTCAGAGGTATCCGCGGACGGATTTGACGGTGCTCCTCATCTTCTATGGTAAACTGGATGTTTTACACATGCACATGCGCAGACTCATGTTCATCTACACACATGCATGTAGCTAGATAAAGATATAGATATAGATATAGATTTAGATATAGATAGAGATAGAAATAGATAGATAGATAGATAGATAGATAGATAGATAGATAGATAGATAGATAGAGAGATAGAGAGATAGAGATAGAGATAGAGATAGAAATAGAGATAGAGATAGGGATAGAGATAGATAGATAGATAGAAAGATAGATAGATAGATGGATAGATCGATAGATCGATAGATGGATAGATCGATAGATAGCTAGCTTAGATAGATAGATAGATAGATAGATAGATAGATAGATAGATAGATTGATGGATAGATCGATAAATAGATAGATAGATAGATTGATAGATAGATAGATAGAGATAGAGATAGATATAGAGATAGAATTAGAGATAGAGATAGAGAAAGAGAAAGAGATAGAGATAGAGAAAGATAGACAGAAAGATAGATAGATAGATCGATAGATCGATAGATAGATCGATAGATAGCTAGCTTAGATAGATAGATGGATAGATCGATAAATCGATAGATTGAAATATAGATCGATAGATAGCTAGCTAGCTAGCTAGCTAGCTAGATTAGAAAGATAGGTAGGTAGGTAGATAGATAGATAGATCGATCGATAGATCGATAGATAGATATATAGATCGATCGATAGATAGCTAGCTAGCTAGCTAGCTAGCTAGATTAGATAGATAGATAGATAGAAAGATAGATAGATAGATGGATAGATGGATAGATAGATAGATAGATAGATAGAAAGATAGATAGATAGATAGGTAGATACTTAGATAATAATAGATCATGATAGATAATGATAGATAATGATATATACATAATGAAAGAAATGATAGGTAATGATAGATAATGATAGATAATGGTAGATAATGAAAGATAATGATAGATAATGAAAGATAATGATAGATAATGAAAGACAATGGTAGATAATGAAAGGTAATGATACATAATGAAAGATAATGATAGATAATGGTAGAACATGAAAGAAAATGAAAATAATGATATATAATAATAAACAATGATAGATGATAATAATGGATAATGATAGATAATGATAGACAATGATAGATGATAGTGATGGATAATGGTAGATACTGATAGATAATGATAGATAGATAATGGTTGATAGATAATGATGTAAAGATAATGATAGATAATGATATATAGATAATGATCGATAGATAATGATAGATAGAAAATGAGAGAAAGATAAAGATAGATAGATAATGAACGATAGATAATGAAAAAATATATACTGAATAAAATAGATAATGAATGATAGATAGAAAATGAGAGAAAGAAAATGATAGATAGAACATGATAAATAGAAAATGGTAGGTGGAAAATGATAGATAGAACATGATAGAAAATGATAGGTAGAAAATGAAAGATGGAACATGATAGATAGAACATGGTAGAAAGATAGATAGATAGATAGACAGATAGATAGACAGATAGATATATATATATATATATAGAGATAGATAGATAGAAAGATAGAAAGAAAGATAGATAGATAGATAAACAGATAGATAGATAGATAGATCGATAGATAGGGATATAGAGAGATAGAGAGATAGACAGATAGACAGATAGATAGATAGACAGATAGACAGATAGACAGATAGACAGATAGACAAATAGATAGATAGATAGATAGATAGCTAGCTAGCTAGCTAGATAGATAGATAGATAGATAGATAGATATATAAGATAGATAGATAGATAAGATAGATAAGATAGATAAGATAGATAAGATAGATAAGATAGATAAGATAGATAAGATAGATAGATTAGTTAGATAGATAGATAGATAGATAGATAGGTAGATAGATAGATAGATAGATATATAAGATAGATAGATAGATAAGATAGATAAGATAGATAAGATAGATAAGATAGATAAGATAGATAAGATAGATAAGATAGATAAGATAGATAAGATAGATACATAGATAGATAGATAGATAGATACATAGATAGATAGATAGATAGATAGATAAGATAGATAAGATAGATAGAAGATAGATAGATAGATAGATAGATATATAAGATAGATAGATAGATAAGATAGATAAGATAGATAAGATAGATAAGATAGATAGATACATAGATAGATACACAGATACATAGATAGATAAATAGATAGATAGATAGATAGATAGATAGATTAGATAGATAGATAGATAGATAGATAGATAGATAGATAGATAGATAGATAGATAGATAGATAGATAGATGGATAGATAGATAGATAGATGGATGGATGGATGGATGGATAGATCGATAGATCGATAGATCGATAGATGGATAGATGGATCGATAGATAGATGGATCGACCGATCGATAGATAGATAGAATCTTATAAGTACATATATGCATTCATAGCAGCATGAAAGCTGACTCACACATAAACGCATCTAGTCAAAATGTAGGTATATGTAAGTCGAAGATAAGAAATGGTAGATTGAACGGTATTGATCAACATCAGAAGTCTAATAGGACACCCGTCTCAACAATCAGCTGCACAGCTGCCAAGGTGAAGGTCTACCCGTCTTTGAAAATTGGATTAGGAATGACACCATTCTCCTTGGAAATTCCCCGATTTATCATCCAAAACTTTCCCAGCTCTCAACTTTTTTGGGATCCGGCTGTTCCCAAGGGCCACAAGCCAGCAGCCAAGGTGCGGTGTTTTAGCTTTTGCAACGCTCCTGAGTTCTTCCATGGATTCCGGGAGATACATCCAGGATGTGTGAGTCAAACATGTTTATTTTTGAAACAACCGGTGGGGTTGTAAGGTTACAACTTTACAACCCTTATTGGGATTGACATGATGGTCCAACATCATTGGGTTCTTACATGTTCTTACGTTTAGTCTATAAAGCACATCTATCTTACATATGCATGAAATTTTAGTATTTATTCTATATTGATATATTGGGGGATATGACCAAGTTCATGGAAATCACAGGGGCGCACCTCTGGTAAACAAACCTGGCAAAATGGATGGGATCTCATGAACCTGGCGCTACATCCATGACTCACATAAACTGTGTATATACATAATATGTATATACCAAATATGTATGTACATAGCACATATATGTATATATATATATTTATATAACATAACCATGACAACAAATAATAAACAATAATATATGTTCTCTGTTCAGTAGCCCCCCCTCCCCCCAATGGTATGGTACCCCCCTTCTCCCCAAAACCTCTCCCAGTTGCATGGCTATTTGCAGCATTTCAGAGTGACGGCCTTGCATTTGCATGCTATTTGCAGCATTTCAGAGCCACAACCTTCCACTTGCAACCATTTAAGAGCTGTGTACTTCCTGCAAAGTACCTCGGTACTACTTTTGCACTACCTGCATGCTGTCTACATATTACCTGTATGCATCTATGTATTTCTTTTCCACTTATAAACGACGAATAGCGTATCTCTACGCTACTCATGAATATTCCTACCTTTTTTTTTTCCCGAGAGCGTCTGAGCGCAGGGTTCTTCCAATAGTGGGGGTCTGTAAAACATCTTCTCATCTTCACATCTCATCTTCACATTCTCTCATCTTCTCATCTTCACATTCTCTCATCTTCACATCTTCTCATCATCTTCACATCTTTTCATCTTCACATCCTCTCATCTTCACATCCTCTCATCTTCACATCCTCTCATCTTCACATCTCATCTTTACATCCTCTCATCTTCACATCCTCTCATCTTCACATCTGCTCATCTTCACATCCTCTCATCTTCACATCCTCTCATCTTCACATCTGCTCATCTTCACATCTGCTCATCTTCACATCTGCTCACATCTGCTCATCCTCACCTCTTCTCTCACATCTTCTCTCACATCTGCTCATCTTCACATCTGCTCATCTTCACATCTGCTCATCTTCACACCTTCTCTCACATCTTCTCATCTTCACATCTGCTCATCTTCACATCTGCTCATCTTCACATCTGCTCATCTTCACATCTGCTCTTCTTCACATCTCATCTTCACACCTTCTCTCACACCTTCTCATCTTCACATCTGCTCATCTTCACATCTGCTCATCTTCACATCTGCTCCTCTTCACATCTTCTCATCTTCACATCTTCTCTCCTTTCTCTCTCCCTTTTCTCTCTCTCGCCTTCTTTATCTTTCTCTCTTTAGGCCGAGGGTGGTACCGGCGGCGAGTCACGAAACGGCAACCCTTTCGCACGAAATGAGGGTCGATCGGCAAAAACTGAGGTAAAATTGCGATTTGACTTGTGCCGGAGCAACCCTTTCGCACGAAATGAGGGTCGATCGGCAAAAACTGTGGTAAAATTGCGATTTGACTTGTCCCGGAGCAACCCTTTCGCACGAAATGAGGGTCGATCGGCAAAAACTGTGGTAAAATGGCGATTTGACTTGTCCCGGAGCAACCCTTTCGCACGAAACGAGGTTCGATCGGCAAAAACTGTGGTAAAATTGCGATTTGACTTGTCCCGGAGCAACCCTTTCGCACGAAATGAAGGTCGATCGGCAAAAACTGAGGTAAAATGGCGATTTGACTTGTCCCGGAGCAACCCTTTCGCACGAAATGAAGGTCGATCGGCAAAAACTGAGGTAAAATGGCGATTTTTCCTGTCCCGGAGCAACCCTTTCGCACGAAATGAGGGTCGATCGGCAAAAACTGCGGTAAAATTGCGATTTTACTTGCCCCGGAGCAACCCTTTCGCACGAAATGAGGGTCCATCGGCAAAAACTGAGGTAAAATTGCGATTTTTCCTGTGCCGGAGCAACCCTTTCCCTTTCGTCTGTGTGTAAAAGCGTCTGTGTGTAAAAGCGTCTGTGTGCAAAAGCTTCTGTGTGTAAAAGCGTCTCTGTGTGTAAAAGTCTCTGTGTGTAAAAGCGTCTGTGTGTAAAAGCGTCTGTGTGCAAAAGCTTCTGTGTGTAAAAGCGTCTCTGTGTGTAAAAGTCTCTGCGTGTAAAAGCGTCTGTGTGTAAAAGCGTCTGTGTGTCAAAGCGTCTGTGTGTAAAAGCGTCTGTGTGTAAAAGCGTCTGTGTGTAAAAGAGTTTCTGCGTAAAAGTCTTTGTATGTAAAACCGTCTGTGTGTAAAAGTGTTTGTGTGTAGAAGCTTCTGTGTGTAAAAGCGTCTGCGTGTAAAAGCGCCTGTGTGTAAAAGTGTTTGTGTGTAACAGTGTTTCTGTGTAAAAGTGCCTGTGTGTAAAAGCGTCTATGTGTAAAAGCTTCTGTGTGTACAAGCGTCTGTGTGTAAAGGCGTCTGTGTGTAAAAGGGTCTGTGTGTAAACGCGTCTGTGTGTAAAAGCGTCTGTGTGTCAAAGCGTTTGTGTGTAAAAGCGTCTGTGTGTAAAAAGTGTTTGTATGTAAAAGCTTCTGTGTGTAAAAGCTTCTGTATGTAAAAGCTTCTGTGTGTAAAAGCTTCTGTGGGTAAAAGCTTTGTGTGTAAAAGCGTCAGTGTAAAAGCGTCTGTGTGTAAAAGTGTTTGCGATGCAAACTATTGTCTTGCACTTCTCACTATTTTGTCTTGATACTCCTCTTCTCGACTGCCAATAACACAGCTTTCATATATCGTTTCTAATATTGCGTCTCCATACTAACAAGAGAAGACCCTGCTCCTCTACGCTCTCGGGCCATCCGTCGTCTAGTTTTTTTGCCCAAAACTCCTTTTTGCTGCGCGTCAGTGTTCGTGGGTTAAGGCGGCAGCCGGCTGGGGACAGGGGGGTCTTCCCAGCGCGCGTCAGCAAGTAGGGTGGGGAGGGAAGGGGGGCCGTCCATCGCCTCTTCTCCGTGGAGGGGTAACTCCAGGAGGCTGGCGGCGTGAGCGCGGGCAGCTGCGACGGCCGCAAGGCTGGCCCAGCGCGAGCCCCAGGCTCGTGCTGCCTGTTGGCGAGCCCAGCGGGGGGTGTTTCGGGCCTTGGCGAGGGCCAGCTGGCGAATCAAGGTGACCGCCTCGGTGGACCACCGGCCACCGATTTCAAGGCCAAAGACGGCAAAGCGGCACCTCGGGGAGTTGTAGAATAAGACATTTTTTTTTCATTTTTAGTTTTTTTTGGTATATGACAAGGTTTTGTAGATAAAACCAATAATCTTATTTTATAATATTGCAAATTATAGCAGACAAATCAGTGCATGGCATGTCAATGTTTGCAACCGTTTCCGCTGCCTTTTTATTCACATAGCTGCCATTCCGGCAAGACCACAACAACAGCAACAGCAATAGCAACAGAAGTCTGACTGACCATACTACTATAACACCCACCCAAATATATACGGATGCGCTGGCACAAACAACAACAACAGCAACAGCAACAACAACAACAACAACAATAATAGACATATTGAATTGATATGGCAGAAACTTGGGCCAAAGTTGCAGCCATGCCACCCAAAGCTGGCGCCAAGACTGCCAAAGGTGGCATGCCTGCCAAAGGTGGCAAGCCTGCCACTGCTGGCATGGCATTGCCACCTCCAAAGGGAGGCGCAATGCCACTGACACCTGCTCCACTCAGTGCAGGGCTGGGGCGCTCAGCGCCGGTTCCTGCTGCTGCGCCAGGTGCAAACATGATGGCTACTCCAGCAGCGCCATCAGCAGATTCAAACTCAGCAGCGCCGCCGGTCTCAGCACCAGCGGCTACTGCTTCCACGACAGCAGCGCCATCAGCAGATTCAAACTCAGCAGCGCCGCCGGTCTCAGCACCAGCGGCTACTGCTTCCACGACAGCAGCGCCCTCACAACCATCTGTGACAGATTCCGCTGCTACTGGCACACAGCCAGCGCAGCAGAGCGACCCATCAGGCAGCACAGGTCAATTTCAATTTTTCGCGCCGCCACCGCCACCGGCACCAATGTTCGGAACGCCTGTGCTGACCTGCATGATTTGTGGTCAAAACATGAAAGGTGGCTTCCAGGCCCTTTTGGCACACCAGACCACATCTAGCAGGTGTAGGGCCAGGCAAGGGCTTCAAGGGCCTTGTTCGGGCCGCAGCCCGTGTCCTCATGGCTGTGGCCGGAGTGTGGCGCATCAAGATGCATGGGCACTTGCCCAACATGAGCGCTTCTGCACGGCCTTCAAGTACTAGGCCAAAGTAACACCACAGATCAATCAGAAACACAGGATCATTTGCTGCCAGCTACTGCCAGGCACCGTTCGGCAAGTGTGTCCTGGCCAAGGCAGCGCTGGCAAGAGGACGACAATGATGACAACTTCAACCGCCGCCGCAGCCGCTGGCGGAATCGAGGTGACAGATGGGAAGGAAATGATGACTGCAGCCAGTGGGATCGTGAGCCACGCTGGAGGACAAATGACGACCAGGAAAGTTACCAGCGTTGGGATTACAGCGATAGAAATTATTCCAACTACTGGTCGGCAGACCAGCGCTGGGACGATGACCGTTCCAGCTACTGGCACCGGGACAGCAGCCTGAACGATGACTGGTATGCTCGCGGCTGGCGTGACTATTGACTGACGCCGCAGATCGTGCAAAAGGCAGTGCAGCAGCGTGCTTTTGGAGTGTATAACAACTGTCAGTTGAAAGAGGTTGGGAGGGTCAAACCATGATGACTTGTTCGCCGCAGCCGTTTCCAATCAATGCGGTAGCAATCATGATAGATTTCATGTGGTTGAATAATAAAACTTTCAAATTTCCATTTTTAAAACAACCAGACCATCTGCCACCGACATAGAATTTCATTTTTTAAACGACAATCAGAAGTAAATAAAACCATGGTCTTCAACTTGCCCTTGCTTAGAGGAATTTTGTAATTTTTTTCCGGCCATTTTTGGGATTTGTTGTCAAAAACTTAAAAAACACTCGTTTTGCCATGAGGGGAGATATTTGTTTTTCTCGTTTTTCTGCTCCCGCATATCTTTGGCTTCAATTTGCTGTTGCAGAGTTACTGATACTGGCTGCTTCGGCCATAATCAGAGAAAGGCTGCTTTGGCCTTTTTTACGAGTTATGTTGCTGAAATTGGTAACTGCTAAATGGGAGCGGCTGCGAGAACAGTGGCAAAGCCGTTTCCCATTGAACCCAGAGGATCCTTCTGCAGATTCTTGGCTGCAAGCTCGCAACTCTCAACTTACTTATATAATAGGTTTCAACTTAACTGCTCTGAGTCGTCCTGGCCTGACCCTGTTAAGCATTCTGCATGTCATTTACCAGATAATTTGCAGTCCCTGGTTCCTTCTAATACATTCGATTCTGTCTGTGTCTTTGGGCAAAAGAAGTAAACAGAATAGCGGCCACAACGCCAAATGATGCTGCTTTTTTGGATTACGCGCACAAGACGCGCTCCTTTTTGAAAGAGCAGCCGGCCCGAGCGTTTTGGAGTTCAGGATCTGGACAGTGCTATCGAGTGCACCAGAAATGGATTGTTTTGGTGCTTTTCTCATTTAACTGATGAGAAGGAGATGAACGACGAATGGGCAGGGCAGATCATGATAGATTTGGACATCCTGACTACCATTCGTTTACTTCCCGTGGACAAGCGCCCAAGCAGCCACCTCATGACCGCAATGCCACAGATGTCACCGGGGCAACGACGCGTTCCTTTGACTGACTTCACCAAAAAGGAGTTTCAAGTGGCGATCCGGCTCATCAGCGTTTTGGAATATGTTCCAGATGAGTTTAGCAATTTCACTTGGTCCAAAATGCGGGAGGAATGGTTTGAAGACATGTTCAAAAAGGTTCAATCTTCTGTGCGCTGAGTGCTGGTGGTCTTCAGAAGCTGTTTCGGCTTCAGGGGCTGTTTCGGCTTCAGGGGCTGTCGACGGTCGAGGCTGTTTCGGCTTCAGAGGCTGTTTCGGCTTCAGAGGCTGTTTCGGCTTCAGAGGCTGTTTCGGCTTCAATCTAACTTTGTCAGGGCATTTATTATATAATAGGATTTTCGCCCGCTGCTTCGGCTTGGCACTAAGATGACGCGCGGCTCTGTTAATTTATATTTTCCCCTTGTTTACAGGGCTGCTTCAGCCGGAGCAACGACCAGTATAACCGGAAGAAAAGGAAGGGTGTGCTGGGGATGTCCCCGAACGGGTGTAAAAATTGTCACTATACAATGGGTATACCGTAACTCTGCATAGTAAATTGACTTTACAAATGTTTGATATATTTAACGCATGGATGAAATTGGAAAATGTTTCTGTATGTTTTTTTGAATGAAATGAAACTTGCAAAAAGCACATCGAAAGGTATCATATATCGAGTGCATCCAAAGTGCATCAAAAACATAATAACATGGACCAACGTTATGTTAACTAACTTCCTAATGAAATTCAAAAATCATAAGCAGAGTGCGTTCACTTATGCGAAAATTTTGGCGACAGCATTTGCCAACTTAACTTGGGAGGGTGGACAGTACACTTTAGGTCACGGGTAGTGTGTAAGAAGAGGGCGACCTGACCTCTCCTTACGCAACTTGGGCGCGTCCCCGAACTGTGTAAGGAGCTGTCACAGAGAGGGCGAAACAAAAATTCCGCTACGCGGGTTGGTTTTTTTACCATCTGCCCTCTTTTTGCCGCTCCTTAGGCAGGTTGGGCGCGTCCCCGAACTGTGTAAGGAGAGGGCGAACTGACCTCTCCTTACACAGGGTCCCGGACACTTAGTGGTCTGCAGCGGTACTGCCCGTCTGAGCCCGCGAGGTTCATACATTTATTATTTTCCCACCATCAAAAAAAAGTAATTTTCAGATCGACTACCCGTGAACTTACGTAGGTTAATCTTGATCAAATTTTGAATTTACGTAGTTTTTCTAATCTTGATCAAAGTCACTGAACTTGTGACATGCATTTGCTATGTCTGGATGAACTAGACTGCACTCTTGATGCTCTTCTGCTATTTTCCATTTTCTCAAAATGAATGATAATCCCCCGAAGAAAGTACAAATTGTCGTAAAGCCATCCCGATTGGTATCGATATAGCTCAGTACGTTGATTGTCCGAAGCCATTTCCAGTTCAAACATCGCGTCTGACTCCCGGCTGTTTCGGCCGGTGTGTCCAGCTGTTTCGACTGGGAAGCTGCTGGCTGTTTCGGCCAAGTATGGTACTGGTTCTGGATTGTGGTGGCGTCCTGTCAGACAGGCAAACAAAACATCCACCCAACTTCAATCTCCACCAAACCGCTGTGGATGGAGCTTACCCTTTCGTTCATTGCTTCATACAGAAATATGGCGAAAAGCAGCTGCATGGTGATACTGAGCCGGGTAAACAACTGAGGCAATGAAGGAAAGCAGGGGAACCGCGGAAACAATGAAGCAGAGCCATTTTGTTACCACAGCGCACCAGAAGCTTTTTGTGAAGAGATTCTCCATGGATACTACGTGAAGAGCGTAGTGGACATGACGCCCGCCGACTGGAAGCTGGCGTTCGTGTGCTTGAGACAACGACTTGGCTATTGCGGAATTTGCTACAACGACACCCACGCAAAAACCCTTGAAAAAAGGATGCTGCAGCGACTTCAGAAAGAGATGGTGGACCCCAGAAGCCCACTCTTTTCTTCTGCCTACTCCACCGCCCTTGGAGATGGCACGGCCGAGACTGTCACAGTGCCTAACCCAAAACCAAAGCCAAAGCCCAAAGCCAAAGGCGCTGCCAGTAAGCCCAAGTCCAAGCCAAAGGCAAAACAGAAATCCAAGGCCAAAGCAAAGAGCGGCAACAAGCGGCCTCGCGAAGACGACGGTGCAGAGGACCAGGATCAAGAAGAAGGTGAGTCGGAGCAAGGGGAAAAAACGAAGAAGAAAATGTTTGGGACGCGTTGGAGGACTGAGTCAGCCGTATTTTGGCTGCAAAGCAGCTGTTTCGGCTGTCGGCTGTATAGCAGCTGTTTCGGCTGTGTAGTATTATAGGTTGCGTCTTAGTCTTTAGGAAGATGTCGGCCTTGGCTGCTTCGGCCAAGTTTTGTTGAGTACATCTTGACGCGCGGCAGGGGAAAATAAGAATGGGTGGGATGGGGGTCCGACCGGCAAGTTCAGCTTAGTTTTCAAAGAACTGTTTTTCCAATGTCATCGAACTTGATCAGGTGGAATCTTGGCCATCATCTGCAGATCGCATGGGTTGCACGGTCAGCACACTAGTCACTAGCAATTTAGGATCCAGGTTTTAAAAGAAAAACATGCATGGATATTTTAATTCCTCGTTTATCATGGCATGAAGATACTTTTTTTAGACCTGTAGAAAAGCCATGTGCACCACCAAAAAAAAATTCCAAAATTCCTCTAAGCGAGGCTAAGTCAAAGTAGCATGACAACAATCACACTTCGTGAAGCAGGGGACTGACACGACGATGGCCGCCTCCTCCGGACATGCTGACTCAGGGTCCAATGAATCCAATGCCAAGTCTGACAGACCGGCCCAGGTTTTGATTGCGGCGCGTTACCGCGACCAAAGCCGGCAGCCACCGCAACCTGCGGCGCTGCCCGCCAAAAAGAAGGAAAAAAAAAGAAAGACAAATCGAAGCATAAGTCAAGGGAAGAAAGAAAAAAACGCAAGTCCCCATTGCAGCGGCGGGACTTGCCCAGCCAGACGCAGGATGGCAGCCGAAGCAAATCCCCGCAGCCGCAGCCACAGCAGCCGGACAATGAGACTTCCCTACTGGACCGCCAGCGGGAAGCATCATCATCTAGCCGAGATCCATCGCCAACATACAGGCCCGGCCCTGATGATCCCGACGACGAGCAGCGTCACGGAGGCCATCCGGCAGCAGTGGACTTGGATCTCCGGTCCAGGTCAGCAAGGCTCCGGATCGTGGTGCCTGAACGGATACCGCCAAGGCCACCACCACCAAAGCCACGGGGCGAGCGGCGACCACGAAGCCCAGACCAGCCGCCGTCATCGGATTGGCGGAGCTACTCGCCGCCAGGATCGAGCGCTCCACCAGAATCAGAAGCAGCAGCAAGCTGGCGGGGCTACTCGCCGCCAAGACCGACGGGCGCCCCGCCGAATCAGTGCCCAATTTGCGGCACGGTTTTGAGGGCGAGCGGAGGCCCGCGTGCTGTGGATGCCGCCTTGGCCGCCCACCAGGCCAACAGCACAAAGTGTTTGGCCAAGGGGAAGGGCAAGGCCTACCGCCGCCCGCGCTGCCCAAGGTGCAACAAAGCAATTGCTGACAATGACTGGGCCCGAGAGCAGCACTCATGGCATTGCACTGGCTGACTTTCCAGGGTGCTGCTGCGGGCCAACGCAGCTACCCATTCGCCATGGGCGCTGCGTTTTTTTGGTGAAGGATGCAGCTACCTGCTTGCAGGCGCTGCATCATCGGCAGTGCGTAGTTTTAGCTACAGCTTCGCCAGGCCAGACCGGCCCATTGTGTGTTTGTTTAAAAAAGTGCGCAGGGCAGGGGGGGAACTGCTGTTTGTTGAAGTAAGATGACAGGTTTAATAGAGGCAAAATAGGAATGAATTATTTTCTTAAACAAGTTCTGTTCGTTGTTTTTGGTACGCTTAGTATAGCAACCTCGTTTTACCAGAAAAACATTTTCACAGCAGTTTTCAAGTCGCATTTTTCAAGTCAAGGATGCTTAACCGGACAGATGGCAAGTTAAACGGATGAAGTCATAGTCTCAACTTTCAAACATTTTGGATTCTTCCTTCTGACTTTAAAGAACCTCCGCGGTGGCGCCATGTCAGCAGATGCCGTTGACTGTCTCAGCGGCAGCGAAGCCATAGAATTGCCCTCAGATGTAGATTCGGAAATAGAGCTACCACCAGATGCTCCGCCGGAGCCACTGCGAGGCAGCGCTTCGACCAGCAAACTGGACCCTGACAGGTGCTGCACTGAAAACTGCCTACGGCACCTGCAAGATTCTCCTGCCCTGTCACGTCGAGTCACCGAGTTGGGCCAAGCGTTGAATGCATGCACCAAATGTCAACGAAAAACTTTGCAGTTTAAAAGATTGAAGGAGTGGGGCATTGGATCGTCTACGTGGAGGAGGTATTGTGCTTGGGGCTTGACATTGTGTGCAACTGCGGTGGGGAAGCTGTTGCACATATCCCAGTATCATCTCAGACAATTCAACGCAGAAATTGCACAAGGGCATGACATGCCACAGCGCATGCTCACAGAAACCCAGCAACAGCGCAACGAGCGAGGCGCATGGACCAAAGCCGACGCAATACTACAATGGTTACATGACCAAGTCGCTGAAGACTTGGCAGAAAGTGTTCGGGTAGCAGGAGAAGGTGACGAGGTACCTGCCAGCACCAGGCCCAGCCGGTTGCCGCAGGAACCAGAAATTGCTTTCAAGGACGAATTGTGCGACTGCGGTGTCCGATGGCTGCCTCCAGGCACTACACTGGCAGAAATGCTAGATCTCGGCGTGACGTTCTTGCCAGAGCACCAAGTGACGTACTCCACGTTTGTGAAGTGCTATCACATGTCTTGGGAGAAAAAGCTGAAAATACGATCTGTCGGACAACACAGTAAGTGCACGGCCTGCGAGAAATTCAAGCAATACCGGCGCCAGGTGTCTTCCAAGTCAGACTGTGACCGCATTAGCAAGGAATATTCTGATCACTTGACGGATGTCATGAAAGACAGGCAGGTCGATTCACGCCTAGTCACACGGGCACGCATCAGCGCAGGAACCTTATCTGGAAGCGTCGAAGCATCAGACTCATTGCTATCTATAGTCATAGACGCAATGGACGGTGCCAAATTTCGCTGCCCAAGGAACATCTCCGCCGCAAAAGAATTCCAGAACCTTTGGCGGCCAGAGACATCCTGCATAGGTGCCATCATAGAAGGCCTTCATGAAACATACTATTTGTGCGATCCTGACCTCTCAAAGAACGCCGACGTGCATGTGAGCATCGTTGGCCATTCTTTGGAGAAAGCAAAAAGCAGCTTTCGGGCGCGGGGGAAGCCTTCCCCCGCCACCTGAGGCTGCATACTGACAACGCAGCCGCGGAAGGAAAAAATCAGACTGTGATGTGCCTGGCTGCATGGCTTTGCCATCGCCAGTTGTTTGACAGTGTTGTCCTAACCCAGTTCAGGGTTGGACACACCCATTCAAGGATCGATCAGCGATTCAGCGAGATCAGATTTTGTCTGTCTCAATGTTCGGTCCTTGAATCGCCAGAGGCATTCATGAATGCCATTAGTGAAGGCGTGCAGCCACGTGACTCCAGACAATTGTCTGTGGAGAGAATCCGCGCTGCACCAAGCATGAAGAAATTCTTCCAGCACCTGGAAGTGACCACTTCAGGTCATGTGCAGACGCATTGGCAAACAAAACGAAATGAAGAGGCTGTGCATTTCTTCAGCTTCCAGCGACGCTCTGAGTATGAGGGCAGTGTGGAGGAAGTTAACGGCTCACCGGCTGGTCCGAAACCTGGTGATGTCATTCTGACATGCAGGCAATATATTAGCGACAAGGTGCCCAGTCAACCACCATTAGTCTTCGCCCTTGAAGACGATTTTGCTCGACTTCCAAGCTGTGAGTCTTTGACCTTATCTCCACGAATTTCCTTGTCTGAGAGACAGGTCAGAGAGTTTCAGAAGACAGCTGAGGTGATCAGCCAAGAACCGTGGCATATGGATGCTGGCTGCGCATTTCTGCTTCAGCTCGTCGAATCCAACCAAAGCAATTCGTGTGAATCATGGGTCCCATTGCATATGCCGTGGCTCTTGGCAGGAACCCGGGCAGAGGTTGAGGTCTCTGAGCCGGACGTGCCGCAATTGACAGACAAAACCTTTGCATGGAATCACAGGGCGCCTGCCACTGTCAAGGTGTCTAGGCCACCCTCCACACTGAGGCGGCTCAAGGTCAAGGGCAAGACGACAGCTGCAGATGATGATGGCGGCGCCGTTCAACTTCCACCTCCTGCCGAGCCTGAAGGAGAGCAACTTCAGCAAGATCCCGCAGAGAGACCGCATCAGAATCTTCAGTTGGGCGCGCCTGACAGTGCGTTTGGTCGGGGTGGTGCCCCAATTTCTGTGGCAGCCATAGATCCGCCCGAGGGAAAAGCCAAAGCAAAGTGTACAGCAAAGGCCAAAGCTAAAGCGAAAGGTAAGGCAAAAGCAAAAGGCAAGGCCAAGGCAAAGGCCCAAGCACGTGCGACTGAGCCACAGCCCACTGGCAGCAAGCCAGCGGCTGTGACCAGCCTGAAGAGACCAGCCTCTGCACTATCTCCAGGTCCAGCACCCAGGAGACGTGCAGATGCAGGTCAAATGCCTCCAGATGCCAGCCTTGGGTGCGGTAAGTGCCGCTACAGCTCCGTTGGCTGCGCGGTCTGCCGAAAGAAAGCTGGCTTGATTTTAAATGCAGCTGGCACACAATGGGTCTGGAGTAGTAGCTGAGCTGATTGAGGTGCGCTGGTGGTGAAAAAAGGGCGTGTGTATGTGGGGGTCCATGATGGGGATTTGAATTTGTCCAATCCATGGTCATGTCTGAATATCTGTCTTTGAGTTTCGTTTGTTGCTCAAGCATTTAAACTAGCCCCAGGGCAGGTCATTAAATGGGTGACCGGCCGGTCGTGGTATTGGAAGATAGCCCGGCACCTCCTTCCAAGCGGACGAGGCCATTGTTTGTTTTTTTGTTCAAGTAAGTTCAAAAATGATCTTAGTTAGTTTCAGCTTCTTGATTTTTTGGACTTTGCCATTCAAACCCCGCCCCTGCTGCCAGGTGTCAGGAGAGCGACATTGTGGTGATTGACGACGACGAGGAGGAAAAGCAGCAGCACCTGTTCATGGAATTTTTTTCGCCACCGCGGGTAGCCATACCTTTGCGGCGCGAAGGGTTCTTGGCAGTCCACAGCTTTGACATTATGACAGGCTACGACTTTTTGACTGCAGATTCTCGCGCCCGGGCATTGAAGCTGCAGTCAAGGCACCGTCCATTTTTCACAATGCTGAGCGCGCCTTGTACCATGTACAGCCCCATGCAAAACGCAAACCTGGGCAAGATGGATTTGGCCACGAAGAAACGCAGGTGGTCAGAGGCGCACTGTCTACTTGACTATTCAATGCTTGTTGCCAAGCGACAGCACGCCCGGAAGCGCTTTTTTGCGCATGAACATCCGCAAAAAGCTACTTCATGGAAGCGTCAAAGCGTGAAGGACCTGGAGGAGGAAGAGGATGTCATGAAAGTGTCCTTCGACCAGTGCCGTGTCAACCTACGAACACCAGTCTCAAAGAAACCCCTGCAAAAGAGGACAACGCTGCTGACAAATTCTGCAGCCATTGTCGATTTGTTCCAGCCTTTGCAATGCGCCTGCACAGAAGAACATGCCACCATTGAGGGCAGCGAGGGAGGCATCCAACTGTCGAAGTGGTGCCAGGTGTATACACCCGAGTTTGTGGACAAGCTGCAGAAGGCTGTTCGCTTGGAATGGGAGCGTAATAAGTAGACTCCCTGCCAGCAACGAGACGGTGGAATGTAGAAATGTCCACCTATCTCAGGCTGCCGTCAAATTCTCTGAGCGATGATGTTTCGTGGAAAAATTGCGACGCAGCCCGGGGGTCGAGAGGGGTTTTCGGATGCTTCAAATGTTCCAAACTTGACGATCTGGGGGGGCAAGATTTCCGCTCCCCCCGTTGGTCAAGTAACGTCTGTAACTAGACGATCTCTGTGCTACAGTAGCTGAACTTGACGATCTGGGGGTGCACGATTCCTGCCCCCCCCGTTGGTCAAGTTTTGGGGTTAGCATGGTGAGATGGTCAAGTAACGTCTGTAACTAGACGATCTGGGGGGGCAGGATTTCCGCTCCCCCCGTTGGTCAAGTTCTGGTGTTTTCCAATTTTTCAGGGCAGAGATTTTGATTTAATGTCCACTTTCTTTTTCTCTTTTCAGACCTTGGGACTAGGTGGCAGCCACGAGATTTTACCCCAATTCATCTATCACATTTAAAGTGTGGGAAATGCTGAAGTGAAATAATCAATTCTCTAGTTGTTGACGGGAATGTTGTTGTATATCCGCAGCCAATTGGTTACAAAACCCAAACCCCTATCTCATGCAGGACTGACACGCAGACAGATGATGATACTTAATCTCATGTCATATATGATATGCACACACTGCGAGCCTCATCACATGCATAATCATATTCGCCATTGACCATTGGCTTACCACATTAGCACTTACTTTGACAAGAGGTGACGCTTCCTCTGAACTCTGAACTCTGCAAATTCAAAGCAGGTGCCTTTCGGTCATACTGTAGCGATGGCAAGCAAGGAGGAGCAAGAAGACGAGCAGATGGCCCCGAAGCCGGAATCGGAACAAGTGCCATCTGCCAGCAAAACGGAATCAGAAGCTGGTCCCGCTGCGATGCTAGTAGAAGCCACTGCGGACGCAGCGCTTCTGCAGCAACTGGACACAGAACTAAAGTGCCAAGTTCAGCCGGAAAATTTCCGGGAAGTTTTGCTTCGGGTTTGTGATCTGCTGCTGGACCATCACGGAGGCCCTGTCCAATACCTGCAGTCTGAACTGGGGGCAGAGCCTAATGCTGCCTGGACTGCATTTGCTGCAGACTTGGAAAGGCGTTTTCCACGCCGTCCAGACCTGACATATGTCGATGGACTGCAATACCCAGCTGGCTGCCAAGGCCAAGCTTCCGCAATCAAGGTCAGCTTGTGGCAGTTGGGGTGGCATCCAGATTGTTCCTCGAAGCCACCAACGTTCAAACCAGCAGCCCGGAAGTTGGTGGATGAATTTTTGACACATTCCTTTATCACCGCTTCCGACAACCTGTTGCTGTATCAAAGTGAGAGCTACCCTGGCAGGATGGAAAATCAGCAGGGCGCTCCAATTTTTTTTACTCATTATGTCAAAGGAGCGGCACGTGCCAGCACAATTCTGATGTTGGCACATGTCTTAGTATGCAAGATGGACCTTGATGTTGCCTCATTGAATCCGCGGCTCTATGACAGTATGTTGGCTGTGTTCTGCAAAGAGTCCGACATTCCCACAGATGCGGTAGCCATTGCTTTGGAAAATGCAACCCTGAGTGCCCGTGGAGACATCCGCAAACAGCATGATGTTATCACATGGCTGAGCAAGCTGTTGATCCTGAAAGGCAAAGGCTTGTCACCCACTGAAGTCTTGCAGCGGTGGAATGAGAGTGCAACACGCGAAGCAGCAGTGGTAGGAAATAAGCGCACCGGTTTGCTACTGCTACTGAAGCTTCCTACAGAATCAGCGCAGTTGCTCCTAAAACACAGCAGTACCTTCGGCAATGACTCTGCGTTCAGCAATGAAGTCTTCGCGCACAAACGATTGCATCCTGGCTACACCCCTCGTGGAATGCCGCGGCAATGGCAAACAAGAATGACCGTCACTGTGGATGGGTTCAACTTGTTCGTCCAATATGTCCATGCCAGTCAAGCACGAAAGATCAAGGATAATAGGAAGAACTGGGACAAATCAGCGCTGGAAGAGACCCTGTCCATGGCCCAGCTACTGACATCCCTCATGGTGGAAATCCAGAACCAGCATGCTGTCCACAAAGATCTGCTTCTAGAGAAAGTCATTCATCCCTTTCTGGACTTTGACCCAAATTTCGAGCTGGAACTCCAATCTGCGTTGAGCGAGTGCAAAGCAGAGTTTCAACCAGCCGACATCTCTAAGTTCAAGGATGTAGTAGCGGTGGCCCTCGCTAATCGAGATTCAAAAATGACAGCAATTGGCCAAGGACCACGAATCACAGCAGGCGAGCTGGAAAAGCAAGCGTTCGAGGTCATGCTTGCATCAGCAGAACATGATGTCCAATCATACCGCGCCTGGCGCACCAAGTGTCTGGACAGAGACAGTGCGCAGTATTTCCAACAGCTTCAGCACACCGCAAGACGGCAGAAGCAGGCCAAGGAGATCGCAGCCAGCGTGACAGCAGCAGGGCCAACATGGCAAATCCAGTTGGACATCTTCAAAAAGCTGGACACTGCCAACTTTGCAATTGTCACCGCCATCGCTGACAAGATCCAACGTCTGCACCAGTTGTCCGACCGAGAGTCCATCCATTGCATTGCTTTCTTGAATTGGTCTGCCCCTGCGATTTTTTCAGCGCAGACTCAGAAGGCGCAGGCAGGTTTGTGCGGAGGCATTGTGAACGGGCTTGGCCGCTCCATTGGCGTGTGCTTAAGCCCCATTCATTTTTACAAACGAGGCAGCCTACACAAAGCAGAGCAGAATTGCTTAACATTGCTGACCAATTCAGCGTTGAACACGGACACCCGCTTCGCAGTGGCGTATGCCAGCAAGACAGATGAGCGGGAGAAACGGCCAATGCTCCACCCAGGCTTCATCCTATTCCCAGGGGGAACGGACGAGAGCGCAGCTCACAAGGTGCTTTGGCAAATTTGGCGCACCTCAGGACTGCTAAGCAAAGGGGCCATTACAGACGTCAGCATGAACCCCTCACAGCAAATGCATGTCATCGAGGACATGAGAGACGACGCGCTACCAGATTCGTCAGACACAGCCACGCATTTGAGCCAGGTCGAGAAGGCGGTGCAGATCGGCGAAGACGCTGCGCGCAAGGTCCTTCAGGCAGCTTTGCCTCAAGGCCTGAGCCGCGCAGCCATCTTGGTGGTCGATCTGAGTTCGCACACTCTGGAGTTGGCTAAGGCGTGCTACAAAGAGAGGGTAGCAAAGACTCAGCAGACTCCTATCTATTATTTGGGTATGGCAGAAAGTGAAAGTGAGTTGGAATGGCAACGCCACCATTTGGAGTCATGGCTGAGTGAGGGCTACATAGATGGCTCAATCGGGTTGCCCCCAGGCGCGCCATCCCTGATGCCCAAAGAATTGCCTTCAGACGTGGTGACTGCCCTTCCACCAAAGCCTGATCTGAACACCTTAGCATGGAGTGCCAAGAAGGACGAAGTAGCGGGGCTGCCGACCTTAAAAACCCCCGACAAGATCTTACAAGCGTGGCATGACCACGCTGTCTACGGAAGCCGATTCCAAGAATGGCTAACACAAAGTCGGGCCGCCATTCCATTGGATCTTTCTGAGTCCGCTTCAACCAAGGCATCGTCATCCAGCAACAAACGAGGCGCTCCAGGGACTTCGGAGTCATTGGAGCCACCCCCAAAGGTCTTGAAATCAACAACAAAAGAAGAAGATGCCGCTGCCGCCGCCGCAGCAGCCAGCATTCCTGCAGCAGATCTGCCAAAACCTTTGGCATGGCAGGTGACAATTTCAGGGAGCGGTACCAAAGGAAAAAGCAGTGGAGGAGGAAAGTTGGTGATAGCAGTGGGAAAGCGGGTGTTTATCGTGAATGAAGGCAGTGCAGATCTTCTCCTGCAGCCTGGCTCAACCCTGGCAGGCTATTACAAAGGAAAGTTTGTGGCACTGAAGAGCGGCCAGGAAGAGGCGCGTCTTGCTGATGTCCCTTTCACGCTGACAGATTCCACCGACTCAGTGCTGCACGAAAACAAGATTCAGTCAGTGGGCCAGGTTGTGGCACAGAAGCGAGCGCTGACGCCATTGAGCGCAAGCGTCTGCTACCACGAGCTGGTAGACCAGCCCAATGCCGAAGATGCGAAGCATTTCATCTTGACTTTGAAAAGCCCAATTGCTTTTCGGCCTGAGAATGCACCAACAACGGAAGACAAAAAGGACAAAGATGGTTGCTACACATTGCCGCAAACCAGCATGGCTGGCTGCTTGGACACACTTGCATGGGAAACCAAGCATACCAGCATCACCTGGGCAGTCAAGTGGCAAGCCAGAGGCTTGCAGCCAGTCCGGCCAGTGGTAGTGGTGACGCGCAAACTGACTGTGAAGGCTGGCCAGGCCGTGGAACTGGTCAAGTAGGCGCCCCAGTCGGTTGGCATAATAGTGCTGAACAACCAATACTGTAACCACATTAATTAATGGCTTTCACTTTTTTTGCCCAATATTGAAATTCTATTGTGTTTCTCATCTCACTAATATGCCGGCCGCTTGGAGATGCCTTGGCCAAGTAGCTCCTCAACTGACTGTCTCAGCTCTGACTTGCCGAAAATGGTTCTCCGTGCAGCTCTGAGATGGTATGGGGAAATTAGGAGCAGCCTGCACTTAGGTTGATGGTGTATTCTTTACTAAATACATGTCTTCGCCATTGCAATATTGACAACATAGTAGGGCCATGTCCGCAAAACAACGATTGAACGACATGTTACAAAAGGATAATTAAGGCAAACAAATAATAATAATAATAACAATAATAATAAATAATAATAATAAATAGTTCTTTGTAAACAAGTCAATCATAATCACTCACGTGGGCAATGACGCTTCCGAATCACGCAGATTGGACTATATGAACCATTTGTTATGTATTTGTAGAATACAAGGAAAACAAGAAACACATTGCATTTACTCTGAAATTGGTTAAACGTATGATATGCTGATTGCAGGGAACTCAGAAATATTCATCTACTTTGCATATTTTTTCGAGTGGCCACAGCAACTATACAAACAACTTTCGGTCAACGAATGGAAAAGGTCTTCAAGGGCGCCCGTGTGTATTTCCATATATTTCTCACAGCAAATCAAATATCTTTGTTCGGGCAAACAAACAGAAACAACATAATTACATCTTTAGAGAAGCATGAAAGGCACTCAGCGGAGCATATGATAAGTTGTAATACATAACTCTATGTTCGCACATAACTGACACAACAAATCAATGTAAAGAAAAGAACGAGACATAATTATCACCTTTCCACCGCACAATGCATACACAAGTAGAACTATAATAACTGAATACCTTCTAGCAGTTTCTGCCATGGAAACAGGAAGAGGCTATGGAAAAGGTGATGGCAAGACAAAGAAAGGGGGCCCACATGCCAAATATCCGCCTTCTCGTCCAGTTGCTGCCACAAGCTCCGGGCTTGCGCAGCTGCCACCATCATCATCATCATCATCGTGGCAGCCACCATCATCATCATCATCATCAGCATCATCATCATGGCAGTCTGCCGCTGCCACCGGCTTCGAACCGGCGCCGCAGCAGCACCAGCAGCAGCAGCAGCAGCAGCAGCAGCAGCAGCAACAAGTGGCTTTGACTCCACCAACTATCGCCACCAACATCTCATTGGCGAGAGACTGGTTTATTTCCCCAATCCCTGAATCTGAAGCTCCAGCTGCAAAGTCTTGCGCTGTAGCAGCACCAGCAGCAGTATACACCGATGACGATCTCTTCGACGAACCGGATTCAGAGGGACGTGACAATAATCTGCAGCTGCCTGCCGCTGGGCAAAATAATTGGGAGAATCTGATGCCAATGACACCTTCATCTTCTTCACAATCGTACATATATCCGGATGGATCAACAACAGAAGGGGGAACTGCGCCTCCTTCATTGTCGTTCCGCGCTGCCACTGCCTCAGTACAATCGAGCTCTACACCGCAAGGCACGCTAAGTTCTTCCCACCACTCATCAGTGCCAACTTCAGGGCAAGGCACGCTAAGTTCTTCCCACCACTCATCAGTGCCAGCTTCAGGCAACAGTGGGCAGACTGACACTCAGTGAGAAGCAGCGCTGAAAGGCCGACAGTCATTCCAGCCAGTGTGAAAGGCGAGCGCCAGCTGCTCGTGCTGCTGCTGCTTCTTTTACTGTCCAGTTCAACCCACACGGAGAAGTACGTGAGCCATGATGTCATGTTGTTAGCAATTGACTCACAGGTCAGCATCAATTACATGTTGTGCCGCAGCTCTTTTGGCTCCAACGCAGCAGGGCCCACATCAAACAACATGCAATAATGAAGTAGTCATGCCACAAAATACACCCGATCAGCTTTCATTGAAGCGTTCAGAATTAAAGACCAAATTGGCTTCAAACATGTTCCTTCAGACCATGTGACAGTAAGAGATGCTCAAAAAACTTTAGCCATGGCTGATGGATTCAACTGGTCATCATCTACTGCCGCAGGCAGCGATCATGATTGTGATGACGGGCATCATCAGGGCAGCAGCGCCAACAATGAGCAAGCACCGTCTGTGTGCCACGGTCAAGGTGATGATGTTCGTATCGCAGCAGCAGCGGCCTGCCCTCTAGGTGTCGCTGCCCAACTGCCAGCAAAGGATGTGACTACAGAACCAACTGTAAACACCAGTGCTGGCAGCGGCAGCGTGCCTGACACCACTGCCATGGCAAGGTTTGCTTACTCTGAGTCTGGCGTTAGTGCCAGCCAGAGCTGCAATCCTGTGAATTCTGCTGGCCACCATTGCCCGCAGTGTAGCCAGTGGAGCAGAAGCAATGTTTTTAAATGCCAGTGCTTGACTGTCCAATACCTAGAGAGGCAGCGCGATCGGTGTCCATTCGGTTGTGGCGAACGTCTGGGTCTCATGGACGATTGGGCATACCACAAGCATTTGCGGAATTGTGAAATGCGGAATCCCTACGCTCGGAAAAAATTACGTGGAAATTGAATTTGCATTGTCCGATGAGCCGCTAGTTGGACTGACCCACCTAGCCATCTCCCAGTGAATGAGGCGCTATTGGACGGACCGGGCCCACTAGCCACCTCACATTGTGCGTGCTGGGGGAAAAAAAGTCCGTGCGGGCAGCTCTGAAATCATTCAATAATGATGCCAATTCATTTAAGCTTTCCCTCATATATATTGTTCGATCAGCATTTAACTCAAATCAATCCGAAACCCTTACTTTTCTCAAAAAACAGTGTCATATACCCAAAAAAAACTAAAAACGAAAACAAAAACAACTAAAAACGAAAAAAAACGCCTTGAATTCCGGGTAGGTCTGGGTGCGTTTGCGTCGCGCGGCTTCTTGGACGGTGGCGCCGGGGTGGGTGTCGGCCCGCCGGCGGGGCAGTCCATCTCTTCCGATGGGGCTGACCAGGGTCGCGTCCACCACCTGGGCTCCATGCCACAGGGGCAAGCCGTTCACCAAGACTTCGATCGCCCGAGAGTCTTGAGGGGGGTGGGGAAGGTTCATCTGGTTGAGGGGGATGTTGGTGTGCACTCTGCCGCCGGCTTCTCGGCATATGCGAGCGACCGCGCGTTCAAGGGGGCAGAGCGCGGGTGCGCAGGAAGCCAGCGGTGGGGCATGCACTGCGGTGGTCACCAAACTCATCCAGGGGGCCCCCGCACCGGCAAGTCGCGTCTGTGAAAGGGAGGGGGAGGCGCACACGGCGCCGCAAGAGAACACGGAAGTGTTCACTGGAGAGGGTGACCTCAGGGCTTGTAGGGCAAACGGTGAAGGCTCGGCTCGCGTAGGGCCCGGCTTGGGACAACAAAAGTGCGTGCGACGGGGGGGTCAAGGTCAGAAAGAAGCGCGGCGGACGCATTGCTGTCGGCTGCTGAGCTTGCGAGGCGTTGCCACCCTCGTTGGTATTCTCCTGCTTCCCTGGCGTGGGGGTTGGGTGGGCCTGATGTGGGGAGGGTGTCCCAGGCCGGCACGGCGAATCCGGCGTCGCGGAGGATGTGCGGCGCGGCTTGGTTCGCTTCCAAGATGCTGGGGGGACGGGAGAGCGGGCTTCGCCTTGCAGGAGGTGCAGGATCCGGCTGGTGACGCCAGGGGATCGGCGGTGGAGGGCTGGGAGGGTGTCGGCCCACGACGCCGAGTACGCGGTATGTCGGGTGCTGAAGGCGGAGCGGAGTCCCAGCCCGCCGTGGGTGAGGGGCAGCTGCGCGCGTGCGCGCAAGTGGTGGGAGGGGTTCCCCAGCATTGATGAGGTGTGCCATGGCCCACGGCCGCGTCATGGTCTGCGGCGTACGTGGGTGCGCCGCAAAAGAGGAGCAGGAGGAATGCGACCTGCGTGTCCTCAACAGTAGGGATCGCGGTCAGGAGCTGAGCTTGTGCGACGTGTTTGTCGTGCAAGGCCGCGGCCACATAGTGAGGGTGTCCGAGGGGGGTGCCGAGGATTTGGAGTCCTTGCGCGTTGGTTGGCAAAGCCCAGTTGCCGGTCCAAATGGGGGCTGCGGGCGGGGTTGGTTGTAGGAGGTGGATGTCCGTGGGTTCCTCCCCGGCAGCGTTCCACACTCTGGTCTTGCCTAGGTGGAGGCTGATGCCAGCGTGCGCGTCAAGGTTGGCTTGGAGCAGGTTGAATATGGGGACGGTGCGGTGTGGGGGGGAGACGACATATAAGTCATCGAGGTAAGCCAAGAGGGTTTCCCCTGGTTGGAGATGGGGGGAAATGGAGGTGAGGGCGGTGTGGAGGGCGAGGCTGAACATAGCTGGCATCAGGGGGTCACCTTGTTCGCCTCCGTCGCCTTGCAGGACTGTGTGGGGGTTGGAATGCTGGTCGTACCAGAGGTACGTGGAGGGGGTGCCATACAAGCCGCGCAGCATGGGCAGGAGGGGGGCTGTGTCTGGGTTGGCTGCAATCGCCGCCAGCATGGCATGGCGGGAGACATGATCATACGCTCCCACGCCATCGACGCTCAAGATCGTTGCGCGGGGGGTCTAGCTCCGTTGCTGCGCGGAGGTGTCGGACTAAGGCTTCGGCGCCCGCTTTGGTGCTGAGGGCGTGTTGGTGGGGCATGCACGCGGCCTCGAACGCGGGCGCGAACTGTTGAGCCAAGGTGCGTGACACCAGTCTCCGGAACACGTCACTCATGACGAGGCCCCGCACCCCTCCGTCCGGCTTTCGGAGGGCAACCAGTCGTCCGAGCCGCACGGCTGCCTGGATGCTGTCTGGGAGCTGGGCGCGGGCAAGCTGCTGTGCTGCAAGGAAGAGGAGGCGGGCATCGGCGTCCGAGTCCAGGAGGCTGCGCAAATTTTCTGCCGTGGCCCCTGATGGTCCCGCCGCTGCGCCGCGCCGGGCTTGGCGCAGGTTGGCGAGAAATTTCTCTTCCGATAGAATCAGTTCGGGGGGCGCCTGCCTGAGTCTTTATATTACTTATTGCCCATTGCATGCATGTATGCAACCTATCATAGAGAAAAGAGGGGACCAACAAGGAACGAACCAAATTGAACTCCCCAACATCAACAATCACGGTGCGCACTTTTTAGCCGGGCGACTTGAGCCACGCGTCATCAGGCGGTGATGACCCCTGGATAAACTAGGCTACTACCCCATTAGGTTATCGGAAGTAACCCCGGGGTGTCTACATTTATCAATGATGACTGTACAACACTATTGGGATGTTGGAATCATAGCTACAGTATGGAGTGAACTATAAGTAAACTATACAGTGGGGGTAATGGGGTCGTAATATTTCTACTATCATAGCGTACCTATATACTACCATGTGCTACTTCTGTCCTACTCATCTACGACTGATAAGCTGTATCACCCCCCCATCCCGCCACCCCCCACACCACAGGGGAGGGGGCAACCACATACACTACCAAATAGATACCTCATATTAATGATAAATACGTACATGTATGTGTGTATATGTATATGATACGTCTGTATGTATGTTTGCCACCTATAATTCTATATGCTCTACATATTTGTTACCTAGACACTGCCTATATACTACCTATATGATACGGTTACAAATAGATAGACACTAGCTGTGTACTACATACTACATACTACCAGAAAATAGCACCTATGTACCACTTTTTTGGGATGCACCATTCTATTCCCCATACAGCATATGCAACCATAAACCCCAACCCACACCCACAGCGGGGTTGAGGGGATAATTGCCATGACCATGGGTGAGGGAGAGGGGGACCCATGAGCCAAGTTTTCGCCAGCTCCCATGAGCCAAGTTTCGTCGTGCCCAGGCGAAGATAATTGCGACCACGAACATCCCCACGATGAAACCAATCTGTGGCGAAGGAATCCGAAGATTCGGCCAGCGAACATCCCCATTGGGGTTTTTAAAGGATGGCAGAGTCATAATTCTACATATGGTTTACCCTCTGGTTATGACTAACATAGCCATGGAAAATCACCATGCTATTAATAGGTAAACCATCTATAAATGGGCTATTTTCCATGGCTATGTTAAATAACCAGAGGGTAAATCATATTCTGGCTATTGTGGTGACCAAATGTAACCAAGATGTACCTGTGGATTTCTACCTGCTTTGGACCCCGGGTAGGACAATCGAAACCAAAACCAGTGGTGAAACCAACTCCAGGCGGCCGGGCAAAGATTCCTGTCACCATGCCGTTGTAGGAGAACAGCTCACCTGGCAAGTTCATGGGGCCACCCTTGGGATCAAGTTCAAGTAGGCCCCAACGAGCAAATACAAATAGATAAACACTATATCAACCCATACATGATCAGTATGATAGATGGATATAATATGTATGTATGTGTGTATATATTAATATAGATCATAATGGGGTTATATCATGCTATATCTGTATTTGCACGTCAAACACATGGATATCCTATTGTATCCTCTTGTAACAATGCTTGGTGTGATGGTATCTAGACCATTTCTGAAGGCCGTTTGCCTGGAAGTTGACTGCCTAAAATCAAATGTTAGGGACCCATTCTTGCAGCTGGAACTCCCTACAGCCATACATACCACTGGAGTGTTCATATCATTGACCTCATAGGCGCACAACACAAAGCGATAAGTGATTTATTAAACTGCATTAGAATCATTAGAATTGTAAATATAATCCGGTAAGCCCAACAAGAAACCTACCATTTGGGGATGGTTTACTAGTGGCTTTACCACGTCAATCCCTTTCTGGTCTCCCTTTGGCATGCGGCTACGTCCTGCAGGGCACAAGTCACATGACCCCACCACTTTTTTTGGCACTGGCAACCTGTGTCGCCAGCGGAAGGTTCAAATAATCTGCACAAACACTTGCAAGATCCTTCCTGTCACTGAATTCTTCCATTTCTTGCCTGAGCTCACAGGCACTGGAAGATACTGGAAGCGCTGCTGAAACTATAGCTGTCCAAATCTGTTTAGATTCAGGCTGTCATTATGCCAATGAGGGCTACAGTCACAAATGTCATGCAGCAATTCTGTTGAGGCAAGGCGTCAAACAGCATTCATGATTAACAGATCACACCTATGCCAACGCACGGTCAGCCAGGAGGCAACCAGCCAGAGACCTTCTGCCGCAGAGCACGCTTGTGCATTTCCAGGGCATCCTCCAAGCCTTGCCCAGGCGGAAAATCATGGGCCATCCCATTTTTAGTAGTGATTTATCATCTATACCCTCTGGTAAACTAACATAACTATGGGAAATCACCATTTTTAATGGGAAAACCACTATAAATGGCAATTTTCAGTAGCTATGTTCGTTCACCAGAGAGTATCATCTATAAACGGGGATTTGTCCATCCTTATACCATAGCAAAGTGTTGAACTTACCAGAGGGGAACGGATTTCGGGTCCAGCTGTAAACAGCTGGAGGTGATGGACATGTTCCCGTTCCATACATTAAAGTTCTATCAGTGGCCCTCTGGGGAATACACATATGACGATCTAGATATTACGGAAGCAGAACATTCAGTGCTCTTCTTAATCTTCTTAAATGACATGCCGGATAGGAAAATGATGGAACATGGATAACCACATGTTCATGCTACTTACGCTCTGTTGCTCAAAGATATGACAATGCAAAAAGGGACAAAGGCCGGAGATTATAGATAACATTTCATAACCCTTGAAAGATCCAGCACACCCTCCACCACTAGCGCCAAGCTGCGCAGTTCTTGCAGCGCACCTTTCCAGCCTCTGACGCCTGCCATGTCCCAGCTCAGGGATGATCCAAGAGCCACTACGGTAGTGAGACCTTGAGACCCTGTGATGTGGAACAAATAGGGTGCACATTCACAAGTGCTATATCTGTGCAGAACGGCATTTTTTGGACCCTGCAGACTTTGCAGACACAAAGAATGCCAAAGGAAACTATAGCGCCAAAAGTGCCAAGAAGCAAATCCGAAGCAAGTGCTTCGCGTAGTGCCTTAGTAATTTCTTCAATGAGAAGGCCAGGAAACTAACAAGGTGAGGGGCTTGCTGTGTCCGGGGGCTTGGCCCACACCAAACCTAAGGTGCTAGTCATCCACCGGATTTGTTTGTGCATTCTGCATTCTGGTGGCGACGAATCTGCCACAGACCTGCGGTTGCTTCTTCCCCACCCTTCTTGGGTTTTGACATCAAGACCCTGCACTAGGTAAATAGGCCAAGACAGCCCACAACATACATCTGGCCGCAACCCTGCAATTGTAGTCTGTCACTTGTTGGTTGGTTGATTGACATTGCTTGGCTGTTGCTGCCAGGCTGTCAGCAAAAGAGCTCATGAATCATGAATCATGAGCTATACCCTCTCATAAACAAACATAGCTATTGAAAATGGCCATAGAAATAGGGAGTTTTCCCATTAAACATGGTAATTTTCCATAGCTATGTGGCTGTTTACCAGAGGCTATACGCCTCTGCAAATGACGCTTAAATTCGCTGTGGAAAATTCGACCGTTTCCTTCATGGGATCTCCGGGCGCCGCCATGCGCCGCCCAGCCACTGAAGAGCAGCGAATCGTTTCTGTCGAGCACTCCTCAGCTCATTGCTACTGACAACCCTGGATTAGTCAGCTTCTGTTGATTAATTAGGGGGTCACCTACAAAAAGTGAGAAGTGGTTCCAAATATATATATATATATATATAAATTTCAAGAAAACATTTGTCTGAAAATGCGGAGTTCGCACTGTCATTGGATATTTACTGATCAACAAACTGATCAGACCCTTGACACCACTCGAAGATATGGATGTGGTTGAAAACCGTAAATCGTATGAGTGGTGCTCTGCCAAACTGGTTTAGGTCGTATAGTCACTCATTCTTGAGCCACCCCCCACCTTCCATGGTTCTGCCTCTCAATGGGGACCACGCAAAACACCGCTTCAGCCCAGGAAAATACTATAGTATATACATATATATATAATAGATTATTGTATAACAGTATCGAAGTTTAGGAGGTAATTACCTTATTATTGTGAGACAAAGCCATACATGATGTTCACACATGTTCACACCGCTCAAAAACATAAACCGAACACAATTGGTTGCAACTATGACTCTCTTCTGCTGCGAACATCCAAAGGCTAAAGCCCGTTCGTAGCTGTGACTGACCCACCAGAGTCCAACAGTCTCGCTCCACCCTTGGCATCGCAAGCGCTGCCACGATGGGTGCCCGGATCAGGGAAGATTTAGGTGACCCTCCTGGATAGTCAGCACCCATGCAAACATACTTGGGCAAACATGGCAAAAAATACAGCAGAAACACATCCGCAAAGGGTCTGAATAAATTAGATCTTTGTCGAACGTAAAAGAACAGAATTTATCAAGTGTAACATGTTTTCTGAAGTTGGGATCAATTGGTCAGTATTTTGACATCCCTTTCAACATGGATATTTCAAGGGATACATTCTGAGAATATATGCCCGGTGAACCAACAGGCCTAACACGGTACAGTTTACCCTATGAAACATAACAGACTGAAGACTGAACCATCCATTTTAGGTGGCCAAACAAAAAAATCCCCATAACCATAAAAAGGTCAACCCTGGGTTGATTAAGTTGGGGGCTATCCTAAAACAGAGATATACAGAGATGATCTGCTAGAAGCAAACACAGCCTCAATCCAAGGTTGACACTATACTGACACTAAACCATATTACTGTATACTATATTGCTCGAACCATATTAAGCCACATCAAACCATCCCTGATACATACATAATATGTATATATATATGTATAAATGAATAAATATACGCTCTGATTATCAACCATGGCAATTGAACATCTGTGTAAATGGATGATTTTCAAGCAGGCCATGTTTGATTACCTTCTGGTATATGCGTATATGCCCCAGTTGCGAACATCAACTATCTTCCATACTTATCCCAGCGCACACAGTGATTTTAGCTCGCCTTCGCTGCTGCCGAAGGAAGATGCGCAACACGGCAACGATGCAGCGGAAGGCATGGCGCCGCGCAAGCCAAGACCTTTTGGCACCGAGGACAAATTCTCTTCATTTTGCCAGGGAACTTTATTTTAGATTCAACACAAGATGAGATGCAACCAAGAAAATCAGGGATCCAAGGAACAAAAATATGCGATTTCGTGAATGATAGTGGGGACTATCCCAAAACGCAGACCAGGCGCTGCCAGTATCATCAGTGCAGGTTCTTCAAGTCTACATCGTGCCACCCCAAGTTTTGCTGCTCATAAATGACACATTTTGGCTGATTCATGTCCCTTTGACAGCTTTTTTAAACACCAATCTTTGGCGGTTGGGTCCACATCTTGAGGAAACCAACATATTCAACCCTGTATTTCTTGGTGGTTGAACTCCTTATTTCTGTCATCTCTGTTGCTGAAAACTGCCATTTCTGACTGGTGAAAGGTACCCTACAATAATATTATAATAAACTAACATAGATGCAGAAAATCAACCATTTCTAGACTCTTTTGGGAAACCATGGGTCTTCCACATCTATATTGGTTTAGCCATGCCCTCGGATATCTTTTTTCCAACGTTCACGCCGTCCACGTGCTGCTGAGCCACAGCGCCAAGTGCGCCCGCCCCAGGCGCGCCGCAAAGCGCGCGCTGCGGCGCTTCAGGCGGCAGCGGAGCCACGCAGCGAAGCAGAAGCGCAGCAGGCGCTGGCCGCGGCGATTGAAGGCCATGACATCCAAGAAATGTGCTTGACTCACCTGGGTGGAAGGATTCGCTGATGCTATATATTGCTATATATGGCTATGATTTGCTACGTTATATACATATTATTATTATACACTGTTTGATTATATATGTGTAGTGTATGCGTGCTTATTTATTCATTTGCTGACTTTTGAAACATGTATTTATTATAATTGCTTGCATTACACTCCACATACAGATATCGATGTATTTTTCATCACATGGGAGGATTGCAACATGAGAAATATTTTGATGTGTTGGAAGAAGGAGGTATAGGAGATGTGAGCATGGGTGGGCCAACGCCAGTTCGCGCCACTTGAACATCAACAATTCATAGTCATGTGTAAACCGGCAAACAAATACAGCTGAGCATTCCTGATAATTCAATCATACATGGATAGGAGGTACGAGCATGATCCAACCATGATGAGCAACCCAAACAAAGTGGTTGATCTGGTAAATACAATGTTTTTTTCCATCCAGCATCATGTATCATTCCAGATAACACCCCGTCAACATTGCTATAACTTCAGGATGTAAGTCAGTATAGTATATATATATATAAAAAACTCAGCTATAGGGGGGGAGCTTTCCCAAACTCCGATCCTGATCCAGTTGCTCAATCTTGACTTGAACCAAGGCACTTCCTGCCGTAGGCCACACCTTAGTTGCCCGAGATATCCCAAGGATTTCAAAAGCTTGCAAAGTCCCGGTATATTCTTGTTAGATTCCTCTACATCTATATATATATATACAGCATATTTTAGAGTATATATATATATATATATATATATATGTATTTATATGTCCTAATGCAGTATTATCTAGTATTCCTCCTCCAAAACAAACATATCTCAGGTAGTTTCCATACGTTTCCACTTATGAGTTATGAGTACTTATGCTTTTCTCCCCAGCCGACTAACCATCAGCAACTGCCACCACCAAGGCACCAAACGCGAATGTACCTGGGATGGGTACCATGAGGATCACCACTTGTGACATTGTGACATCTCAATCTGCTGGCACTTTTGGTGGAATGTTCACTTTAAAAACCAAAACAATGACCATGATTGGTGGCATTTTGACCGATGCCATGGCCATTTTCGGATAATTTTTGGTGGCAAAAAACATAGAATAATCCACATACTTTCAGATGATTGGGAAACTCAATTCGTAGCTCCTTATCGCTCCCTCCATTCACCACTGGATAGCAAAAACCACGGGCCATGTAGCCCAAGGTGCCGATGGAGGATGTACAACTCACGTGCCGAGCGCTCCTCTGCCACTTTTTTTCTTTACTTCTTGTTGGGTTGGTGTTTGTTTCAAACATATTGGAGAAATCTGATATTTTTTTTGTATATGTAAGATTTCTAGCGTGTGATTTCCAACTATTAAAGCGCTGTGATGAACGAAAGAAGTTCGAAAACCTGAGACTCAACGCCATTTTAGCAGATCTTCGTCTTTATCTGCCCACTATATCGTCACCATAGTTGGTCGATGCCAAAGTTGCTAAACATACTTCAAGATCGCAGCAAGTGATCGCAAGTGTTCATCATTCCCCCCTCTGCCCTAGTTGGGTCAGATCGGTCAACCATCTCAATCACAAGCATGTGACATCTCCGATTGGCATTTATTGGTATAGTATGACATACTTATCATTGTCCTATTTTGTATAGTATGGTTCAACAAAAATCATACCCTACAAACGTGAGTAATCTTCAGTCGTTTCTATCCCTCCATCACGTCCCATTCGGGTGTGCCCATTCTAAGCAAAAAAACATCATGATACATCCCCAAAAATGACCCCAAACGTGAGGCAATCATATACATTTATATTACGTATACAACATTTACACACACATAATTATATATATATGCAATAAAATATAAAAAAATATAATACCATGTAATTTAATATAATATAACAAACTAACATAATATATAATTTAATGTAATATATAACTTGAGAGGGGGGGGACGAAAGGTAGG
>CAMXCT020001813.1:87406-172406 GCA_947184155.2 Cladocopium goreaui
TGTTTTGGCCGTCTGCCCGTCGTGTGTCCGCTTTTTTCTTCCTCTTGCCTTTCAGGGTTGACCCGGCTCCGGCCGGGTGTGTGTGTGTAACATCTAAATAGATGTAAAACTTCTCTCTTTTTTCTTCCTTTGTCCTCTCCCTTTCTAACTCTAATTGCAATGCAGGGGGCCACCGGGGTCCCGGGGGGGTCGGTGGCCACCGAAGACACCCCCCCGGGACCCGTGTAAACGTACCTGCATTGTTAATTTCAATTTTTCGGATCTAATCTGCATGTTTCAGGATTCAGTTCCTGCCGGATCATATAATGATCCATTCTTGTCTAGTGTGTGCTTGTGATTGTTCCACTTTTCTTTTTTAGGTGGTGTACTTACTGGTGTGGCTGATTGAACAGAGTAATTACTGGATTCATTGTCACACAACGAGGAAAATCAAGCCTTAAAAGCGTCCATCTTGCCTTGGTTGGTTTTTTTAGGTGCTTGTTGAACCCTTATTGACCCTGTGCCATTCCATCTTGCGGCCATGTTGGGCCTATGCCAGGCTTATGCTGACGCTTTGTGGCATTTGTTGAAAGCCAATTGATCCCATGTCAGGCCATCTTCCCTCTATGTTGGCTCTATGCTGCGTTTATTTCATCTTCTAGGAAACAGATTCGGAAAAATTTGCCTATTCCAAGAACACAGAAAGTACACATTTCTGGACCAAACATGAGCTCAATTTCGTCCATGTCGTCCACTTTTCAGACGCTTGTTGAGCCCCATGTCAGGTCATCTTGCAGGTTTGTTGTGCCATTGTTGCGCGTATGTTGCTTTTTGTTGGCTTTTGACTTGCTGGCCCCAAGTACGTCCATGTCAGCTATGTTGGGCCTACATATCTTGGAATCATCTTGCAAGGGCCTGGTCCAGGCCTGGGTGCCTGCCTGTTCTTATGCCCGCCGGGCGTAAGCGCAGGCGGGGCTTTGGCAGCGCAGGTTTGGCAGGGTAAAGGCTGTTTTTTCATCATTTTAGGCCCAAAACCTGTTCGATGAAGGGCCTGCCTGTTCTTATGCCCGGCGGGCATAAGCGCAGGCGGGTGAAAAGGAGACATTTCATCCACAGGGTTGTTTTGCCGTGGATTCCCATGAGAAAGGGAAATTTCATCCATGGAATGGAGCCAGTTTGCAATGAAATGGCCAATTTGAAATGAAATGGAGCCAGTCTGGGGTAACTGGGGGTGTAAGCCAAGTACATAGACGACAGTCCATTTGGATGACTTAGTAAACCAGAGCTATGAAACATTATAAGTGGTATGACGTGTCCAGTGTTGCTTTCTTGCTTGGCTGTGACGAATTCAGAGCCAACAAATGCCCCACAGAATTACGACCGAGTTTGTGAGCGGAGTAGAAAAACTCGGTCGTATTTTTTTTTCCTTCTACAATGCCCGAGAAAGGATTCTAGGTGTATGTTGCAGACCATGGGGCCAGTTGACTATGGCCACTAACCAGATAACTCCTTTGTATCCATGTATGTTTGTAAATATGTCTGTCTGTCTGTCTGTCTGTCTGTCTGTATGTATGTATGTATGTATTTATGTATGTATGTATGTATGAATGTAATGTTATGTAATGTGATGTAATGTTATGTCACATTAAGTCGTGTAATGTTATGTTATGTTACATCATGTATGTCTGTATGTATGTATGTATGTATGTGATGTAATGTTTTTCACACTAAGTCATATAATGTTATGTTATATAACATCATGTATGTCTGTATGTATGTATGTATGTGCGTATCTGCGTATCTGCGTATGTGTGTATGTGTGTATGTATGTATGTATGTATGTATGTATGTATGTATGTGTGTATGTATGTATGTATGTATGTATGTATGTATGTATGTGCGTATGTCTGTGTGTATGTATGTATGTATGTATGTATGTATGATAGATATATAGATAGAGAGATAGATAGATAGATAGATAGATAGATAGATAGATAGATAGATAGATAGATAGATTGATAGATAGATAGATAGATAGATAAATAAACAAATAGATGGATAGATAGATAGACAGATAGAAGCATCGATCGATAAATAGATAGATCGATAGCTAAATAGATCGATAAAAAGATAGATAGATAGATAGATAGATCGATAGGTAGATAGATAGATACATAGAAGGATGGATAGATAAATAGATACATAGATAGACAACTAAATAGATAGATACATGGATAGATAGATGGATAAGGAGGTAAGTACATAGTCAGAGAAAAAGAAAGAAAGAGATGCGGACCAGGGGGGAATCGAATGGGGGGGCTGGGGGGGCCCCCCCCCTAAGTCTCCGTTCGTGACTCTCGGCTCTCAATTTCCGGGAAAGGAGCACCCACCTCCCCCAGTACTAAACTAGTACTGGCTTTTGACTTGCTGGCCCCAAGTACGTCCATGTCAGCTATGTTGGGCCTACATATCTTGGAATCATCTTGCAAGGGCCTGGTCCAGGCCTGGGTGCCTGCCTGTTCTTATGCCCGCCGGGCGTAAGCGCAGGCGGGGCTTTGGCAGCGCAAGTTTGGCAGGGTAAAGGCTGTTTTTTCATCATTTTAGGCCCAAAACCTGTTCGATGAAGGGCCTGCCTGTTCTTATGCCCGGCGGGCATAAGCGCAGGCGGGTGAAAAGGAGACATTTCATCCACAGGATTGTTTCGCCGTGGATTCCCATGAGAAAGGGAAATTTCATCCATGGAATGGAGCCAGTTTGCAATGAAATGGCCAATTTGAAATGAAATGGAGCCAGTCTGGGGTAACTGGGGGTGTAAGCCAAGTACATAGACGACAGTCCATTTGGATGACTTAGTAAACCAGAGCTATGAAACATTATAAGTGGTATGACGTGTCCAGTGTTGCTTTCTTGCTTGGCTGTGACGAATTCAGAGCCAACAAATGCCCCACAGAATTACGACCGAGTTTGTGAGCGGAGTAGAAAAACTCGGTCGTAATTTTTTTTCTTTCTACAATGCCCGAGAAAGGATTCTAGGTGTATGTTGCAGACCATGGGGCCAGTTGACTATGGCCACTAACCAGATAACTCCTTTGTATCCATGTATGTTTGTAAATATGTCTGTCTGTCTGTCTGTATGTATGTATGTATGTATGAATGTAATGTTATGTAATGTGATGTAATGTTATGTCACATTAAGTCGTGTAATGTTATGTTATGTTACATCATGTATGTCTGTATGTATGTATGTATGTATGTATGTATGTGATGTGATGTAATGTCTTTTCACACTAAGTCATATAATGTTATGTTATGTTACATCATGTATGTCTGTATGTATGTATGTATGTATGTGCGTATCTGCGTATGTGTGTATGTGTGTGTACGTATGTATGTATGTATGCATGTATGTGTGTATGTATGTATGTATGTATGTGCGTATGTCTGTGTGTATGTATGTATGCATGCATGCATGCATGCATGCATGCATGTATGTATGTATGTATGATAGATATAAAGATAGAGAGATAGATAGATAGATAAATAGATATATAGATATATATATATAGATAGATGGATAGATAGATAGATAGATAGATAGATAGAGAGATAGAAGGATATAGATAGATAGATAGATAGATAGATAGATAAATAAACAAATAGATGGATAGATAGATAGACAGATAGAAGCATCGATCGATAAATAGATAGATCGATAGCTAAATAGATCGATAAAGATAGATAGATAGATAGATCGATAGGTAGATAGATAGATACATAGAAGGATAGATAGATAAATAGATACATATAGACAACTAAATAGATAGATACATGGATAGATAGATGGATAAGGAGGTAAGTACATAGTCAGAGAAAAAGAAAGAAAGAGATGCGGACCAGGGGGGAATCGAATGGGGGGGGGGCCCCCCCCCCCTAAGTCTCCGTTCGTGACTCTCGGCTCTCAATTTCCGGGAAAGGAGCACCCACCTCCCCCAGTACTAAACTAGTACTAAAGTACATAGAACTCAGGTAGCCTAGGCTACCTTTCGTGATATGACATAATATAATCCGCCCACATTATAATTCGCGGTAGTTGAGTCGAATTTCGTTCTTTCCAAACTGAAATAGTTTGACGTCGGGAAATTACGAAATTAACAATCGTCGAACTCGTTGTGACCTGCACATGCTTCATGGTACCCTTGTCTACCTGCGTTTGAAGATTCTAGATTCAAGTTGCCGATTTGGTTTCATGGTTTAGCAGCACCTTGGCAGCTTCTTAGATTCTTCCACAACAGGAGAAACGACAAGCACAGTAGACAGCTGGTTGCTGGGGCGCTTGCAATGACCGGCTCTTCTGTGACTTGTTAGGACTGACACAGCTGCGGTTGTGAAGGGTGAAGCAGTGTCAAGCGCAGAGTTTCTAACCGCATATGTTTTTGAGTTTTTCAGCCCCAGAAAGCTCAAAAACATATGCGATTAGAAATTTGAGGTCATAGCTAATAGCTAATTGATTTTTGAGCCGCTATACTAAGAACAGCAGAGGAATCGAACTCACGCAAGTTGGCTTAAGAGACGGAGAGAGAGAGGGGGAGAGAGAGAGAGAGAGAGAGAGAGATGGATGTGTGTGAGTCGTATGTGTCCTTGCTCACTATAGTCTTCGACCCCGCACTAATATCCCTGGCCACAGCACTGCGTTCTCCTTGCTTTTTAGTTTTCATCTTTGTTGGTGTAACCAGACCCTCTATAGCTCAGTTGGTAGCATTTCAGACTCTTAAAGTCAAGTTATTTGGGTTCGATTCCTCTGCTGTTTGTTCTTAGAATGAAACTTATAGTTATAGCGGCTCAAAAATCAATTAGCTATTAGCTATGACCTCAAATTCCTAATCGCATATGTTTTTGAGCTTTCTGGGGCTGAAAAGCTCAAAAACATATGCGGTTAGAAACTCTGCGCTTGACACTGCTTCACCCTTCACAACCGCAGCTGTGTCAGTCCTAACAAGTCACAGAAGAGCCGGTCATTGCAAGCGCCCCAGCAACCAGCTGTCTACTGTGCTTGTTGTGTCTCCTGTTGTTGAAGAAGCTGCCAAGGTGCTGCTAAACCATGAAACCAAATCAGTGACTATTGCAACCCACCAACTGCAACCACTCTTTCGAGTGCATGGATGGAGCCTGAAAGCTGCATTTGTTCTTACTTGAAGCCCCAACAAAGCAGGTTTGCCAAAGCTTATTGCCAAAAGTTGGGTCCTAATTCGGGGGTGACGTCGAGTGACGTCGCTATAATTTGACCAGATTATAATCAATATATACTCAGTACAGGTGAGATAGGAGTTGTCGGAGGGTCCAGTTTTTTTTAATTTCCTATCTCATGAGTCAAGTATTGTTTTTGCCCTTTGAAGGTGCCAAACTCCTATCTCATGTGGTTCTATTAGTCATTTGAAGGATACCTGCATCAAGTTTTTACATTCCCACGGTTTATGGTTTTTAATGCTATAGGCTACAGTTTGGACACATGAGATAGGAGTTAGGGCTGATTTGGGGTATGTTCACATAACACATGTGTTGGGACTGTAGCATCTATATCCCATGAAAAAATCCCATCTCATGGGTTTTATCCTGAGCCATTTGGCACATGGGTGTGGCAAGGGAAAAATAGCGACCACTAAAAGCAGATGAGATAGGACTTGTGGAGATTTGACGATTTGACTTGGGAAATCGAATGGCATTGGTGCTCATGAAAAATTGCGACCACTAAAAGCAAATGAGATAGGATTTGTGGAGATTGGACGATTTGAGCTACGAAATCTATGGCGCCTGTTGTGTCTCTCCGTTGTGTCTCACCGGGGAGGCGCTTGGAACTGCTCGCCCCCACAGCTTCACTGCTCAGAACGGTCTGGACGGTGAGCAGTTGCAATCGCCACCCCGGGGAGGCACAACGGAGAGACACAACGGGAGACACAACAGGAAAATGATGTAAAATGAGAAAAAACTGAATAGCGACCACTAAAAGCAGATGAGATAGGACTTGTGGGGGTTTGACGATTTAAAGACCCGGGAAATCTAATGGCACATGGGTGCGGCAAGGAAAAAATAGCGACCACTAAAAGCAGATGAGATAGGATTTGTGGAGATTGGACGATTTGAGCTACGAAATCTAATGGCACCCGTTATGTCTCTCCGTTGTGTCTCACCGGGGAGGCGCTTGGAACTGCTCGCCCCCACAGCTTCACTGCTCAGAACGGTCTGGACGGTGAGCAGTTGCAAACGCCGCCCCGGGGAGACACAACGGAGAGACACAACGGGAGACACAACAGGAAAATGATGTAAAATGAGAAAAAACTGAATAGCGACCACTAAAAGCAGATGAGATAGGACTTGTGGGGGTTTGACGATTTAAAGACCCGGGAAATCTAATGGCACATGGGTGCGGCAAGGAAAAAATAGCGACCACTAAAAGCAGATGAGATAGGACTTGTGGAGATTTGACGATTTAAAGACCCGGGAAATCTAATGGCACATGGGTGTGGCAAGGGAAAAATAGCGACCACTAAAAGCAGATGAGATAGGATTTGTGGAGATTGGACGATTTGAGCTACGAAATCTAATGGCACCCGTTATGTCTCTCCGTTGCGTCTCACCGGGGAGGCGCTTGGAACTGCTCGCCCCCACAGCTTCACTGCTCAGAACGGTCTGGACGGTGAGCAGTTGCAAACGCCGCCCCGGGGAGACACAACGGAGAGACACAACGGGAGACACAACAGGAAAATGATGTAAAATGAGAAAAAGCTGAAATGCGACCACTACAAAGCACATGAGATATATAGGACTTGTGGAGATTTGACGATTTGATCTGGGAAATCTAATGGCACATGGGTGCGGCAAGGGAAAAATAGCGACCACTAAAAGCAGATGAGATAGGATTTGTGGAGATTGGACGATTTGATCTGGGAAATCTAATGGCACATGGGTGCGGGAAGGGAAAAATAGCGACCACTAAAAGCAGATGAGATAGGATTTGTGGAGATTGGACGATTTGATCTGGGAAATCTAATGGCACACGGGTGCGGCAAGGGAAACATAGCGACCACTACAAAGCAGATGAGATAGGACTTGTGGAGATTGGACGATTTGATCTGGGAAATCTAATGGCACACGGGCGCGGGAAGGGAAAATAGCGACCACTAAAAGCAGATGAGATAGGATTTGTGGAGATTGGACGATTTGAGCTAGGAAATCTAATGGCACCCGTTATGTCTCTCTGTTGTGTCTCACCGGGGAGGCGCTTGGAACTGCTCGCCCGCACAGCTTCACTGCTCAGAACGGTCTGGACGGTGAGCAGTTGCAAACGCCGCCCGGGGAGACACAACGGAGAGACACAAAGGGAGACACAACAGGAAAATGATGTAAAATGAGAAAAAGCTGAATAGCGACCACTACAAAGCAGATGAGATAGGACTTGTGGGGGTTTGACGATTTAAAGACCCGGGAAATCTAATGGCACATGGGTGCGGCAAGGGAAACATAGCGACCACTAAAAGCAGATGAGATTAACATAATATAACATAATATAAAATAATATAACATAATATAACATAATATAGCATAATATAATATAACATAATTAATTATAGTATAAAATGAAATAATATACTATAATAATGTAAAAACATATAATGTAATATGATAAACTAAACTAAAAGATAATATAATATAATAATAAAATATATTACATTATAGTTGTTTTATATTATTATAAAACATGTTATAATATATTAACAAACTAAAATTTAATATAATATATATAATATAATATAATGTAACATAACATAATATAATAAAATATATGTATAATCATCAGGTGTATATATATATATATATATGTGCACATATATATATATATGTATATGATGTATAAACCCCATAAAATCTATCTATTGAAAAACAATACTACCTGGATGGTGTAAGGGTCATTATTTCCCTTCATCATTTCCCACCACTTTGGTCCGTCCTTGTCACGACGCAAGGCTTGAGCCACCAGCTTTTGAGCCTCTCGACTCTCGACTGATCCATGACCAGCCAACAACTCATTTAATGTGGCACAACCAATGATTCGCCGTCCCAAAAACCATAAATGGTTGGTGTAAACCATCCCCAAATGGCAGGCTTATGGCATTGGGTTTCCCACATTATAGTCTATTATAACAATGCCAAAAAAGCATTGTTTCTTAATTGGAAATGGGGGGTTTATGGCACTCAGTGCCATAGGAATGGGATGATGTGAAATAATTACACCTGCATAATTTATTATAATTTGATATACCTACATAAACATCTCCAAATATATCTAAAGATAAGGATTTGGAGGTAACCCAAGTTCAGACGTAAATGGTAAGATATTAATGGCATGGGAATAATAGTGTGAAATCCAGTGGCCAAAGGGAATTCCAGGGTCATGAACATGTGCCACTCAGCTGATTTTTCGTACTGATGGTGTGCCCCAATTTGGTGAATTCTTGTCATGAAATCAGTTGGGTATGTTTTTCGCTTTCGCCCCCGCGTCAGTGAGGCATCCTCATACTGACTATGTTCTGAAAAATTGTGTTTCTGAAACATCTAGAAACATTTAGTAACCTCATCTCATTCAGCGGTTTTGACATTGAACACCCCCTGGCCTTTCTTCAGCCCTTCTTGCGGTCAGTTTCACACCTTTTTCACTGGCTCAATTCCAATTGTCATTCCTCAAATCTCATGTTTATGGGCTTCAAACCGTTCGTTTTACTGCTTCACTTCCAATTGTCTTGGCCAAACTCACACTATTCCTAAGTCCAATTTCGAGTAACGCCTAATTACAGGAAAACCAACATTTACAGGAACCCCTTATATTCCATGGGAAAAAATGGAAAAAACACATGGTTTCCTGTAGGGTTTTCCCCAAAACCGATCCATTTTCCAACCCTTTCGCTACCCGCCGCCTTGATGCGTTGCTCCTCGCGCCGGCGCTCCCTTTGCGCCTGAAGCCGCTCGCGCTTGGCGACCTCTTCCGCCTGAAAAACTGCAACCAGCGCTGAGTGGCCAAGTCTGGGAGAGTTAACACCAAAAATAGATGAGTTTATAATGGCTTACATTGGGGTTATAATTATAGTGGTTTAAACTATTTTAAATTTTCGAAATAAAATTATACAGTGACTTCACCAGCAAGTCTGGGACTTTAACCAGAAAATAGACGAATTTAATAAGTGGGTTTCAACTAAACAAGCAATGTTGAGGGTGTAACGGTGTAACCAGGCAACCGGCAAAACTGGAGGATTCAAGCAAACCAATGAACATGGGACAATGAGCAGCATACTGTGAAGATGCGGGTTGCACCAACAAGTAAAGTACACAATATGTCACAACATGTCACAACAAGCGATTGAATAGATTTTGTTGTTTACATTATACGTAATTATTGCATGGTCCAAATCCCAGTAACCCATAGTAACCCTAAGAATGAGATGGCCAACCCTTAAATTGACAGAATCAGTGGGCCCAAAACATGACTGATACCCATGAATGGAACCTGTTATCCGGCTTGAGCACTTTTGATCCCATCGGCACCAGAATCCATGATTGTGGACACACGGCCACTGGCCGATTCGTGGCACTCAGTTCCACATTGGGGCGTATGAGCATGTATGAATCGTATAATTACTAGTATTTACTAATACTGTACGAGTACTAACCCTGTAACCATTAATTTGTACCATTTGCACAAAGAAATCCGTTGATTCCCGTATTTCAAGTGCAAGTTTCAGTGTGTTCATCGGTGCCTCCTTTTGCTTCTGCTCTTCTTCTGCCAACCTGCAAAACGACTGAGGTTTGGTGGTGCAGCCCAGGCAGAATCCTACGGCCGAGTGGCATGTGGCAACCCAAAACTTACTGATAAACACAAATTGACTTAAATAGAGGCACGGCTTAATACTGAGTCCAGATGCAATACCCAACTCAGAAAACACTATGAAAGAAAACAGCTGCGAACACAAAAACTGTGCCGTTGGATCACCAACCGAATCCCAAAGGTTAGATGCTCAATGACTATCACCGCTGGTAAGTAAAATTCGTCATATCACAATTCGATTCTAAAAGGACACATCATGTGACTCATCTATCATTTGACTTTCAGGGAACCATTTTCTATACCCTCTGGTTATTGAACATAGCTATGGAAAAGGGCCAATTTATAGATGATTCACGATGATTTACTCATTAAAAAGAAGTGGTTCTCCATAAGTTTTGACCAGTTTTCATCAAAATCCCCCGCAGCGTCGTGCCTACGTCGCTTCTCCTCCTCCTTCTGCTGCGTGCGCTGCCTCCGCAGCTCATGTGCCTCGCGCCGCTGCACTGCCCGCCTCGGCGGAAGCACAGAAACATAGAGGATTTACATAGTTTTACCAGCAAAATTGTTGTTTTTGCTGCACAAATTGAAGGTTCTACATTCAGCAAATTGATGATATTGATGTTTTGACTATGATCATGGAAGGTATATTGAAGGATTCACATGGTTTTACCAAACAAACTCAGCAAAGGTAGTGATGGAAGCACCAAACCTTGAAGTCTTACCACCAAATGCCAGCAAACATTTAGGTTGAACCACTTGTGCCGTGTCTGGTGGTGACTAGGTAACTGCGCTGATGTGTTAGGTCGCTGGAAAATGTATTGGGCACCTTGAAATATTTTTTGGGCACTTTTGCACAAGACGTCCCAGCCAGAACATGAATTAAATGCCAAATACTGGGTTAATGAACTTAAGCATTTCTCCTCCGTGAACATGAAACAATCGTATGATACCACTCGATTTCTTCGTATTTTATTACCAATTGCAGACAACCGGGAACAATGGCTTCGACTTACCCCGACATTGAAATAAGTAACCAGCTTAGGGTGTGCTGCTACGGACGTGTGGCTCAATATGAGCCGTGTATCGCTTCTGAAAATCTGAAAAAATACTGGATTAATTAGTAAGTCAATGTTGCCTGAAATTAAAGGGCACTACGGCTTCCTGGATAATCACAATGGGTTCCAAAATGTAGCTCATATGGTTTGAAATGGTTTTGGGCTGGCATATATGCAACCAGTTTCAAATTGTTGTGAAAACCATCATCCCGATCATATGTTACAGCACATTTTGCTATCAATATTCCTCTATCAGCAACATCTAGGAATATACATACATATATATATATATATATTCATCTTATATGGTTGAAAACTTTTAGCTCCTCCTCTCTCTATCGCCATCTTAGGGAGATCAGTCAACCGTTCCATCCTCACCGGAAAAATCCCATCGGTTGAAGGGGAACGTATTCCCTTGAACCGCTCCAATATGTTCCAATGAAGCAAGTGGCTTCTCCATTTCCACCAAGGCCTTAGGTTTGGGTGCCCGCGGTGCCGCTGAGCTGCCTCCTGCGAAGAAAAGACGATGGAATGCTAAAGAACTGGACTGCGAAGAAAAACATATATGAATCAAACTATATGAAACACTTTGGATATATATATATATATGATAATCATGATATAAATATACATAGATGGATATATAAACAAATAATTTCGGATTAATAAATTTCATTTGTTCCTTCATTGCATAAAAGGAAGATCCTTGCTGCCATGCAACGCTCTGCCTTGCCAACGTAGTTAATTAGAAGGTACAAAAGTCAGCCCTGATAATCAGGCATATAGTGTGCATTCGCCCTAATGACTGTACATGTCAAAAGGGCCTCATGCAGCCATGCTTCTGTATCAGGCTTTGCCAAGGGCGTGACAGCGAAGGTTCCCTTGCGAGTCACATATGCTAATTGATCAGCAATAGCGCCCGCCAGTGCTGCAGAAAAAGCAGCATAATATTAAGAAAAACACATAGATAAATACATAAGCCGCAAGCCCATGCATTCTGAATAATATATGTATGTATATATATATATATATCAATATTAAATTAAAAATCAAATATGTATAAAGTCTAAATACTAAGATAAATTCAAATATAAAAAACACATAGATAAATACATAATACATGTATTAAAATCTGTGAATCCATCAGCCCATGAGGCCCAAAAATGTTAACCTCCATGGCAACTTTATGGCCACGGCCAGGCCACCGTTTTCAACCCACGAAGACGGCCGTCCACAGCCATGGCTACATTTTGGGTCACATCAACTCCCCATAAGGCTGCCATTTTGGTGCAACAAAAAGTATGTGTATTTTATGTATATATATATGTATGATTTTATATGATATGTCCCATTCTACTTACACCCTCATGTTCTACCAATTATATCCCTATTATATCTATCATTTCCAAAAAATGGGCATACACCATAGAAGAACCTAAAATGGCAGTCACACAGTTTGTTGAATTTAAAAACGGGATGTGCATTCCCAGTAATAACCATAAACCATAGAAACCATAATATATTGTTAACTATGTATGATATGATGTGATATGTATGAGATATCTGGCTATTTACGACCAGCGATAGCCTCCGGTAAACGTGGCTGGCCGGAAAATCCTCCATTTAGTTGGAGGATTTTCCTAACTAAACCTCCGTTTTGTTCGTGGATTTCCCAGCCAGCCACGTTTGATGACCGGATGGTACCGTAATTCTACCATTCTTGCGGGTTGTATATCCCTAATGGTAAGTAAACCCGTCCTCCTTCAGCAGCTTCTGTGCTGTCACCCTGGGGTGTCACGACATCCGCCCCATGTGGTGAGGACGGGCCGGGGAGCGGAAGCTCCTGGGCGGGAAAGAGCTCTCCAGACACGTGGAGATAAGATGTGGATATCACATGCTTTCACTTTCAATGGATGGGTTTATATAAGGGAAAATCTATGGGAAACCATGGTTTTTACCGACCTTCTTTTTGGGGGTCCTGTATATGTTCCATCATCCAATTCTGGGATATGTTGTATGAACATACGTGTATGAACATAAAATAAGTATGCATGTATGTATATATATATATATATACACTATAGATGCAAATGGAGATATGGACACACACACACAGTATATATATACCTGAACCTCCCATTGGTACACAAAAATGTGTACCATTTTTTTCCTGCCCGATTTCAAAAAATGTGCCCGTTTAAGGGTCTGAAAAAAAAAGGTGTCCGAAGTTCCGTGGCTCTCCATAGTAATCAACCTGATTCTTTCCCCAAAGGCTCGATAGGACACTTTTGTCACGCGCTAATGCATGTGCAGCATGCCAAATACGACCTCGAACAGCCACGCCTGACAACATGGGTTGCATCGCAGCACATGTAAACAACCGAGCTTTGGACAGGGTAAATCTAAAGTATCCACCTCAACATCACGTATGTTTAAAATAGGCCAAGAATGGCCAAGATACCTCCAGCAAACAACCTTCAGCTATAGCGCAATTTTCACAACACCACATCAACAGTCGGGCATGTTTTTTTCACACGAAGAATCCTCATGCAGGGCGTTCAACATTCAACATTCACCACAAAAACACCACAGTCACAACATACAAATACATAACATATATAAGATGAACACTACACGCGGCAAAATCCAGAAACATGCGCACCGGGAGTCCAAGTAAAACGGAAATGAAGCCATTCCATGAACTAAACGGTGCGATGGAAGAACTGGCTAGGCTCAGACTGCAACATGCCCCCCACAAACTCAAGACCACATGGCGGCGCCTTCTCTTCGGACCATGCCTTCTGTTCGGACCATGCGTAAAAAGGGTTTTCAAAAACACGCGACACGTCATGACGGTCAAAACAAGAGGGTCAAGTGGTACATTTTTTTTTTTCGCGCCCGTTTCGCGCCTTTTTGCGCCCGTTTTGCGCGTTTTCGCGCCCGTTTCGCGCAAGACCCTTGGATAATATCAGGCGCAAAATGTCAACATCATGCATGTCAAAACCGACCTAATGCAAGGCGCCATTTTTCATCAAGCAAACGTCAACCTGACCGTGTTTCCCAGAGTTCACGGTCAAACTTTGTCATGCACAGCCATGCCACAGGCCGGCTACTTTTGCCATGAGGTGTTTCCACATATAGTCCCATGCATCAAGCACTTGTGCGTCGTGCCATGAGTTACCCATGGGCAGGGCTTCAAACATTTCACAGCGAGCGGAAATTTTCCGATTTTTATCCTGGAGGAGGAATCAGATGCAACCATCTGAAAAATAAGTCATGCATCCAGTCATGCATGGAAACAAGAACGTCTTCAATATCGTGCACAGCAGCCTTGCTTTTTGATTGAAGTAAATCATGGTAAAGCTATATATGGGGTATGGGGATATTTGGCACAGATTAATAGCTGCATGTTGGTCACATCATCTGTGCCCATGTCATCTTTCAACAAACACATTGTGAAAGTAACTATATAGGCCAACGAGGCTTCAAACCCAGCCACATGCTTGCCAACAGGGCTGATTTGGACGTATATGTTTGAGCACAAGTGGGGAAGGGGCTGGAAAAACTGAACGGCACAAAACATAGACATTATTAGCCACTTGGAAAAATATGTCCACACAGCTACCTTTTAAAGAATGTGCTCCAGAATGAGGTTGTTTTCAGAATCTGCCCGTTTACCAAAAAAGTGTACCAAACACCCTAAAAGTACACATTTATCTGTACCACTGGGCGGTGCAGGTATATATATATATATGTTTAAATTTTTATATACATTTGGCAACGAAATGAGGAATGGTAGCTAACTCTATAGCACATCAGTATGGGCAAATATTCACAATTTTGGAAAGGATAATTTCTATCTTGAAGGGGGAAGAGCCATATTGTGATGGTTTCGAAGCAGTGAGGCATCTTGCTACGACATGACCTTTGTGGGGTTGCAATCCCATGGTCATTGCACCTCTTCCTCTTGGCAATTTCAAGTAGGATCAAGAAAAAAACGCATTGGAAACACAAACTAGATGAGCACAGGAAATATGCATATACACATCTCAATATTATTACAGTTCGCTATATTTTTAAAAAAGGACTTCTACAACCACGCAGGACCTAAGAAGCTGCATCCAAGCATCTTGCTTTGCATCTTGCTTCAACTTCCGTTGTTTGCTGCGTTCCTCCTGGGACTTCCGCCGTTCCTCCGCGCGCTTCTCGATCTCCATCAGGACTTTTGGACAGGAGCGGCTCCGCCGTGGCACCTGCAACGGCAGCGGGAACGAAACTGTATAGATCAACATCCTTGGAAAATAGATGACATGTGAATAACCATATGTTTTTTTAACAGTATAATCATAATAATCATAGCATATTTAATCAAAATCAGACTACATAATGGTAATTAATTTATTTAATACTAAATATCATCAGCAGCAGCAGCAGAATAAGCAGCAAGAACAACAGCAGCAACAGTGGAATATGTAGCGGCATCTCCTGTCAATATTCAGTCATCCAAAGGGCATCCAAATCATTGGATGTATCCCAAGAATAACTGATTGATGCTGATTCGCTCTGATTTCCAAGCGATATTCTGTCCTCTTGAAGTCTTGTTCATGACCTCACATTTGCCAAGGCACCGGTGCCGAAGTCTCCGCCTCCACTTCCACACAATCCATCAGCGTTGGAGAAGGGGTTTCCTCCGCAGGAGCCGCGTCTGTGCTGGGCAAGGATGCCAAGAAAGCCTTGGACGCAGCATCTCTGTGATTTGAGGAAAGGTCTACCGATTTCACCGGAGATTTTCGACGGATGTTAAAAAAAGAATTGTACGAAGGAAACTCAGGAACCACGTTTTGTTGTTATCAACACTGGGGATTGGTTGACGGAACATTTCCCCTTTTCTGCGACACACCGAGTTCTTGGAAGATGGAATTTCGGACGTCCAATGACAATCGCAAGAACACCCAAGCACCCTGGATTCTTGAAAGCTAGTGCTTGTGACATCTTTTTTCCCAGGAGCTCAGGAGTCTAGATTGGACTGCGCTCTGCCTTGCGAAATCAACCCTGATTGAAACCTTTTTAGGACAAACAAACCATCCAAGTTCCTCTCAAAAAAGTACGTTGAGAAGTAACGTGCCCTGCAAATCCTCAGGAAATCAAACATGGCCATGGCCATGAACAATCCCTCATTTGTAGATGGTTTTCCATGTTTATCCCATTAAAACATATTTCTCTCTCCATGAAATTCGGTTTTCCCGGCAAGGCATGTTTGATTCCCAAAAACATCCAAGCTCGGCTTTTGCAGAGCTAAGTCGCTGAAGTTTTCGCTGCCAAGGTAGCGGCCGATTTCTCCCCCTGAACCTCTCCTGGTTGCTGGTTGCAGCACTGAACTGGAAAGAAATATGAGTCTGAATGTCAAATTGGGATGATCTTATCATCTGAAATGAATAGGGGCGGAATATAGTCACCTAGAATCATCTTTCCATTCTTGGACACAAACTTCCGGAAACACCATCCCACTCACCACTCACAAACGTTGGGCATCAAACGTATGTCAACTATAAAGGTTAGATAAGCCTTGGTGGAATACATCTATGGTGGATATAGATATGGTTAAATGGGTTTCTACACTTCTATTCAGATTTTTTATTCCCATCATACCCCAATTACGATCATTACAATATATCATCATTCATTCATTCAATCATTCATTCATGCAATCATGCATTCATTCATTCAATCAATCAACCATTGAGTCATTTCATTCCATTCCATTCCATTTCATTTCATTCATTTCATTTCATGTCATTTTCATTTCATTCATTCAGTCATTGGAGTGCAAAACAAACATGTTTTTTCCAACTCATCGCCCAGTCTCGGACGTGTAATCCCCAGGCCACCCACGCACGGCGCACACAGCGCAACTGGCAGAAAGACACGGCCAGCACGGAGCGCTGGTGGAAACGCTGGAGCTCCTAAGGCCCAGGCAGGGAACTTGGGGATCTGTATGTGCACTATATATATATATATGTGCAAATATATTGATATATATATATATATATTTAAAAAAATACATGTATTTATTGGAATATAGTGAGATATGTGTATATATACTTATATAAAATTAAAATATGTATTTACTGATATATACATATAATAACATATAGTTGGCAAATTATCATGTTTCACCATATAACCTGAAATAAAATCACTTGGGGAGGATTCCTCCATCCTCTTACTTAGCATCATTCCAGTGCAGTTTCCATCCGTTTTGGCTGCCAAAGGTTCTTCCACATGCTTGACCGCTTCTCGTTCTGCCACCAAGGATGTGACCACTTCTCGCCACAGAAGTAGGCAGCTAGACCTTAAGTGGAGTATCATCCCTCCTAGTACTGGTTCCATCCCTGAAAATATAGTTTTTTTTTTTTAACGAACAAATATGGACATATAAGGAATTATGCATATAATAACTATATATATATAATTGTATATATATATATAACCAACAACATGTTAACACATGTCTGAAAAATTAGGAAGGAAAAACCAAACTATTAGTTAACCATCATTATCCCCATTGAAATGGCCGTTTGAAAGGATATCCCATTTTCAGGTATACCCAAATGCATTGCGTATGTAAGTCGCATGACTTGTATGACTGTATGCATGGCTACCTAAGAAACCAACAAGACCACACACCTGCACAAACACCATGAGACTTTGGCTTCTTAAAAGAAAACATAAATAAATAAATATATATATGTATATGAATGAATGCACATATGTATGTATGAATGCATGAATGTAAGAATGTAAGAATGTAAGAATACAAGAATGCAAGAATGCAAGAATGCACGAATGCGTGCATGTACGAATGACTGTATGTATGGACGTATGAGAAAAAAAACATGAACATAAATGTTCATCATTTTGGCTGTTTTTATAAGGGCCTCGCCATATCAACCCTGAGTCGATCTTCAAGGACATCAAACACCCCTTTTGCCAATGTATTTTGGTTTTTCCCGCTGTTGGCCAATGTGCACTCTTGGGTTTCCTTCAGTGGCCCAAGGTTTGTAAGGGGTGATATCCCATGGGTCACCACTCTTGAAGGGGTGAAATCATCTTTTTATCCAACCACTATGCATCAAACCCGATAGTCAATTACGGGTACATCATTATATCCCTACTATACCCAATGCGTATCCATCAGTTTCTATTCCGAGTATACATCCATTACAACCCAGTCATTATATCATCATTATACCCATGTATGTATATATATATACATATGTGTAATTATATGTATATATATGTGCACATGGCTGTGACTGAAAATGAAGGATGCCCTCACAATCGCAATTTCATGGATAAAAAGATGATAAACCATGTAGTTTTGGGGTGCCAAATTTTGAGACACGCCCATATCATATCCCAATCACTATGTTCCTTTGATATACTATTAATTTCCTTTTTTTAGGAATGAGATAAGGTATACGCCTTATTAATCTATATAATATGTATATAATATATAAATAATTTCACAAATAGTTAAATATATTTATAATGATATATAATTATATATATAATTTTCTATATATATATGTATATATATATATGCATCCTGTATATCATCATAACATATATATATATATACCATATCCTAATTTATATTCCCCTCCTGTCCTTTTTTGCAGCCTCCAAAATAAATAGAAACGTTGGACATCTGGAAACAGGAGGCAACCATAATCTATATCATGCTCCAAAAACTTTTCGATCTTTCTGGTGGTTGCTGTAATATACCCACAGTTATAGCCCTTTACCACTTATACTAACAAAACCCCATAGAATGTATAATCCCATAGAAATAACCAGTTGTAACTAATCAATAATAATTGGCCATAAGATGCCCATGAGATCCGCACCAAGCGGCAGCAGTGAGATCTTCTTTGCCACCGCAATCCGTTGCCCCTTGCGCTGCAGCGCCCGCAGAGCCTCCTGCCATCGTCGCAGCGTCAGCTGCCAAGCGCTGCGACGCCAGCGGTGCCACAGGGCCTCCCAGTGTGAAGAGCAGTGGAAGAATGTCGGTTAAATGGGGAGATAAGCAACACAAAGCAACTAAAATGTGAAGTTATGAATAGGACAATTATAGAAATAAGGATGTAACTGAATTGTGGAAACAAAAACAGCGATTTGAGCGAACAAATTCGAATTTCCATGGAAACAATTGGATTTGCAAACCAAACAAACACAGAAATTGATTGGCAAAAAGTTGGGTTAGCCATTGACAAAACAGTGGGATTGCGAGGGCAAAGAATCAATCAAAATACTAAAAAATCAGTGATCAGAAACTGAAATGGGCCTCATGCGGCCAAACACGCCTGTCTTTCCTGCAGCAATAACAATCTCCCTCGCCCAATCACAATGTAATGGAAAAACATACAAACATATATAAGGACTATACTATACCCCCATGACGACGGAGGTCATTTTCCAACTATGGTTGGTGCATACCTATACTGAAGTATGGAGACAAAGCATGAACTATGATCCCCCAAATCAGAAAGTCATCCAAATAGTTAAGTCAGTAAAAAAATGTGTGATATCATATTCTGCAGGCTTACATGCTCGTTAGCAGTTCCAACATGTTTCAACCCATCCCAAAATCAGTCATGATTAGTCAGTCGGCAGATTCATCGCCGGCTTGAACATTCAACAAAGCGCCTAGGAACATCTATCATCTTTAGAAGGAACATGTTTTATCTCTTTGATTATCTTTTATCCTTTTGTTGTTGGCTGCATCCCCTATTCCCATTTCGAACATCCACATTCCTCTTGGGGATATCCATTGATTGTTTTTTTCATGGAAATCATCCATCAATTTGGACATCTCGGTCATGCCTCTAGCGCCATGACCATCGCAGTGACGGCTTCTTGGCGGCACCCGTGGCTCACTGAAGCCTCGCTACATGGGGAACCCACTGGGGCTGCACCACGGGCACTGGATGAGGAAGTGCAACTCAGCAAGAGGAAGGCAGCAAAAACGGCAAAAAACATGAAAACGTCAATGGGACATTCTTGTTACATTCTTATTACTGTTTTGTTGGTTAGTTTACACAGACATACACACATACATAGATAGACATATACATACATATGACATATGACATATGCATATATGATATAATTATGTATGTTATATATTTGAATAGGATTTTCTGCCCATAAGCGGACATGTAGCATTTTGATACATCTTGCAGCCTTGGGGGCCACCGGGCTGCGAGTGGTATTTTCCCGCCTTCTCTTCTTGAACCTGCTGCCTGGGCGACGGGTAGCGGCATGGTTTTGTGCATCAAGCGTCAAGCCACTGTCAAATCTGGCTCAGAACCTGAACACAGACACATCTATGCAAATCTTACATCTTCGTCCCACTCCTAGCGCTGCTCGCACCAAACCTTGAATACTCACAGCCAATCATATAGACTCTGGCAACCCAACCGAGTGGAAAGTGCGATCATGAAGGTACCCCATATCCAATCACTCATGGTTTTCCCATCGTCCCTAAGGAAATTCTGCCAAGGTGCAGTTGATTTGACAGTTGTTCCAGCACCTTTGTCTTTCGATCCCTCTCACCTGCGCCAAGACTGGCCCAAACGTGTAATTAACTAGATACGCGATGCCAAGCACTCAACCGGGCCACAGAAACAAGGTTTGAACGTAACATGACTTTACGACGAGTGATCCCTACCCTGGCATTTTCAAGGAATATATTCTGACATATATTCTGTCCATGATCATACAAGTCCGCAATCTCGCAATCTCGAAACAGTGCAGATCTCGCTTATGACGCTAATTGTGTCAAATCCCTCGGCTGCTGGGGGAAACATCTTCAAAGCCAAGATCTCTTTTTGATCCGGCCTTCAGCCTGACGCAATTCGCGCATGGCCTCGATCCGGTCATCCCAGGTGACGAGGCCATGATGGGTAACTATAACAAAACATGAGGGAGTGAAACGAGTTTTTGAACATCTTTCCCAATGTGTTGTCGGGTCACTAAACATGAACGTAACATGTTGTGATATGTTGTAAGGATTTAGTTGTCAAGAATTTAGGCAGTTCGAAGTAATGATATTGAAATTAGACTATATATATATATGATTATATATTTATGTATATATATATATATACATAAGACAAAGTTGGACCTATGCAACATGAACCGAAACTGACCAGCCAAATACAGCCTGAAGCGTTGACGAACAGAAATGGTGACTGAAGCAACACAGCGAAATGTGACGACGGGAGATTCCGGCTCAACCAGCAAGAACACAAAAGCGGGGCTGTACCAACTACAAAGGATATTGAAGATATGTGGCCAATAGACATGGGTGTCCAAAAAAGCTGGTGGCCTTCAAGAATGATAGGTGATGTCAAGTTGATGTCAAGTGTTGCTGTAGCCTCATCTTAGCCGGGGCAAAGGAAACAGAAAGCGGCTTCTGCTAGTAAGAAACAAGTCTTACAAATCAGTTCATCAGCTTCCAGGAAACATGTTTTTATCTTTTCCATTTTCTAGCATCTTTTTGTATAAGGAACATCTTCCACTGGATCTCCACTTCCGGATCCCGGCACCTGCGCCTCCCGCGCCACTTCCTGCCGCGTGCGTTCGACCTCCTCGTCCAAGCGCCCGCTCTCGGAGACCACACGCTGACGCATGCCCTGCAGCTCCGTAGCAACAACCTGGGCCGTGGCTTCCTCCCCAGTAAACATGGAGAATTCACCATGAGAAATTGAGGTGTGAAAGCAGTACCCTCTGCTAAACTAACATAACTATGGAAAATCACTATTTTTAATAGTGTACCATCTATAAATGGGCCATTTTCCATGGCTGTGTTAAATAACCAGAGGGTAAATATCATGGAATACATGGGGAGCTAGGGAGCAAACAGAAGTTGCCAGTAACAAATGGATACACATGGATGTTTAGCAAGAAAGGGCAGCTCCAGCCCCATGCCAGCAAAAAAACAATGGGCTGCTATTTTCTGACTCAGTACCTAACTAGCTGCAGATTTTATGACCAACACATAGACACATTTGGATACAGCAGGAGAAATCATGGTGATCCCAGTGCTTGAAGTCATTTTAACAACTTTGCAACCCGTTGGCATTCGCGTCAGCACATCCTCCCGGGCCTCAAGACTTCAGGCTGCACGGCTGGTTTTCGAAATGAATTCAGAACGTCTGTGCGGCCCCACACGGCCCGGTGAGCGTTGTTCGCTGTAGCGGGGCAAGGGGCTGGTCACAGTACATTCCATTCTTGGCTGGTGGTCTACGTCCCAGATAGCCAACCAACTGGATGCGTGATGCCAATGAAAGATGCAAACATGTGCAAACTCTTGAACCACCAGCCATCTATTTCGTTGAGTCGCCTTAGTCAAGGCCTTTGCCTGACAGACCATGGTCACTGTTCACTACTACCATCTGGTTATTTAACATAGCCATGGAACATCACCATTTTCAATACGTAAACAATCTATTTCTATGGGTCATCTATACCATGGCTATATTAAATAACCAGAGGGTATACACTACCACTACAAATCGATTGAAAGAAGCGCCGGCCAGTGACACCGCTGGATCACCCAGCCCACATGCTACCAAACTAGGCGCCGGCAAACATCTAATCGGATGATACTATATATGTACGCCGTATGCAATATATGTATGTGTGCTTGCTTGGTTTTGTGATATGCGGTGGCATTGGGAGCCCGAACGCTCTGCACAGAGTTCTTTGCTCTGACTCAGGGCGATGGAGTAGGCGACATGAAGGCAAAGTTGTTGGTTGACATGTGCCTCACGTTCCTCAGAGCCCAATGAGGTGCTTGGAATTGGAAGCGCCAAATGCCAAAGCTGGTTCCACACAAGAAACGTGTCCAAGCAAAAGAAATTGAAAGGAACACTGATTTGGTGCAACATCTGTTCATGCTGGTGGGTCGATGTGGGTTGTACTGTATCCTTTGGGGGGAAATCATGGTGAAAGTATTCCACGTGTGAAATTCATCGCTGCAACTGCTTCATGACGGTAAAAGTTTGGACAGTTCTTTCTACCCAGTATGGTAAATCTTGATAATTTGTTTGTTGTGTTTTTTTTTTGCTTTGTGGTTACGCTGCACGTTTTATCGGAAATGTGCCGCTCGTCATGTACCCAGCAGGAATAGTTGCTTGCATCTCCATATATGATATTCCCACCACTTGTTTTGCTTGCTGGTTCCTTTTTTGGGTAAATAGCATGCATAATAATTGTTTTTTCTTGGATAATCCCTAAGGCTAGTATGTGATTGATACATGGGATATAACTAACTGTAGAAATCCATAATGCATGAAATTCTCCAGTTATCTTTTGGGATGCCCCCCAAGTGGCAATTCACCAGCTGCCAGTGCTAGTGATACCCGAATCTATGTTGATTTTAATGCCAGTCTTTATGCTCATTCTACCCCTCTTAGATGCAAGTAGATCCCAACCTTGCTTCCGTAGACGGATCCCCCGCAGCATTTTCTCCATGGTAGAGATACACATAACAAGTAGATCCAAAATACGTCTATGTGTATATGTATATATATATATTTAATCATGCATCGACGATAATGTGCATGTATACATAGTATATATCTATTATGTAACTATGTTGTTTATACTATATTACTTATATATCATTATATGATGTTATGCTATGTTAAACTATATTATATTAGATTAAACTATACTATATTATAGTAGTATGTTATTTAAATGATACCAAATTAGTCCAAATTATATTGTATGAAATTATTTTGCATGAAAATATATCATATGAAATTAAAACAAACTATGTTCAATAATACTAAATTATATTATGGTATTGCATATTGTAAAATCTAATAGTACAATAATATTATATTACTTTAAATAAACAAATCATCATATTACGATATGTTATATCATTACATTAAAACCATTATACTATCTTACAGTACGATAAAGTGTGTTATACATATTACATTGTATTCTATTCAAACATATTATTTTATAAAATGATGATATAGTATATATATTATGCTATATTATATTATCTTATGTTATCTTATCTTGTAAAAATATATTTACTGTATGATAATGTATGTACATAATCGCAAGTATGCATGGACAAACTTGGGCATCCTGCAAACAAACACCAGCCATTTCTGGCAAAAACAATGTCCATTCCCAGCGTCAACAGCACGGAGCTCCCCAGTTGGCTGTGGCCTGAGTCTTTGGAGGTCTTTGCTCCTTCCCCAGCACGGAGCTCCTGACAAACACCTCAGGTCCAGTGCGAGAACCGGGGAAGACAAGAAAACAAATTAGAAAACACCGAGAAAAACAGGATTGCGGCACCTGGAATTTGAATGAATTTGTAATCTGTGGCAGGGATGGTTCCGTTTTCCAAGGCGGAACAGTATCTTCCGCTTCCGCCCTATGTTATTTGCTCATGTCTTCGCAGGGTACCAGATGGATGGAAAGTAAAATAAGGATGATGTCAGCCATGAATATAATCATGTCACAAGAAAAACATGGAAACAAACCAAACAACTCTGCAAAGCAAACCCAGGGCTGAACAGAATAGCAAGCCAAAATCTTGGATAATCTTTGGGCCAGGATCCGTCTTTGAACTCCCAAACAGCATCCACCAGGGTGGTCGTCGGACGCTCGGCCGTAAAAACACAGGTGCGCGGCCTGGTGGAATGCGCTATCCGCCCAGTTGGGGCCCATCCAGATGGGTTTGGGTCTAAATCAGTCCCCAAATGGGGGTGAGCATACAAGGAATGTCACACTTTCATTGCATTTGGATGTTGACTGATGTTGACCCACTTTTGGGAATCGTGGCTCACTGCCAACCAGTTGAGAACAATCGGCTCCAATCCCTGAACCGCTTGAGGGCCCCCAGTCTATCATCAGGGGGCTCAAGTTACATCAAAAAGGCTCATCTGATGAATAGATTGGGCTGGAACCAAAAGAGACCCACGGTGATACACACATGATTTCAAAATTTAGCATCGCAGGACCGTGATTGATGGAACTCGGTAACTTGGTGTGCAAAAATAAATCTGGGCCCCAACTGGCCCCACTGGGGTATGGACAGCACATTCAAGCCAGTCCCATAGATGCTCCAAATATCTCCAAATAATGCCCTTGATAATGCATAATTACCCAATAGATCAGGTTAGGTTATTTTCTGCCTAAAAGGTAATTCCTTATTTCCTACCTAATTTGATACTTTTTTAAGGTTGCAGAATAACCTTTCTTAAGGTTATTTACTTTTTTCTTAAGGTTATTTACTTTTTTTCTTAAGGTTATTTACTTTTTTCTTAAGGTTATTTAATTATTTGAAGGGTTTTGTTAAAGGTATTTTCTCCTTTTTGTTTGAAAAAATGTCTTAAAAATGTGTGTTTCCCAAGATTTTTGTTGTATTTTTGCATGTAGGAAGTAGGATTACTTTGTGTCAAGACTTTGTGCAGATAGGATTGCTGTTAGTTTTTTGTGGAAAGTTGTCACACTGGCCCAAGCTGGCTTCAAGACTTGCTTGGAAGTTGGAAGACATGACACCACATGGCAGAGTTTGCACATGTCATGGCTGCCTATTTCAATGTAGTCACACATGGACATTGGTCAGGCAAATCATGTTTGACACACAGGAAATGGCAAACATACACAAACTTTTACAACTTACCTTCCTTTTTGCTGCCATGACTGGCAAAAGCAGACTTGGACCTGACCCTTCGATTTCAATCAATGACCTTCAAAGGAAAATCAATGAAGTGATGCAAAGGCAGGGCTGTCGTGACTTGAACAAGCTCTTGCACAGCAGGCATGCTGTGAGTTGGAAAACAAGTCCAGATCCAGAATGGCTTGGCACTGATGAGTTGGTGGATATATGCTCCACTCTTTTCTCTTTGCATACAAATGGTGTACTGCAAAGCACCAAAATGAGAAAAGCTTTACTTGCCTTGCAAGCAGAATCTGGTCGCATCAACTTCACCAAACTCCATGATACAGATTTTGCAGATGGGATGGATGAGAAAATTCGAATTGCTTGCCAGCAGTATCGAGAGTTGAAGAGAGACCCCAAAAAATACCTCAGATGCATTAAGAAAGCTTCTGTGAAAGAGAAGAACAATATAGACAATGTGCTGTCCTTTTTGCAATTACATGAGGATGATACAGTGCAAATTGGAAAAGACCAAGGGCAGGAAGAACTTGGAGAAATTGAAACAGACCAAAAGCAGGAAGAACCTAGAAAGGATGAGGATAGCACCTTGCCTTCACCCTCCAAAGTTTTCAAAAGGGTTCTGTCCAGAGAGGCATCAGACCCAGCTTCGCCAAGCTTTGCAGCCAAGAGCACCAAGCAGGTGTCTGGCAGTGCTTCTTTTTTGGACAGGAAAGGCAGTGGCTCTTCCTTGGAAGGCAAAGGCAATACAGATTCCCTGGACAAGAAAAACAGTGGCTCTTCCTTGGAATGCAGAAGCAATACAGATTCCTTGGGAAGGAAAAGCAGTGGCTCTTCCATGGGAAGGAAGGGTTCTTCGAAAATTGACTTCCTGGATGAGCTGGATTTGAGTGCTGATGAAAAAAAGGAGCTTGCAGTTTGGATGCATCAGAATAGCAAAATGGAGAAGAAACAGAAAAGAAAAAAAGGAAACAAATCAGGCATGAAGAAGCCTGCTTCTTCTGTGGCTCCAAAGAAAACAGCTACAGCAAAATCTGTGAAAAGCCAGGTTTCCAGAAAGAAGCAAGCAACTTACAAGACAAGTTTCATGCAGAGAGCCACTTCTAGTGCCTACCATCGAGAGAAACTGAAGGCATTGAAAAAGGGCAAGTCTGAAGAAGCTGCTTTGGATGCTGCTAGGATGGCTTCTGCCAAGGTGAGAGATGCCATCAACAATGGTTTGATGAAGGAAGAATAAGACACTTTGGCAGAGTCTTCCTGTGGGTTGGATATAAAAAAAGTGTCAGCTGCTTTCCAGTGCTTTAGGATTACTTTTGGAACTTGCAGTGCAATGTGGTTTGGCTGTCTAGGATTATTTTTTGGGTCACTTCTTTTGTAACTTGCAGTGCAATGTGGTTTTGCTGTCTAGGATTATTTTTTTAGTCACTTTTAGGATTACTTTTTCACTGAGTTTTTAGGATTACTTTTGTTGTTTTAGGATAGCTTTTGTTGTTTTTAGGATTACTTTTTAGGATTACTTTTAGGATTACTTTTGTTGTTTTTAGGGTTATACTGTCTGTGTGTCTTAGGATTACTTTTGTCACTTAGGATTACTTTTTGTCATAGGACAACATGTGATCACAGGACCCAGAATCCAAGCCCTTTTTCACTAGGATTGAAATAGCAAGTACAAACAAGAACAAACCAGCTCAAGCACAAGCACAAACCAGCACAAAAATCTTCTGGAAACAGCAGCAAGCAGAAAGAATGGATAGGGAATCCTTGCCTTTTCGCCAAGATTCAAATAGCAAGTACAAACAAGAAGAAACCAGCACAAGAACCTTCTTGAAACAGCAGCAAGCAGTAAGAAGCACATCCATATACCAAACACAAACACTTTCGCATTTGTAGTTAGGATGTCTTCAGGGGGTGATGAAATGTGCCATGGTAGGCTGTATTTGAGGAATGTCCCACTGGGTTGGACTTGGTGGGATGTTTCTCAATGGGTGCAGCAGCAGGGTTTGCCACAGCCTGCATGGATCCATGTGCATGGTGGAGGGTGTGACATGACCAGTGTGTACATCCACTACCATTGCACTTGGAACCAGCTGGCTTACTACTGTAACCAGTTGAATGGGCATTGGTTAACTCACCGAGCTACCACTTGCCAAAGCTCTGTGTTGCCCCCAGCAAAAAGAAGCAGAGTTTCTCGGCTCAAAAGCATGGTGGAACAACACCATGAAGGTTCCTGCAAGGGCAGGGGTAGAACTATTTTTTTAGACTACCACGGGCTGCATAAAAATGCAGAGGGGAAGCTGATAAGGGGTGAATGCCCTTGCTGCACCCAACCTTGGCCTCAATGCTTCACATGCTTTGTTTCTTGATCTTGGGGAAATAGGATTACTTTAAGTGTGCTTTTCTAGGGTTGTGTACAGAATCTTGTAGGATTACTGGGGTGGAATTCAATCTTTGTTCAATTTAGGCTGAAGTGAGGGACCAAAGGTGTCTTGCCTGCAATTGCTGCTAGGATTACTTTTGTTGCTTTTTTCATGTGACCAAGTGTGCTTTGGACATGGCAAATCTTTGAACAAATCAAATCAGGTATGGCAGTGCTGGTCCTCGCATTCAGCAGGAATGGGATGCAATGTCCCAGGAGCAGACACTGGTCAACAATTAATTTGTTTCATGTGACATTGCAAGCTGTTGATGTTTCCCTGCATGGTGCCTCTGTGCATGCAATTTCTTTTCAAGTTGTGACATGTTTGGTTGCTTCTCAGGAAGGATCGCATGGGCTTCACCACCTTTGAAGTTTTTGCAGAAGCTTACTTCAATGCCTTGTGCCTTGCTTGCAGCATTGAAAATGGATGTTGGCAGGGTGCTACTTAGCCCTTGCCAAGCTATGGTTCTGTTCTGCATTGTCAGGGAACCTGGTGTCCCAGATCCAGTGGTGCCAAAGCATCTGGCTTGCACCATTGTTGTCTGCAACCTTTTTAGGATTACTTATGCAATGTTTCTTCAACCAGAGTGTTTAGGATTGCTTTGTTCTTGTCTTGCTAGGATTACTTAAGCATTTTTTGGCTCTACTGTTTAGGATTACTGTGTGGTTGGTTTCTTCTGTGTACACCTGTGCACTGAGGGTGGCACCAACCAGCAGCTCCTCTTCTGCCCCATACACACCTCCTCCCAGCAATGCTATGGGTGGACCTGCGACTTTAGATTGCACAAAAAATAGGATTGCTTTTCTGTGCATTGCATTCCATGTTTCAGCAGCTTTGAGCATAAAAACTAAGGAGTGGTATGCCAAAGGCATTTCAGGTGATGAACTTGATGCCAAAGTACAAGGCCCCTCCAGCTGACATCCAGCCATCTTCAATGGGACCTAAGTGGCTGGATTGCAAGAATCATTGTTTGAAATACATGTCGGTTTTCTTGGGATTACTTATTGTGCTGTTAATATCTTCCAAGGTATGGTGGCTCTTCCAATTGCCCTGTGAAAGCTCCACCTGTGTACACTGGTCTTACCTATGTGGCAAAGTGCCATGTCTTATTTCAGTTGACCCAGGATTACTCTTGATTTTTTTGGGAAGCAAAACCAATAAGTGTTGGGATCAGGAACTTATTCATTTGTTGGCAGCTGAGGCATCCTCCCAAGCAAATGGCAGCTCCTAAGCAGTGCTTGGGCCAAAACATGGACTGTTAGGATTACTGTTGCTGCTAAAAGTGTTGCTGGTTGGTTTTTTTTGCACTTCTGTTGTGTCTCAGGTTGATTGTCAAAAACCCTCCCCCTGGTGCAGCTGAAATGAGACTAGACTGCACTCTACTTAGGATTATTTTTCTTCAGCATTGGCTCATGACATTTGATGCATTTTTGATTTCAAAACTTCAGGAATTTGGAGGAACCCTGCCATGGAACTACTGTTCCACCATCAAAATGCTTGCCGAAGTGACTTAGTGGCAGAAAATGTTTTTTGTTGAGTCATTGTCTAGGATTGCTGTTGCCCTTCTCAGGGTGCTGATAGCGCAGCTGACCATGGAAAAGGCTGCTTCCACCAATGTTTCAGAGACTGTGCCAAAGTTTCTTGCCAGCATTGGGTTTTATTTTGCATGCACTGTCTAGGATTACTTGTGAATGTTCTTCCAGATTTATGTTCATCAACTTTTTTTTTTTTGTGGGCTGCATGCCTTTTGCTTCTTTTCTGAGGAATGCTGGCACTGCTTGGTTGGGTCCAATTGCTACATCACCATTGCCTAAGTTACTGGTCTGCAACTTCAATGGACTGCCTCATCCATTTTTTGCATTACATTGCAGGTTAGTTCAAGATTACTTGGGAATCAAATCTAGCATATAACTTGTGATCCTGTCTCTTGGGTTAATGTTAAAATCATGAACACAATTTCTAAGGGAACCTGCTGGCAAGAGCACTGCAATTGGATCTGCCAGTGTGAACCCGAAGTGACTAGGTTGCAGTCTTGTAGATGTGCTGCTGATTCAAGTTTTGACTAGCTAGGTTTGGTGTACTGTTTTGTTTGAACTTGTTAAGATTCACATGTTCTCAGGTCTGGTGGGCAATCCTCTGGTTCTGGTGGGCCAGAGTTTCCAGGAAGGGTGCCAAAGCCACTGGGCTCTTATGCTAGGATTACTTTTTAAACTCTTTGTTCATAGTTTACTTCACTTGATTTTTTTTGTTGAGGTCGAGGGCATGGCCTTTTACAGAGAAGGCTGCAGATGAAACCAAAGACCTGGATGCTAAGAAGCTAGATTGCAGTCATTTAGGATTAACCCCTTTGAGTTTTGAAGCAGCAAAGAAGTTTTGGTGTTCAGACCTCTTTTGAGGAACACTTTTGGACCAGATGACCCTGAGCTCTAGGCTCCTGGTGTTGTTGTTTCAGTTTTTCATCTAGGATTACTTTTGGCATTACCATCATACTTGACACTAGGATTACTTCTGGCATTAGGGTTACTTTGATATTAGGATTACTTTTTAGTTTAGGATTACTTTTGGCATTAGGATTACCTGTGAATTTAGGATTACTTTTGGGATTATGATTGCTGTTCATATTAGGGCTGCTTTGGCATTAGGATGACTACCACTTTCATTGTCAACTGGTTCAAGGTGACAATCCTCTTGAAGCCTGCAAGATGCTTCATTCTTCCAGGAAAAAAATGCCTGCTGGAGTGGGACAAGTTGCAATGTGACACATGTTTGAGTTCATTCATTGGCCATATTCAAGTTTTTTTTCACCATGGTATGGTTATTCCATTCATTTTTTTTCTTGGAAAATTTGTGTTTTTGACTCAAAAATCAAAGAAACATGAGCATGATGTTGAAACTTTGGTTGAAAGTTTGCAGTCAAACTTTCAATCTGGTTGAAAGTTTGCCTGCAACTTTGCATGCAAACTTTCAAGGGTAGATTGCAAGTTTGCATGCAAACTTTCAATGGAGGGTTGAAAGTTTGCAAGCAAACTTTCAATGATGCATTGAAAGTTTCAGATCAAACTTTCATACCTTATTTATTTTTTTAATTGTAATAAATATAAGGATTGAAAGTTTGACTGCAAACTTTCAAGGAACCCCTGCAAGTTTGCATGCAAACTTGCAATCCACCCTTGAAAGTTTACATGCAAAGTTTCAATCTACCCTTGAAAGTTTACATGCAAAGTTTCAATCTACCCTTGAAAGTTTACATGCAAAGTTTCAGGCAAACTTTCAATCAGATTGAAAGTTTGACTGCAAACTTTCAACCAAAGTTTCAAGGTATCATGCATGAACCTGAAGATTTATGGCAAGAAGTTCATGAATTTTGAATGGTTGAACCATAAACTAATCATTTTGGCCAATGAATATAACAGCAAAACAACCTTCAGAATTAGTTATAGCTCTTTCTAATTGAAATCTATTTCATGTTCACCAGTAATCCTACCAGATCCTGTGAGTCAATAATTAATAATCCTAAAAGTAAACCTACCACAAAAAAATGATTCAACAGGTGTTTTTCTATCAGCAATAATCCTATGTGTTGGAGCCAACATGTCAGGATAAGAGGGGTTGTGTTCAGGGCTACATGTTGGAACCATTTTGTGGAAACATGTTAGGATTACTTTTTGTGGAAACATCTTAGGATTACTTTGCAGCATGTGCAACATGTTAGGATTACTGGAGGTGCATGTGTGCAAAGTGAAAATGTGTGTATATACTATACATTGTTTTGGCTCAGTCAAGGCCAAGGAGGACTTACTGCAAAGTCCTGGAAACACAAAACAGGATATTTTTTTTATTTTTGCGTTGCAGGTATCATTTTAATACAAAAAACATGAAAACGCAAAATCCTAGGATCATGTTTTTCATACATGATATCGAAGGAAACTAGCATTAATCTAAATGACTTCAATTTCGAGGAAGTGTCACATGAATACTGATGTCACCACTGCACATTGGATGAACCATATCCTTTGGCCACCACATTTGTGCAACAATAACTTTGTGGCATTTTGCTGCTTTTCAAAAACCTTTCAGTATAAAGCCTAGCACACAAGCTGCACCACAGCCATGGCAAAGAAAAGGCCAGCAACCAGAACAGAGGAGGCCAATACAAAAGAAGAACAAGAAACAACAGAGGCTTTGAACACTACAGATGAGGCAGCAGGGAACTTGAACACAGAAGAGAACACAGAAGAAGCCACTGCAGAAACAGAGCCTACAGAGGCAGCACCAAAATTGAAACCAAAACAGAAGGCAAAGGCCAAAGCCAAAAGCTTGGTCAAGAGCAAAGCAAAGCCTAAAGCTAAACCCAAAACCAAGGCATTGGCTGGGAAGAAGAAAGCTGGTGCCAAAAAGAAACCAGGAACAAAACCCAATGAAGAAAAAGAAGGACCTTTAAACATGGTTGTGTTTTGCTTCTTTGTGAAACTGCTTTTAGGATTACTTTGCTGATAGGATTACTTTTCTGATAGGATTACTTTGCTGATAGGATTACTTTTCTGATAGGATTACTTTGCTAGGATTACTTTGACAAGGAACACTTAGCTTGCCACTATTTGTGCAAACACCAGGACCAGAAGCAAAGGCAAAGCCAAAAGCAAAGAAGTTAACAGAGAGGACATCTGCTTGGAAAGCTTTAGATTTTGATGCAGAAGATGATCAGAAGGAAGGTGAAGGTGAAGAAGAGGAGGAAAAAGAAGTTGATGAAGAAGTGGATGCCAATGACAAGAGGGACTATGCCAAAGCCAGAAAGTTTGGAAGACTCTTGAAAAATGGCCAAGTCCCAGATGACATTTTGAAAATGTACAATGATGATGCTATGCAATCCAAGCAGCCTCGAATGTATAGAACAACTCTCATCAACAAATTATTTCGCAAGGACAGCAAAGGTGAGTACATCATGTGCCACAAGGACCCAGAATTCTTGAGCTGGAAGAAGAACTTGGATACATCCTTTGCTACTGAAAAAACTTTGGGTGTGCCCTACAGCATTATGCTGTGGCAGGTTTTCCAAGGCAATGAGTTGGCTATGCAAACAGCACATTCAAGAGGAGACATCTATGAGGCCAAAGGATTTTGGCACCATGCCAAAGTGTCTGCAGGACGAAGCAAGCAAACCACTGATGAAATGCAGCTGAAGAGTGGTCCTGCAGCGTTGTCTGTGGATGAATATGCTGGCATTTCCAATTTCATGAGCTCAAGGCTGTGGGCAAAGTTTGGGCAAAGCTGTGGAGATGAACATGAGCCATCTCCAGCCTTGAAAAGGGGCAAAAGTACTTTGGCCTTGGAAAGTGCAACCTTTCAAGGATCTTCATCAAGTGGCATGCACAGCAAGCAATTAGCTTTGCCAGCTCCAGCTCCAGAGCCCAAGGTTGTCAAGTTAGCTTGGAAGGTGTTGCAATCACCAATTGGAGATGCAAAGGATGCAAATGAGAGGTTGCAAAGGGATTTCAACAGGCTTGCAATCAAAGTCCGGGGAGCTCAAGATGAGAAACTTACAGAAAAAATGAGGACAATGGTCGCTTTGCTGACAGAAAACATTGGCCTTTTGAACCAGTGCTTGATGTGGGAGCAGGTCCCAAATAGTGATGGAAATGAGAAAAGCAAAGTAGAAAAGTTCCTAAAGGAGCTTGCAAGCAAAACAGAAGAAGTCCATGAAGGCATGGAAGAAGTGAAAGCAGTTTGCAAAGCTAGAGGACTTTAGGACAAAGGCAATGGTCTTGGTGCCAAATGTTTGTCACAAGTTTGGAATAATTCTTAAAACAAGGAAAGACATGCAAGTTTCAGCATTGTTCCATCATGGTTCACAATGGCATCAAACCATCCAGTTTTGGCAATGCAAGTGCAGCTAAGCCTGCATGTGGCAGACTGGCTGTGGAGCTGTGGATAAGACAGCTGTGCTAGGCTTTGAGGGTATAAAAAAGGAGCTGCTGCTAGGATTACTTTGTGAAGCACAAGAAAGTTGTTAGGATTATTGCTTGAAGGAATGGCTTTAGGATTATTCTTGGTGGGACACACTTTGAAGTTTGTGTTGCTTGCCAAATAGGATTATTGTGTTCAAATTGTTTGCACAAAGTCCAAAGAATTTGCAGCTGTGTGCACTGTTGGTCTTCAAGCTTGTGGGCATACCAAAGATAGAAACAATTGTTCACCCAGTGACCAAACAAGCAGATGATCAGATTTGTACAGCTTTGAAACCTCAGAGTTTGAAATTTCGGAACAAGTGTGAAATGCTGGAAGCATGCAAAGTTTTTACAGCTATAAAATTTTCATTGAGAGCCCTCATGCTCACAGATGTCTCATTTCATGTAACAGCAGCCCAGAACTTTTGCTAAGAGCACCAGCTTGCTTAGTGGGAAGCCATGGATGAAGATTTGCATGACCCAGTGGGCAGAAAAAGAAGAAGAGGTGGTTTGCACCAAAGGGTGCAATCACAAAAGAGAGAAAGTCTTGCAGGTGATGTTTCCTTTGGTGGCCAGCCCTCCTTGCTGGCTGACTGGTTGAAAGAACAATGGGCATGGGGGCAATTGTCACCTCAAGCTGTACACAAGCTTTCAATGCTGGGCACTGAAGGGGCACATGCCAACAATTGCCACAGAGATCTGTGGAATTTAGTAGCTTCTGAGTACCAGTTGCCTCAACCACTGCAAGTGTTCATGCCTATGAAGGTGCCAAAAGGCAAAGCTTTGCAATCAATTATGCTACCACACTTGGTCTTTCACCATGTCTGGGTGAATTACCCAGATTTCTGGAAAAGCGTTTTCCTTCCCAATGGTAAGGATGGCTTGCTTGCATTTTGGGAAAAGTTCAAGGATCACCACTCTTTTGAAAAACCATTGGCTCTTGCACCAGCCCAATTGGATGTCAACTACAATTCCACTCAACCTGCATGGGGATGCTGTTCCCGCAGTTGGATGTGGGAAAGTTTGGGCAAAGCTGATGCAGTGCTACAGCTGGGCTTCTCTACTTTCAGTTGGCTCTACCAAGCAGAGATCATTTTTCATTTTTGGAGCAGCTCAATCTTAAATCTTTTGGGTGGCCTGAGTCACAAGCAAGTTTCTGAGGTGTAGGGTTGCTGTGCAAGATAGGATTGCTGTGTAGGATTACTGTGTAGGATTACTGTTTAGGGTTACTGTGTAGGATTACTGTGCAGGTTTGCTGTGTAATGTTCCTGTGTCTTTGTTTGCCTCACTGGAAATCATGTTGTGCTTTTGCTGCTGTGCTGCACAGGTATTTGAGCAGTTGCTGGTGCATGGCGATGAATCTACTTTGGACACCTTCTTCCAAGTCTTGAGATGGAGTTTTGATTGCCTCCTCAAAGGAGATTTTCCAACAGCAGACTGGACTGGAGTGGAGCACTTGGCTTGCAGTTTCATGGGTTGTGCTGTTCTGTGTTTGTGCATGGCAGCAAAAGCAATGGTGCTTAAATGTTTGCATCTGTGTGTGGCTGTTTTTTGCTTTGCCCTTGCAAAAGGTACAGCTCTGGCAGTGAAGATTTCTTGAGGGCTGGAAAGCCCCTGTGTGGTGGCTGGAAAGCTGCATTGGTGTCAGTGCAAGGAGATTTGGATTTCTTTGCAGCATCATTGCAGTTGCCCAGGTGGAGTTTGAAGGAAGGTGGCTGCCCAGTTTGTAAGTGCAAAAGCAGTGGACCTATGACATGGAAAAAAATTTCACCTTGGCAGCACATTGCTGGAATGGAGTGGAAACCCCAAGAATGGTTGGATTGGCCTGGGAGAAGCAAATGCCCACTTTTTCAAGCCATTGGGGTCACTGCTTGTTCAGTGCAGCTGGATTGGCTACATGTCAAATACCTTGGCAATGATCAATATCTTTATGCATCAGTATTCCATCTACTTTGCTTTGTGGTACTGCCATCAACGCCAGTGAACAACCTTTTGTCAATGTGGGAAGAAATGAAAACCTTGTACAAGACCTTGGGAATTGTTCATCAGTACAGGTATTTCAACCGCTTGACCATGTTTCAAAGAAAGTCTGGACCACCCAAGCTCAGGGGCAAGGGGGCAGAGATCCATCACTTGCACAAAGTGGTTCTCCACCTGTGGTCAAAGCACCACAACCATCACATTACTGTGCATCGCCAGATTTTGACAGTGCTCAAATTGAATTCCAGAATTGAAGATCTGCTTGATGAGCACAAGGAGTCTGTGGCACTGCCAGCTGCAGCTGCCAAAGAACTTTTGGATGCATGCTGTAGTAACTGTAGTATGTGCCATGTGCAGAGCCTTTTGTTCGATCACTTTTCTGATGAGCCTGTCCAGCTTTTCAACACCACTTTGAAGACCCATGACTTGATCCATTTGGCTCTCCACAGCCACCAAATCAATCCTAGAGTGGTGTGGAATTTTTGTGGTGAGTCCTACATGGGAATTTTGAAGCTTTTAGGTGCCAACTGTGTGAAGGGGTTGCGCCACAGGATGCATGCACAAAGATGCTGCATCACTGGTCTTATGGTATGCATTGTGAAATGCAGAAGAAGTGAAGTGAAAAAAGACCAGCTTGCTGTGGAAACTCTGGTCATAGGATTACTGTTGGGATTAGGATTACTTGTAGGAATAGCAAGTGAAGTGAAAAAAGGCCAGCTTGCTGTTTGAACTCTGGTCATAGGATTACTGTTGGGATTAGGATTACTTGTAGGAATAGGATTACTTTTGCTCATAGGACTGCTTGGTTTTTCATGTACTTGGAGCCGAAGTTGTTTGGAATGCCATTGGTCCATTGCTTTTTCCAACATTCATCTCAGCTAAAAAATGCCAAAAAAACAATGAAAAACTTACATTTTTAAGGTAAAAATAAGGTTAAAAAAATTACCTAAAAAAAAGGTAATTTTTTGTTAGGTAAAAAAATAACCTTTTTTAGGTTATTTAGATTTTACCTTTAAGGTTATATTTTTGCTTTAGGTAAGGAATTACCTTTTAGGCAGAAAATAACCTAACCTGATCTATTGGGTTACTACCCAAATGGATTGAACTAGGCCAAATTCGCAAAAAAAAACATGACCCCCTTCAATCACCCAGCTCCCCATGAGTTGCAAACATCAGCATCCCCCAACTGCCAGCAGCCTTCGCATGTCTCGGCTCTCACTGGACATCGCAACGCCGCGATTGGAAACATACTCACGGAGGACGGTCATGACCCGTTCAGACTCCGCCTCATCTAAATTCCTTGGTGGAAACGGCAACCCAAAAATGTCAAGCAGGGCAGGGCACCGAAGACCTTCACAAGAAAACTTTCCTTTTCATCTATTTTCTGTGGGTTTCTATTCCATGTTTTTCTTTTGCGCGCGCCCTTTGTTCTTCAAACCAAACTCTTTTCTAGTAAGATTCCTGTATCTTGATCTATATCACGTGTAGCAAAACATGTTTGTTGGAATTTCGATGGTTTGGCTAACATCATGTTGGATGTTGAATGGCAACGTTTGCTTTTCACATCCGCAACTAATCCATTGGAGGTTTCGGGTATCGTCGGGGGGGCCTTGGAAGATCCATCATTTCCCTGGAAGTCCGCCGGCCCGTATAGACATCACCCAGGAACATTAAGGGCTTCTCCAAAATCAAGATCTCAGGGTTCATGATCAATGCTCTGGCCATATGAAGTTTTGCCTGGCCATTGGTCATCTGGCATGGGATTTTGGCCCAAGTCCGAGAGCAGCACCCCAAGATCACTGTCGATCTTGGGATTCTGGCGGTTGGTGATATCATATTAGATTACCTTTGGTTGGTGGCTAAAATCACTATAAGTTTTTTGATGTTTCTTGATAGTGAAGATTGCCAGCTTCACACGGCCAGCTCTTGATAGCTAACCCAGCCCCCTCACGCCTTTTCTTGAAAAGACAAGGAATTTCGCCAGCCGGTGAGTTTTTTACGAATGTCTTTGGCACGACTGGAACTCTCGTCGAGCTTCCTCGGAAAGGGATATGCATGAGATGTGCATGAAAAGGTCAGCGGCTGGACAGCAGATAGCCTTCCCCTTGTGCCAACAAATTGTTGAAAGAAGCGGACATAAGTGGACTTATATATCTTGAACTTGCTTGATCTCGGCATACCTAATAGTACCCAACTTAGTCATGGATGGTTTGGTCGCATGATACTTCTGCAGTATAGCATTGTCAATTGTCAGCCACAAAGTGGGCTCTCACTCTTACGCCTATCATTTGGCTTGCAAGTCTGCAACCAAAGAGCTGGAAACTCAAGAAATAATTTCAAGAGAGGAACATCATCTCCCCCACTTCTTGGGACTCCGGCCGTTGGCTTTTCGGGGCCGAATCGCTTCCCAACAACGGAAGCACGGGATCATATACCTATCCAATACACGCTATCACTATTAACATCTATTAACTCTAGAAAGTTGATTGCTACCTGGCAAAGCCGACAATAAACCATCCCATCAACCAAACAGGGGATCAGGGGGCCATTTCAAATTATCCTAAATAGCGTTCCCACTAACCCAACTTTAGCAATGGGTTTACCACATTATTTGGGGCCACTGTCAGTGGTACCCGCATGAAAAATCAAAATTCTGCGAGACCACTATGAAGTCCGCATTCCCATTTCGTCAGATCAAACCTCAATGTTTTCGAGCTCTGTATCAATGCATTCGTATCAGGTCAAATCTACAGGAAACCATTGTTTTTTTCCATGCAACATGGAAGTTTCGGGTTTCAATTGTCCCTATAACCAATCCATTGAGTGTACATTTTCAGCAGCCATTCAAGCCTGTCCAATATCAGGACCTAAAAAAATAAATATATGTATATATTTAATACAAGTTGCAAATTTGATGGAGGGTCGAAACGCATACACACATAATCATATTTACTAATAGTATAATATGTGTATAGTACTCAAAATAATGGTAATTATGTATAACAGGTCCCTTTTATTGCATGCACAGAAACAAAAAATATTATAATTATCCGTATATCGGCAAAATGCAAAACACAAACATCGAATAATCGAGACCACAATAAATAGGCTAAATAAATGAACTGACCTAGGTTTTGCTCCTGGGGTCCAGGTGCTACTTGTGGAAAGTAGTTAAAAGGAAATCCATGTTTCGACTGTTAGTGGGAGGGGGGATGTATGGGGATGTAGTATATAATATAGTTTCACATGGATACATAGATACTCAGGAGTACCCTCTGGCAATTCACATGTTGAAAACCGGCCTTTTCAAAAGGTAACCCATCGAACTAAATGGACCATCTACACCGTATGCTAAGAAATGACCCGGGGCTAATTCACCTATATATATATATATATAAATATTCATATGGTATCGAATCCAATGCATATCCATAGTGGAAAATCATGGAACATCCATCATTGTCATGAAAAATCATGAAAGATGTCCATAATTTCCAAAAAATCTCCATATAATTTCCATATGAATCCATGCATCTGATATCTAAGCCTTGTCAGACAGCCAGTCAGCCAAGGCTCCACCACTCCTGGACCTCACGCACCGGCTCCCGGTGGCCTGAGCCAAGTGGCAATCTTCAACGATTTCTAAAGTCATAATCATACACTATGTATACATATTATATATATATATGTATGTTATAGGTGCATGTGTAGATTATAGTTTATATTAACCGCATGTGCGCGCGCGCGATTATGTGAAAGTTTCAATCAACGGCTGGAAATGCTTGGCTTTGCACATCAACATGCAAAAAAACTATCCAGCCAGGTAGGCTTGGGGATACTGCACCTGTAGCCATCTACTGCGCAAGGTGGGCATATGTCTTGACATATCTAATCAAATCAAAAGGTAGTATACCTTTTTAACATGTTTCCACCAAACCAATAAACAGCAAGTAGTACTCCACAAAATGCACTGCCCAAGTCGAAGAGATCCTGCGGTGACAGATGAACCTACACGGTCTACAAATTTCGCAGGTTGATCCGGTAATGACACGTGGCTAGCTGGAAAGTCCCCAATGGCGGCTTTGATGGGGATATAATACCCGAAGGAAGTGTAGAAGTCAGACTTCCGACAACGTGGACATATGGAAAAGCAGAGGTGAGAAGAGTCAGAGAAGAGAAGAGCAGAAGAGAGAAGATCAGAGAGAGAAAGAATCAGAAGAAAGAAGATGCAGGTGCGCGAAAAGGTAGAAAAGTCGCGAATCACTATGTTTTTCCAATGATTTGTGGCTCCGGAGGATCGAAAAGTAGGCTTGCTAAAGCGGCGGGTGCGGAGCCATCTGCCCAGATAAGAGATGAAAAGTTGCACGCCGTTGTGGCGCGAAGCACGTTGCGAAGTCAAAATGTACAAAACATACCAGTTTCGGAGCACGTTTGGAAGTTGAGACGTCGAAAAAGTGCACGCCGTTGTGGGGCGAAGCACATTTGGAAGTCAAAAGATTAAAATTCCTGGGGCACCCCTGGGACACCTTTTCTTGTCCAGATCCACAAAAGTTGTCTTTTCATAGTTTTTGACGGTTTTCACGTCCAAGATCGAAAGTTCACGCCCTTTCCGATAGCCGAACGGTTTTTCACGTCCTTTTGGCTAAATTGCGTTCAAATTACGTTCACATTGCGTTCGAATTGCGTTCAAATTACGTTCAATTACGTTCAAGTTGCGCAAAAATTACGTACAATGTCATCGTTTGAAAGCGCTTTATGAAAAGCCGTCCCGGACAACAATTCCTGTCCAACTTTCCAATAGTTTACTTTTTCTCATCTGGACAGGAAAAGGTGTCCTGGGGGTGCCCCAGGTACTGACGGTCTCGGACCACTTTTCGAAGTTGAGATGTCGAAAAAGTGCACGCCGTTGTGGCGCGAAGCACATTGCGAAGTCAAAATGTACAAAACACCTGTGCCTCTGAGCACTTTTGGAAGTTGAGATGTTGAAAAAGTGCACGCCGTTGTGGCGCGAAGCACGTGTCGGAGTCAAAAGTGGAAAAAACTGAGGGGGGTCGGAGCACTTTTGGACGTTCAGATGTCGTTTTGCGTGGCAGCCGCAGGGGATTATTGTGCACCTTGTCAAAAGTGAGCAAAACATGAGGGTTTTGTAGCAGTTTCAACTACAACCACCACTACACTACACTACGCTACGAACACTACACTACATTTCACTACACTACACTGCACTACACTACTCACTAGATCAATTCCATACCCTGGATCAGGGTATGATTAGATCAGACCTAGCTTTCATATATATTCATTTATATTCATTTATAACATTTTTTTTACATTATTGTTTCATATATATCCTTTTATTTGTGTTTTTTTGTATTTTTTTGTTTTTGTTTGTTGGCATTTGTTTTTTCATGTGTTTTTTCAGTTTTAGTTTATTTCAATTTGTTTTTGTTTTTTGTTTAATTTTGGTTTATCAGTTTTTGAACTACTACTCATCAGACTTTCTTGCCTAAAATACAACAGACACAATTGACTACAGCAGGCACAGGAGACAAAGCATCGTGTCCAGGCTGAACCTAGGCCAATCACAAACAATGAACCATCAATGAATCAGCGAAGCAAAACAATTTGATCTGGGTTTGCACTCTAAAACATGTTACGCCAGCTGACAACCATGATTAGTAGGGATCAGGCAAAGCAGTTGTGCCAGTAGACCTCAGAAAATCAGGTCGCAAAAAAAAAACGGTTTCCAGGTCTTGAAAAAAATCATGTCATCATCAATGATGCACAACTAATGAACAACTCACTGTCACAGTCGTTTTAAACCGCATAGGTGCAGCACTCACAAGAGTCAGTCAGTGTGTGAAAATGTCTTGCCAGCTGCTATCCAATCTAACAGTCAGTGAGTCAGTCAGTGAGTCCTGGGTCAAATTACAGCAGACCATCCACACAATGACTATTTTTTATTAATAGCAGACAGCAAGGCACACACAAGACTTGATTAGACACTGCCCCACTCATCTCGGCAAATGCGAGCTACAGCTCTGCCGAAGGAGCGTGTGTAAACTTGCGACAAAACTAAATTGTCCTTGTTTCCGGTGAAAGCATCGCCGTCTCTACGCACAAGTAATTCACCTCCACCAGCTGCCGGTCGTGGGCATTCCAAATCTGTGATCCTTGCACAGTTGGACCAAAGTTGAAGCTGTTTCATCGAGGAGCCACCGAATTGTCCCATGTATGTGGTGTGCTTCTGGGCTTGGCAGAAATACAGCACTGTAGACATTGATGGCATGTTGGGCAGGCAGCTGGAGTGTGGCTGCTCCAGGACGACCCAAATGGAGAGACAATGGGCAACAAACATCAACATCGCACTCAACTCTCCCAACGCGTTTCCTATGGAAACAAATCCTCTCGACTCATCACCTAACCACGAGTTGAAGGCGTTTCTCAATGATTGGGCTCTACATAAGACTACAAAAGACGAGCAAGGTGTCCCAAGCCACAGCAGAGCATGACGTCGAAGTGCAGTCAAGCAGTTGAGGACAAGTTCGAACCCAGAAGAGTCTAGCAAGTTGTGGTCAGCTGTATACTCACTGTCGAAGGCCGACCCTTTAAAGCCAGCTCGAAGCAGCTCCCGTGTGATGTTTCCCACTCCTGAAAAGCATTCACAGAAATGATGCAATTCAGAGTTGCTCATTTGGTTCCGGTAGCCTCGCATGATCAACTTGAGCAGCATCATCTCAAGGGTCTGCCCAGGTGCTCGTTCACCAAAACATTGGTGAAGAATCCTTGTCCACAGCCGAGCAGCTCTTCCACCAGCCATGGCTGCATCACACTGAAGAAACCTTTCGATCATCTTGCTGAAGTTCTGGACAATGTCAAACTCAATGGGCAAGAGTCTCCTGTCATGGCTAAATCATTGACTAGCAAGAACAATGAAAATTAAAATGGTGTGATATTAACTTATTATTAACAAGTTACAGTAGGGCCCATATCATTAAATCAGTAGCATGCAACTAATCAGAAAACAAACTTGAATTTGGCCACCAATCCCCACCTCGGCAACTCTGACAAAGCTGAAAAGTATGACAGATCTCGGCAGCAAGCGTCCTTGAATTTTTCATCAACTGGATCTTTTTGTTCTTGCAAATATTGTCTTGGCCTCTGCTGAATCTCAGACCCAGTCTCCACGACAACAGACGAAGTCTCAGGAAGACGACATTGATTCGGTCGCCTCAGCATCTGAACCTTGATTGTCTTCTTCTTTGTGCGAGACTTCTTTGTCGATGCCATCATCATCATTTGGTGCCAAAGGCTTAAAGTCATCAGAGTCATTGGAAACCAGCAGGGGGCAGGAGTCATGAGCATTGGGGAGCGCTTCATGGCGATTCACTGACGGGACACCAGGATACAGTAGACTGAAAATCTCATCGAGTGAAGTTTGTCAGTTTTAGTATAGTCATGATGTGTAGTAGTCCAATTGCGTATGAATGAATTGGTGCATATTGATGATTAGCTTTCACATGACTCATGTCATTTGATGTACCAGTCAATGGACGGCTGCGAGACATTTCAGGATCCAAGGTGTGTCCAGTAAATCCTCTCAGAGTCTCAGAGAATCTCAGGTTGACTGATCGAAATATCAGTGATTCATGTAAAAAGCTTGAGACCAACAAACGGCCGACTTCTTTTTTCCAGTCTTGTTGGCGTGCGACGTTTGGCTGCAAAACTTGTCTGTACAACAGACAGGACAGTGGCACTGAGTCTTGGACTTCAGTATCTCTTCTTTGGAGGCATCCTTTCAAATTGAGGTCTGAGATTTTCAATCAGCTGTGGAACAAGAACACCTCCCTGTTGCTCCACTTGCCCTTCACAAAGTTTCAACTGGTCCCTAAAGGGCCTCATGGAGTCATGGTCTTTGATTTTTTTCCACGTTCTCCATGCATGCTCATGCACGAGCTCCAACTTGAGCTTCCAATCCGCTTCATTCTTGTAGTCGAACGACTTGGACCAGGAAGAGAGGCCAAATGCTTTTGGCCACTTCTCTGTCCAGCGGTGATCATTGCCTGAAATGGCAACCAAACATTTGACTTTTGTCTACTGTAGTCTAGTGTGAATCTGTTGTATAATGTATTCATTGCCTGTTGACTGTTGTATTGTCCATATTCATAAATTGTCTGTTGTATTCATAAACCATCTAGCATGTAATTAATAGCAGTGGTAATTTACCAGTTTGAGTCTGCTGTGTCATTAAATTGCATGTCTGCTGTAGGAAAAAAGTCAAACCAAGTCAAGTGTGTGTCATGACGAGTTGTTTGTCTGATGTAAGTGGTCATACTTGAATGCATAAATAAAAAGTCAGTCAAGGTCAATTTTAGTGAGAGCCAAGTTGCAATTCAGGTGGATTGAACAGCTGGGCGGCGTAATCAAATGGAGTTCATCAGGGGTTCGGTGAACGTTTGGCCCTCGTGCTGATGAAGCGGCATCAGCGGCAGGAGTCTCACTGGGAGCATCTGGCCCGGGCTCCGGTGCAACAGCAGATTGAGACATAGCATCTGCATTTTCACTGGCCACTGCTGGCACAACAGCAGCAGGCTCACTCTCAGCAGTGAAGAGGTCAAGCGAACCAAGTTGACTACAGCAGACTACAGAGACATCATCACTTGCAGCAGCTGCTGCATCACTGAACTGCATTGGCATTTCAACATCGGCCGGGGAGGGCACTGGATCGACATTAGGAGGATCGATTTCCATGTTAGCATCGTCGTCGTTGTCAATCTTGGGTGTAGCTGGAGCAGCACTGTCACCTTGATGAACTTGTTGAGATCCCATTGGCGATGCTTGATCAGAGTCAACACCATTGAAGCTTAACCTCCTTCGGAGGGCAGAATTCTCAGACTGGGCCGCTCTACCTTTACCTCTTCCTTTTCTGCATCCTTTCCCTTTGCCTTTTCCACGTCCAAGGGGCAATCGACCTTTTCCACGTCCACCACGGCCCTTGCCCTTGCCCTTTGCCTTTTTTCGTTCATTGGCCTGCAGGGAAATGAAGTTTGAGTCTAAGTGAGAGCGACTTAAATCAACAATTTATTCAAGAAATCAACTAACCCAGCCTCTTTTCTCCACTGCTGCCATTTCGATGCAACTGCGTCTTTCTCTTTCTTCTTCATCGAAACTCGAACGTCATCCCATTCAGCTGCCTCGTCCTTGTCCATTGCCTCCAGGACAATGCCAGCAAGGTCATCAAAGTCAGTTTGGTCAAGTTTCCTTTTCTTTCTACAACAGACAGACTCCAAGACTTCCTCAGCAAATTCTCGGCCCCCAACTTCAGTCGCCAGGGCTTTCAGAAGATCATGCCGAGTCATGGATCTGGTTCGGGACATGCCAAATGCATTCTTGGCCAGGAACTCGAGGTCACGGAAAAGCAGAGCCTCAGAAGACTGCTTGAGCAGAACCTTCAAAGCCGACCCCCATTCGCTAATCAAAATGCCGACGCCAACACCAGGTAAGAATGATGGTTCCAAAATCCCCGCTTCCAAATTCTCGACATTGGTCACAAATTTCCAGTACAGTCTTCCGGCTGGATCCAGAATGTAGTAACCATCATCTTGAACCGGTTGGAGTGGCCATGCCAGAATTGCCCATCGAAGGTTCGACACACAGGCAAAAACAACATCAGGCTCATCTGCGGCCTTGAATGCCATCCCTGGCTGCAAGGTGATGCACATCCGAGCATCCTTGGTCGGTGTGGATTGGATTTCCCCAACAAAACCAAAACAAAACAAAACAACTAAGTCAGGTAAGTCGTCCTCAGACAAATAACCAAAACAAAACGACTAACAACAAAATCTGACTGACTCAAAAAATTGAGAATCTCTCAACTTGATGCCTTTGCTTTTGAAGTCCTTGGAGATGTACTCCCGCATCCATGCCCATGCCGAACTGGACAAACTCAAGGCTTCTTCACTGATTGTCCGCCAAGACTTTTTGCCAAGCATTCGTGAAAAGTACTTTGGGAGCTTCACCACTCCAGAGTCCAGTGAAACCTTGAAGTTGAAGTTGTTTGGAGTGACCTTCCAACGTTCAAGAAAAGACTCTTTGTCTAATCTGGCTGGATGTGGCATTTGTCGGGCTTCGAGTTGTCCCGAAGTCTGCACAAGCCCTTGCAATTCCCTTGGGAGAAGTCTGTTGTTGGGATTGGCCATGGCTTCAGTCCGAAGACGTTGATGAACATCTTCCACCACCTTCGTATCTGGCAATCTGTACAACAGACTCTTCAAGACTGACAAAGACTCTTCTTTTCGGCCACACTCCATCAGCTGAAAGGCCAATCTCAGAGGTTTTGAAATGCTATCACGCATGTCGGCTGCAAGCTCTTGGGGCGCTTGGCCAGGCGAAGCTTCCAGCAGCCTCAACGCACGCCAATCGGCAATCATGAAGTCCATGGATTCTTGAGCACATTCAGGATCATCACCAATGGCCGGTGCATAGGCCTCAGGACCTGAAGCATGCTTCGACATAGTTCTTCCTCGGAAGTTCAAAATCTGCATGATGTATGCCCATAAGCACGACACAAATCCAGCGAGATGCTGGTCAGCTGCTTCCTCACCCAGAAATCGAACAGACAAGGCAGCATATGCTCTGACTTTTTCGAACTCTGCTTCTTGGACAAGGACACGAACCAGCTGACTGAATTGCTCGGCCTGCATCCAGCCATTCCCAGACCAAAGCAAGTTTCTTTGAAAACCTTGTGAAGCATCTTTGACTGTCTTGACTGATTCAGTGTAGAATGTCCAAAGTGGTTGGTCAGCCAGCTTGATGGCAGTGATGCCATACCACGTTTTCCAGCTGCAGCACTGGAGAACTAGCCGCAGCCCCCCAACGGAATCGCCACCTGATCTCATCTCCTTGAAACTCTTTTGGTTCTGATCAGGGTCAGTCTCATTGGGAAACCCAAACTCCAGCACCATTCTGGTCGACCAAAACTCATGATACTGGCTTTCGCATCCATTGTGCCAGCTGAACCAGCGTCCTGTTTTCACAACGCCCTTCTTGATTCGGTAGGAATCCAGCTGAGTTGCCAATGAACTGAAAAGAACTTCCATATCGTCATTGGTGCGAAACGTGAAGTCAAAGTCCATGGCAATCAGTACCGCAGGAACAAGTCGGATTCCTGCCGAAGGTTTGAACGAAACACTGACTAAGAATATCTAAGAATATAATACTGGCTTGAAACTTTATTTTGTTTATTTTTTTAACCAAAGTATTTTAAACATTTCGACGATATAATGAACCACACAGTCCTGGGTTTCCGTTTCCATGAACGTGTTCAGAAGGCTTTTTTTCTCATCGTGAAAGCCAGCTGTTTTGAAGGGCTTGTAGTTGATGCTGAACATGTAACTTCCACACAACTGCCCTTGTTGAAGTTGAAGCTTGACATCAGGAGGGCAATTTGTAGTTGCCAACTTGAGGTCTCTCACCAGTCTATGGTATGGGTCCCAATAGAAGTGAGTCATTGCAGCTCCAGTCTCCATCAAGAATGCTGCGCATGCCATTCCGACAGTGCCCTGGTCCATCCCAATCACAAGCATGGGCAACTTTGCCAGAGACAGCAGACTTACAGCAGACTCTTCTTCACCATTTTTTTTCACATTTCTCACAAAATGTCCAGTAACAACTCGGGTCGCATCAAGCGGCACTGGTTCAAGGGCAGCTTTCATTTCCTCGGGGGCCAGAAAGCTGGTCAAAGTGAGTGTGTGGTCGGTGAGCAACTGGATCTGGTGCGACAGTGCTTGGAACATCCGGTATGCTGCCATACGCAAACGGCTCCCTTCTGCCAAAAGACGTTCCACAGTCGAGTCACACTCGATTTCCCCTGGGGAGACAAATTTCGAGGACCTCAACGATTGTGTTGGTGGATAGCAGCCAATGTCGTTGTGTCGGCTGTAGGCAACACTCACCAAGCACTCATAGACACCATGCCTGCTAGCATCACAGACCATGTTCAGGTGCCGGACATCTTTGAAGCCCAGAGTGGCACGTCGGCTGTACATTCGCATGATCTTCTTCAGCCAATGGCTTGATGTATTTTGGCAAGCACCACCCTCTGCATCATTTTGTCTCGATCTCACCAGCATGGACAGGCTTAGCCCATTGATCTCCACTGAATCATTGTAAAGCTTCCAGATAAAGTTCAGATCTATCTGGGTTCTGCCCTTCCTCGGCTTGGGACCTTGTTCATTTTCATCACCACCTTCTTGATCCATGATCGGATCAGCATCTTGTTGTTGGTCCTCAGTCAGTCAGTTGTCTGACAGGAGCTGAAAGCCCAGTTTTTGCATTCAAGAGGGGAAACGACAAAACACAATCAAACAAAACAACAAAATATTCTTCAAAAAGTGAAATCGAGGGTCGCGACTTGCAAGGCGTTTCCGGCGGGATGGAATGAGACGGTTTTCAATGCCATCCACAGTTTGTTGAAGGTGACGGGAATGAAGAGAGACAGACGCTGCCAAAAACTTGATCACAGCCCACAATGCCTGGCTCCACACCTGAGTCATCCCAGCTGACCAGGCCTTCTTTTTAAGATGTCTCCTGAAACGTCGCACAGTTGCCAAGAACAACACAACGTCTATCATGGTTGCCTGACGAAAAGGAGTCCTCAGTCTGTTGTCCTCCTTCATGTCACCCCAGGCCAAATCCATTGCATCCTTCATGGACTTATGACATTGGAGGCACTCATAGACATTGCATACACCAGACGCATCGAATGTCAGCCGGGAACCATCCTCCATGTAGCAGTGTCCACCACCTTGATGCAGCACTGGAAGACTGTTCAATGCAATCTTCTTCAAGAAGGTAACAGCGATTGCAGATCTATCGTCTATCCTGGAATTTTCTGCCATATTGACAAGGCTGTGGACAAGTCCTCCAGAGGAAACTGCACTTGCATCCAGCATATTTGCACCCAACCTGATTCAAAGGACATCATTATTATATCATACGGCTGGCAGTGTTTGAATTGACAAAAAAACAACACACAAAAAAAAAAACAGTTTGACTGACCCCTGTTCCCCAGCCTGTCAATGCCAGGTTTCATGTACATGGAAACTCCAAGATGTCTGACAACTTCACTGTCATTCAGCTTCTTCCCAATAATCTGACAGAATTTCGGGAAGGGTTCCAACTGAAGTTCGTCTGGAAGTAGCCCACATAGGTTGTCATGTAAGTGACCAAGGCTCCAATAGAACTCCCCGTCGTGTGCATATGCAACAGCAGTTGGGAGCATTTCTGCCAACTCTGAAAAGTAGTAAGCCGGAGCTGTGGCAGGCAATCTGATGCCAGCATCTTCATCCGCCATGGCTTAGCCAGAAAAGGATGATTGATGTTGGAAACAAACAAAAACATGTCTTGAATTTGACACATTCTGGAACCTCCATCAGTGACTTCCAAACAAAATCTGACATTGACATTCTCTGATGCGACATCCTCTGTTGGTAAGTATATACAAAAGACGACGACGACGATGCTAGATCCAAAATTCAGCAAACACCACATAGGACTGACACATCACTGAAACCACAAGAGAAACTACTCTGCAGCAGCATCCTTGAACGAGCTGAGCTGTTGGTAAATTCACTGCCGCAAACGATTGGCCACAAATGTCTTTTTCGTCTCATCCAAAGTCCCTGCTCTAGCACAGTAATGAGGCAATCAATCCTCACCACTGACATTAGACAGGACATCAGACACACAGGCAGGGCATTTCCACTGAAGACAAAAGACGATCGAACCACTTGACAATCGTCTCACTAATTAATTTGATAAACTGTCACATTTCCAAAAACCTCACACAGCAAGGCCATGCTGGCTCATCTTCACACAGGTGCTACTAAGCCATCCCTTCAGCTACTCCCCAAAACGAGCTAAACTTCAGGCACACTCCTGTCACCTTGAGACAGACGGCATGGGCGCACTCACTCAAAGGTGTTCTGGGCCACCTCTTCTTCTGCAGCTGCCAGTACAGCAGACTCGACCGGCTCAGGAAGATCACCTTGCTCTGGCAGAGCGTCATCACCATTCCTGATTGAAGTCAAAACACTTTGCAATGTCTGGCACAAGTCAAGTCAAAAGTCAAGATTTGGCAAACACATGAATCGTGAGAAGTCTTCTGTATGTCAATGATGTCTTTTGTATGTCTCTGAATACTCAAAAACATGTGCAGCTTGAAGATGAATCAAACATCCAGAGTAAACCCCATATAAATATATAAAAAACTATTCAGCTGTTTATCAAGGCTCATCGGGTCAGGAGCCTCCACGTTCACTGGGCGACAGCGGTGAGGGCAATCATTTGGGCCCTTATTCGCACACACCCGCCACTCGCTCAAGCACTGCTGGTGAAATGTGTGCGTACACCAAAGTGCCTCACGAACCTCATCATGCCCCATCACCGACTGGCAAATCACACACAGCACACCTGCTTCTGGCTGTGATGGCATTGCAGCTGCAGCAGCCTTTGCAGCAGGAGTCGGAAGGATTTGTCCTTCAGGAGACAAGATCGGCCGAGGAGGCGGTGGCACAGGGGCAGTCTTGGCCACAGGATTGGAGACACCAGACGACATCAAACCGACCTGGGTCCAACCAGCATCATTGATTCACATTGTCACATGGTCAGATTCAATTCATGATGCAACAAAACTAAAACCATTGACAATCCAAACACCAACAACAAAACTAACAACAAAAGAGCTAAATAGTATTCCAAAACCAACTCCAAGAAACAGGAGAGCCAGACTTCGGGCTGATCGAAGCACGAGGAGGCGGTGTCATCATGGTGGGTCCCAGCGGAGGTGGCATCAAAGGGTTCATCAAAGGACTTGGCATTGGAGAGGCGCCAGATCCTGCAAACATGGCTGCCAAATCGCCAGACTTGGGAGGTGGAGCTTTTGGACGTCTCTTGCTCGTGTTGAACCAGGAGTCAGACCATCCCATATCGCCAGCGATGGACTGCAAAGTCTCATCAGTGAGAACAAGTCCAAAGCGGTTGGTCACCTGGGCCTGGAAGACTTCAGCAGTGACCGCATCCTTGATCCTGCGGTGAGAGGACACCATCCTTTGAGTGAACTCTTTGTAGGTAGTCACACCTCAGCAGGCTGACTCACACAACAGAGGCAATTAATCATCATTGGATGACTTGACATACACTAATAAATAAGCAACAGTGAGTGAGAGCAAACACAATCACTAACACTCTGACCTAACACAATCTAGATTTCCCACAACACTTTAACTAACGACGAAGTTGCTGATTCTGAATCATGTCTGCTGTAGTCATGGAAATAAATCAGCTCTAACACTCACACTGTCAAGTCAAAAACTCAACAAAGTTGAACTCCACTCTGCCAAGAAACGGAGGTCACTGATTTTTACACACGGCTTTATGCGGCAGAAGAGCCAAAGCAACATCAGCAAGCCATCCTGTGTGAGCTCAGCCGTGACCGCCGCATCAAGCTCTGCCCCCGAAAGCGTCTCCAAAGTCTCCCCCAGGCGGTTGCGGGGCAATTGCCGGACATAGGTCACAGACCTGCTGATGAGGCCTGAGTCCTGGGGAGCTGCCAAGGCTGCAGTGGCAGTGGGGTCATTCTCCACTACAGCAGACATTGCAGCAGACGACGATACAACAGATGACGACCCGACACCAGACACTGCAGCAGGCGCAGCCTTTGCCAGAGGTGGCACAGCCTGTTCCTCTTCATCTGATTCCTCGGCACCATGGTGTGGCATCGTCATCGGAGGCATCATCATCCCTCCCATCATTCCTGGCATCATGCCATTCATCATTCCCGGCATCATGTGTGGAAGCATCATCATTGGGTTGGCTCCACGGGCTTTCTTGTTGGCTCTCAAGGTGGACACGGCGACCATTGCAAACAAAACAGTTCGAAGGCGGTACACCAGACAAGAGAGTGAGACAGTGAGAGGACAAACGACTGCAGCAAATATTTATATATATATTATATATATATGTTACATGCTTTTCACAAGGCAATCAACAAAATCATAAGGCAAAATCAAGCGACTGCTACACAAGACAATCAATGAGTGAAACTGTGAGAGAACAAGCAAATATATCAGCAAGATCATGAATTTCACAAGATAATCAATGCTCACAAAGCCACCAGTGACTGCTACACAAGACTACAACACTGAGTGAAACATGTTTTCTGCATCAGCAAGACATGTTTTCATTTGTTTTTCATGTGTTTTTGATTTTTTTTGAGATTGTTTGAGATTTTTTGAGCTTTGTGGGGGGTTTCCTTCAATAGTAAATTTAAAGGTTTGAGATTTTTTGAGATTTTTTGAAATTTTTTGAGATTTTTTGAGATCTTTTGAGATTTTTTGAGCTTTTTGGGGTGCTTCCTAGCAATAGTAAATTTAAAGGCTTGAGATTTTTTGAGATTTTTTGAGAGTTTTTGAATTTTTTTGAGCTTTTTGGGGTGCTTCCTAGCAATAGTAAATTTAAAGGCTTGAGATTTTTTTGAAATTTTCTGATATTTTTTTTGAGGATTGTGAGCAATAGTAAATTTAAAGACTTGAGTTTTTTTTTTATATTTTTGATTTTTTTATTTTTATTTTTATTTTTTGTTTTTTTTATGTGTTTCAAGGTTTTTTCTTTGGATTCCAAGCAACTTTCATTTGCAAAACATTTGTCAATGTTCTTCCCTTTCCTGTGAATTGGCATGCATTGGCTGGCCTTTTTCCATCTACTTGCCTTTGTGCTGATCAATCTTATTAACACAGCGACAATAAACATACAGACACTAGACTCTAGACTAGACAAGTCAGAAGAGTTCTCTGTCTCTCATTCTTGCACTTAATTACTAAAACAGCATGCACCCTCACATGAGCATGCGAAGCCGAATTTATCCAGACTCAGATTCTCTGGACAAAACAGGCACTGGCTGATCAGGCACGGCATCGTTGTTCACCTCGAAGTCTCCCATTCCCAGTTGCTCCTTAATGGCACGGCGACTGTCCAGCATCAGCCTCTCAAATGTTCTCTTGCTCATCGAAGCTCTTTCCCAGTCTCTCACAGCCACGACAAGGTAGGCCAGAATGTCTGGCATGGGAATGTTGTTGGACACACATCGCATCACCAACTGCTTGACAACTCTCTGCCGCTTTGAGATCCTCACCAGAGTCTTGCTACTGTCAATTGGAGGGTAGTCAGCATAGGGAAGCATCTGCTTTACATCAGACGACATCACAGCACAGCCACCCAAGACAACAGCAGACTCGGCCGCAACCGACATGGGATGAAACAGCCAATCACTGACTGAGACGTAATTCACCAGTGATTCACTTTTACTCACTTTGAAGTCAAGTACAGTTTTTGATCATGTCAAGTTCATCAAGAACATTGCAAACAATACTGGAATGCATTAGCATATAATCAATTTAACGAAATGCATGCTAGTCCATTGGTCAGCTGTCTTCTGATTGGGGCTGACAACAGCAGCAGATACAGAAAACAATATTCAGGTGCAAATACAGCAGACAGTCAGGTGCATGACACACTTTCAGCTGCAAATACAGCAGTTGCAGCAGACATTCAGGTGCATGACATCAGTCACACATCTTTTGCCTCTCAGACTGAGGGCAGCACTTTCAACGATGGATGCCTTCCCAAGACCTGGCCAAGCCAACAGAGTCAACTGTGTAAATGCACAATGGACTAGCGCATGCATTTCTTTAAATTGATTATATGCTAATCCAAGCATAACATTCAGCCAGTGAATCAGTTCAGACCACTCAACCAAGATTCATGCACCTCAAAGTCATCAAGTCGTGGGCAGTCCATGGCCTTGGCGATGCTGCTTCAACCAGCCACATGCAACTCCAACAGCACTTCATTCATTATATAGGCATGCATAGGAAAAAACATAATTCATCAAAACAATTCCATACCACGGATCGGTGAGGGTTTGGATCGGTAGGGCTTCCATGTTGTATGTTTGTATCGGTTGTATTATTTGATACAATACACCAAATATTATTAATTGCAATATATAATATAAAATATAATAATTAACTGTTCAGCCTCTGAGTATGTTGCCTCTCATCTTCCAAAAGGACCTGGGCAAAGACAATTTGAAACAAAGTCATGGTGATTAGAGAGAATGCAGTGACACTAGTGGACACACTGAGTTGATAATGATTGATTGTGGATGCTCACGAAAAAGCACACACAGGCTCTGGAGATTTTCTGGCTTTAAGCTATTCCAGGTAACCTTGAATCCCAGAGGCGCCTAGACTGGCGGCAGCTCTGACAAAACATTCCGTGGAGGCTTCACATGGATTTAAAAGAAGCTTTCTCCATTTCCAGGGGAAGAGGATTTTCCCCAGAAGCTTTCCGGAGTCGACTGGACTGGCGGCAGCTGTAACAACAAAAATGTGTGGAGGCTTCACATGGATTTTCCAAGAAGCTTTCTCCAATTCCAGGGAGGAGGAGATAAATGGAGTACATTATCTCCTCTAAATACAGCAGACAGACATCAGCAATATAATTTTGATATTATGATGATGATGGCACGATTTAATTTAGAATCATAACTACAACTACAACAAGAACTAACTAATCAATATTGCATGTACTCCGGTATCTCCTCCCCCTCGAGGTTCTGAGCAATGATGGTCAAGTGTTTTCTCTGTATTGCGTTCCACCGGCCATAGAGGAAGATGTAGCAAATAGGTCCATCATCTGTTTCATCAGAAGACGTTACTGATGCCCCAGCTGTGGCAATGGGTTGTGAGCTGGATGCCAAATCGAAGTCCCGCACTGGATAACCAGATAACCATGACGGCGCATCACCAGTCATCCATGACCCAATCGACGACATCAGACAAACGTCAAAATTGGCAAAATTAATTGAGCCAAAACCGGCTTAGCATGAATGAGCTCTTTGAAATTTGTAAATTGAAACATTATCATTCTGACATGTCTGAAGCAAATCAATAAATCGGCATTTTGATCCTGACAGTGGTTTGATTCCCACTAACTAATAATAGCATCACAAAGAAATTCACCAAGTCAGCTGGTTCTAGGTGGCTGGCCTTGTTAGCTATACTAGCGAAGTAGGGCGGCATTTGAGGCCTTATTAGGGGCCGGCCGTGCACACCATCATGAACAACAAGCATACCATGATTCAATTACAGCAGACAAAAGTTGACAAACTATTATTAAACTATATTAAAATATTGAGTTGCTGCTTCTGTTGCGTCCTGAGGGGCTGACAGTCAAGCACAAATGCAGTGACCTAGGAGCGATCAAAACCTTTACTAATTCAACTATCAATCAATGGCAATGGCATCAGTCAGAAAGATTCAGACTGTGATCACACATACAAAACTATATTTGACAGATTGACTGAGATCTGTGTTCTATCTAATCTAGGCCCACTGCAGCCCGCCATGTGAAGTTGAAGTCCTTCACCATCACAGAGTGCACATGGTTGATTGAGAAGAACTTTGCCAACACCACTAGTGAGTCAGTGTCATTCATGTGGTTTCATGGCTACAACTTGCACAACTGCGCAATATCAGTCAGCTGAAGGAAGAATACTGACGCCTTTTTTGGCCACGGCACGACTTGCATCGAATCACTGCAGGACTGTGAACTCCTCCACATCAAAGCTCGCAGCTACTGTCTGCAGGCAGTGCAGGGCATTGACATAAAAGGACACAAGACATCACTGGGCATGGCATTCATTCGAAAGTGGCACAATGATTCAATTACAACAGACATCGCTCAGAGTCTGGCGGTCGCCATCGGGATGAAGAAAAGGCCACTCAACACACAGACGATCTGCTGCCCTCCTTGAACGAATCTAAGACAATGCTCTTGCACAATACTAATTAAATAAGTCACACTGTCAAATGTGTCGCAAACAAAGCCAACACTCAAGTCAACACTAAACTCAATTGCTAAGTCTCTTTGTTGGTACTGCTCTGATCCCTGGTCTTCATTCAGGCTGGGAATCACCGAATAGTTCCGGCCGCCAATGGGGATGCAGATTCTGATGGCTGGAGCTTCCTGACAACAGACAGCAAAGACAACAATATACACAGATTCTTACTTTGTTTGTCAAAAGTTGTGTATGAACAATGTCGTGTGTGTTTAGTAGTGCCTATTTATTACATTTAATTAATCATTCACACCCAGTTGCCTGTTCACAACCAATGCAAAACATCACATCGAAATTCACTGTGCAGTGTCTGTTGTAAGTCCAGCCTTGTTTAAGAAATGCAAAGTCTGATGTAAGTCCTTGCCCTCAGCCATGCAGTGCGCCATCCATTTCTGCGTGTGCCTTTCCATTTCGTAATAGCAGAACCTGACAATGGGATACAATGAGAGTCAAATAATGCTGGCTGAATCACACTGATTTGTGATGATTGACTTAATATGACATACAGCAGACATACCTGATTATTTTCACCATTGATTGACCAAGAAATCCAGGGCCCACACTTCAGGGCAGGGTGGGCTCCCAGCTTGAGCACCTCGTCCATTGTGACTTTGCGTCCGCCATCCATCCTGCCAAATCAATCGAATTAAAACATAACTGACAACATTGCTGCTATACCTGACACTTGAGCTACAATATTAATGAGAGTGATGATATGTCAGTGCTGGATTCAATAACACTCTTTCGGATGAACCACTGAACCTGAGCTGCAGACTCGATAAAGGGCTCTGGGAATGGGATCTTCAGGGATAGTATCCGAAGCAGCTTTCTGGTCCTGGGCTAAGACATGACATTTGTCCTGAACTTTAAATTCAGTAGGAATGAACCGCACAGACAAATTTTGATTCATCACAACATTAAAAAACAATTTAAACCGAGAAGCTGGTCGAATGCCTCTTCATCGGACAACCAGTCCAAGTACTTGGACATCAGCTCTTGACCCTTGTTTGCCCCGGCCACAGGTGTCAGGCCGTTAGAGACAGCAAGCCCCGCCATGAAGACAGTACAGCAGATGATGCAAGTCGTACAGCAGACAGCAAAGACACCTTGAACCCATAGCATAAATTAAGGCAACCTGGACTCGCCAACAGTCAAACTGTGCCAAACCCCTGTCAGTGCATCCAGCAAACATTGAATGAACGAACACAATCATCAACAGAAGTAACAGTCCTTGTCATTGTCGCCTGTCATCGTAGCTCATGTGGCAAAAGCCTGCGCCCTGCAGGACACTTCAGTGAGTGATCAGGCCAACACAAATGACTCAGAAGTACAGCACAAGTCCAAACGAATACAGCAGACAACATCATATAAATAATCATCTAACTTGTAACATCTAAGAAGCACTTATTGACCAATGTCGGTGTGTCACAACGAACACAACTACAGCAGACTGATTCCCGATGCCTGCCAACACCTTAAAAGAGAAACTATACTGCCAATGCAGCGACAGTGATGCTGACAAGACTGCTCAGCTATTGACGATCAACAAATCTGAGCCATCCGCTCACACACCAGTTCCAATTTGGAGCCTCAGCAGTTGGAGTTTGTATCTTAGAGTCACTTACAATCTTTTTTGGCAAGACACTTGAAACTGATTTCCTTGTGTCGTTTCAGTCTAGACTCAAAACTCAAAACAATTCAAGACCATATTTTTTAATTTTAAATATTAATGACCCTCAACAGCTTTTGATTTGATCTTGAGCTTGCTGCCATGCCAAAGTCGAAGAGTCAACTCCTGAGCAATGGCTAGGATAGAGCTGTGATGTGGTCATCCTTCACTAACCTCTCAAGGATCCAAAAACCAGAGAAAACCAAACTGTTCAAAACAGACACTGAGTTTCATTCATGTTTGTCATTCATTCAAATTCACACAGTTACTTCCAGTGGCCGAGAAAAAAACTGCCATCAAATCTAATGCAAGTCTTGACCCGACTGAGCACCAGTCCATGTAATATCCAATAGCATTGGCCTGCCATGAAGGGACAATAGACGCTTGTACAGAAACAAACTTGTGATCAGAACATCTGTAGACTACACTGCCCAGCATCACAATCAATCACAATACGACTAAAGAACTAGGGGCTTGTTCAATCAGACCTTCAACCTCAGAACCAATCAGTCAGCTTAATCAAATCACACACAGTTTCCCAGCCGCTTGTGCCCCTTTTTTTCATACACCAGACATCACCAGACTGGTTGGGACTATTTCTCCCGTTCACGTTTTCGTTTGTGGAGCTCTGGGAATTCACCACCTGAGATGACACATGGAGACATCAAGTGGTTGTCAGTCATTGCTGGCTGGAAACTCCACTCCTTGTTGTCATGCATGATCAACTGGAAGAGACAAATTTTAAACAAATTCACAGACTGCCTAACTAATTAAATTATCTCAGATGCCAGTGCAATTCTTTTCAAGCCAAGACACTTATTGACGACTCCAACCAGCCACCCACAGGTGCCCCATTGACATCTCGCATAAAGATCATTTTTGTCCTCAAGTGACAACTGCTGAATTCCAGAGTCAACTCTCCTAAACTTGTACAACAGAAGACGCCCAAACAAATGACACTTCAAAAAGTAACTACTACAGCAGACACTATTTGGATTTTGCCAACTTTCAGCCTAGATTCAACAGTCTGTGCAACCGCATCTCCCCCTCGTAGCCGAACTTCTCCACCAATTGCAAGGCCAGGAGTTTTGTGCTAAGTGACACATGGCAATCGTCCAGGATCTCTTTCCTCAGATCCCGGAAAGCTCTCAAATTCAACACAACAAGTTCAATCAATGACTTCATCCAGTTTTTTTGGAATACATTTTACGTCAAACTTTAATGGTGGCCCCAAGACTGGATTTATGTCTCATGTTGTCTGGTGTAAATTAAGTTTGAATCAGATTAGTCGTTTAAGTGATTAAGCTAAGGGGCACCACCTTGTCGAGCTGATTCAAGGTTGGCGCCATCGCTTGCAGAGGGTTGCTTGACAAAGGGCCATCATCAGATGCACCTGGCTGACTCTCAGCAGATGGTCCCGGACTCTGAGCAGCAGATGCGACAGTACGACCGCCTGGTCGACTCTTGGACTTGGCAGATGCACCCACTACTACACCCGAAGGGCTACCATCATCTTGTCGTCTGCTTCGTGGAGGTGGAGGGTATGGTGGCGGTGGGGGTGGCGGTGGGCTTGGAGGTTCATCATTTGGAGGGTCACCAAGGATGTTGCGACCAGAGTTCCATGGACCATCGTCCGCTTGAGGACGGCGGCAAGGTCCTTTTGGTCTGGCCTCAGGCTATTGATCGAAGGAGGGACCATTTTCGATTTCAATTTGTTGTGCTGCATGACGATTGAATTAGTCTACATTGAAAATAGGCAATAGTTAAATAATTATTGATTTCATTATCTATTATTTGAAATGATTATTTAAAACTATTTAATTCATTGGTCAATATAGACTTCTCCGATGTAAACTTCTCCATCAGACAAAGGAACTTTCTTCGCTGGAGCGGTCACACTAGTGCCACCAGTGACTGCCAGCTGACCAGTCAGAAGACGCAACACCTTCCCACTCCTCGGCATGGGCCAATCCAAAAAAAACTTCAACACTCGCATTCCAGATCAATTTCACTGTCAATAATATGACTCTGTTTTTTGTCAATTCTAAACAAGCTTCACCTCAGATTCCTCAATGGTCCTGTGCCATATTCTCAAGCAGTTATTCACCATGTCGTAGAAGAAGTATGGAGTGTCTATTCCCAAGTGGTCCAAAAGGATGCCATGCGCCTGTGTCCTTAGACTCGAATGGTTTCACAATTTTTTCAGGTTGCAATATCTGACAACAGACACACATCTAATTTCTCTCAGAATCCATTTAAAGACAAAAAACAAATGCGATGTGACATCATTCATGCAAAACCAAGACTCCATGTAACTGATGACATCAGGAAATCCAGCATCAAATTTTGGTCTTGGTCCCAAAAGCTGTAGGACATGCTCTCCAATGAGCATAGCACTTCGACCCCAGCGGCCTCACTTCAAGATTGAGATGGCAGGCCAACTTGTTCATCCCGACAAAATACAAACAGCAGCACACAAAATTTGATTGATTGACTCGAAATATGCAGTGAATTGCCGATGGTTCTGGAGAGAAATCAACCAGCCAATCAATCAATCATCACAAATGCCACCTGCCCCAACTCCAATCCAAGCCACAGTAAGAAGCCCCCACAGAAGGGCTATCCAAAAGGCAGTCCGATGCCATGCAGCTGAACAAGTCAACCTGATCAGGGCGACTGATCTTATTTTTAATTGCAATAATAAGTTTATGACGATGTGAAAATTTCAACTCTGAATTGCAGACAAAGAAACGAGACTACAACAGACGGTGCACTGATGATCTCCTTGAAGCTCTCGATGAAATGCTGGTGCTTCACCAACTCAGGCAAAAAAGGAGCAACCAAGACCCTTTCCCACATATGTCATTATATCAGTTTCTATTTAATTTGACTGAACCTTGCAAGACAAGATCCCAATCTCACAAATTGAATGAACTGATTGAACTGATTTTTAGCCAGGTGCAGCTGGGGTGCTCCCTCCTGGATGTGGGCACGAAAGCCACTCCCTCGGCCAATCTTGCTATGAGGTCCCTTCCCTTTGGCCTGCCTCAGATGATCAAGCTGGTGGGCATTGCATTGGCAAAATTGAACAGTAATCAAAAATGGATTAAAACATATGTTCAGTTCAGAGTTCAGTTCACTGACAAGACAAAAGACTGTAAAAACCAAGGTACTTCACTGGGAGTAGCATGTTGAGGTTATGGTGAACATAGCTTAAGCCAAGCCTGGTGAATTGCCGGCTGTTGAACCAGTGCATAGAGTCACCTTTCATGCCAAGGAGGATGACCTTCTCCGGCCATTTGAAAAACCTCCCCACGTAAGGGTCATAGACAGCTCCAGGGTTACCAGCGTGAACCTCAGAAGCAGTGCAACTGCAAGCACCAAACAAAGTTGCATCATTCAGAATTGAACCAAAGGTCACTGCCTCTGATACAAGAGCCTGACATAAGAAAACACCATCACTGGTTCAGCATACAGAAGACTTACAGAAAACAGACATGTGTTCAAACCAAGTGACTGCTGCTTGCCCCGCCACTTGCACATTGATATTCCCAGTCAGGGAATCCGAAGAGGACATTGAGCCTGCAATGCAGCCAAAAGAAGCCACATCAAAAACTCAGCCCATTGATCAATGACTAAGACTTAAAATACTTTCCCAAGCAAATCATCAGACTCCATTGGCTCATGAATGATGACTCCAATGTTTCCACAGAGATGTACAACAGACAAGAAAGACTTGTTATGTGCTGATGACCAACAAATCTTCACAAGTCAAGTGACTTTTCAATCTTCGTCTTGCAAGTCTTCAGAACCCACCCGCTCGGGCTTCTCCTCGGGTTTTTCCTCGCAAAAGTCCTGACTCAATGAGGTGAGAGGGATCAAGTCAATGTTCAATATAAGGTTAAAACTGTTGTGCACATTTGTGATTATCATTGATGTTGTTAAGACCATTCATCGGTGAGGGTTTGAAATTTCCATATTAAAATATATTTGAGATTTAAAATGTTTTAAATGAAAAAATGATAATCATGTCCAAGGGGTCAATCATTGCATGCGAGCATCCACAACTCCTTCGCTGATTCTTGGTCAACCTTCCAGAGCAAATAGAGGGCCTCGCTCTTGCCAGTTGGGAAAATATGATTACACAATGAAATTGAAATGTTCTTTAAAATGCAGCCATCGAACACTGGAATCGAAATAATTTTAATGTCAGACAAGGAACTTGAAGAGCTGACCTCAGAGAGAAAACAGACAGACACCAGACAATGACTCATAATTAATTCATCAATGGCCAACATCCTGGCACATGAAAGACTATTTTTACTGTCAATCAACCTATGAATCAACCAATCAACCAATCACTCAATCTCAATTTACTTCCAAGCTTCTTGCAAACCAAGCAGCCGGTTGAGGATATCGATCCCCTCGAACCCTGCTGGATCAGCTTCCAGCAGAAGGTCTTTTGCCACCGAGGCCATGCAATGTCTGAGGAGTTCAGCTTACAGCAGACTACATCAGACTACATCAGACTACATTGACAATTGACTGTGATGATTCGATTGCTAGACATTTGTCATTCCGACAAGATAGTTTGAGAAATATTACATACCTAAGTTAAGATATTGTTTGCAACTTCTAGCTATGTTTGAGAACAACTTTCTGCCCAATGTTCACTATTGAGAATGAAATGATGTCTGATGTATGCACTGACAAATTTGATCCCAGGGGCTGTCAATTCGAATCGGGCAGTGGTTGCAATGAAATGTCAAAATAACTAACAACATTGTCACTACTAAACTGGATTTAAACTTACACTGACATTACGACAACAGACAAAATGTGAATGTGAATGCATGGATGGCGTTCAGAGCTGCAAACATGCCAGACTTCACCTTCCACTAGATGACAATGACTTCGCAACCATCGCCTCCATCACCTGAGCCGAGGAAAGGGAACTGGAGAGACATCAGACCAAACAAAAACTACAATTCCGAACAACAACAATCAAACACAAACTTCAAAATCTAAATACAGCAGTACAGCAAATCCAATATATGACACAAGGGTGAAAGCTTCTGATCTGAGGAGCAGACTAATGCAACATAGACCACGCCGATGAACAGGAAGTCAACATCACAGGTATTACAGCAGACTACAAAAGACCACAGCAGACAACAATTTTTCTACAGCAGACAACAGAAACTTAAGGAATAATCTAAATGACTACGAAATGACAATTACAATGGTCTGAATTTAGTGGTACGCCCTGCCCCCCCTCAAGTCAATGAACCTGCAATCTATCTATGGGTCACTGAACAATCAAAAATGAATAATAAACACATACTACATCAGACAAACAGTTGTTAGTGGCCTTGTTAGTTGCTATGATAAATTTGAACGGTTGAAACATTTTTTGTTCAGTCGATTTCAATCGTCAATAACATGTTTTAACTAAGTGGTTTTTAGTAAACAATAACATGTTTTTCTGTTAACATATATGTATTTTACATGTCGATTAATCATGCCAAGTGCAACCAAACCCGTTTGTGCATGTATCAATGCAAGTTGTGTAAAGGGTTGTCAGGCAATGTTTTTATTTTTTGAAGGGTTGTAATCATCCTGTATATTCTACATGTTTTGCTTTTATTACATATATATTGTTTAAAATCATATCTTATCATGTTTTATTATTTTTATTCATTTTTATCATTTTTGGACATGTTTTATCATTTTTATTCATTTTTATCATTTTTGGACATATTTAAGCATTTAAAACATTTTTAAATCTCAAACATATAACATGGAAACCCTACCGATCCAAACCCTCACCGATCCATGGTATGGAATTTTCTTGGTGAACTACACTAACTACAACTACAGCTACAACTACGCTACTTTACACTACACTAGACTACACTACACTACCCTACATTACATTACACATCATTACACTACACTCATTAATTACACCACCACAAATGCACTGCAACTACACTACACTAATTACACTACACCACAACTACATCTCCACTACACTACAACTACAACTACAGCTGCACTACACCACACTACATCCAGCAGTTTTGGGTGAGGTCCACTGCAACCATTGCATCCATTCCAACAAACAACTCCAACCACCTTTCAGTCCATCAGTGGATTCGCTCTGCCATCCGTGATTCACAACAACCAACCTATTTTTGAAACTTCCGCCACCGCCTTGTGCGGTACTGCTGGGATCAAAGTGAAGATTTTCCATTACCACGTTTGATTACTCGAGGGTACTACTAAAGGATCCAAGCTTTGAGGTACAGCCCGTATGTTGCTTAGTATCCCCAGTCCTGCAACCAAAGGACAACATCCCCAATGCTCTTCCTCCTCATTCTCCCACTCGGTTTCCTCAGATGGCACTGGACTTCTGACTTGAGCCATTGTTTGGCTGAGTGCAGCAACAGGTTTCGGCATGCTCGATGGAACATGTCAACAACTTCACCATCATTAATCAAGAGATATCAAAACACAATCATTCCCCAAACAAAGGATCACTGGTTGGTGGTTTCAACCTCTCTGAAAAATATTAGTCAATTGGGATGATTATTCCCAATATATGGAAAGTCATAAAATCCATGTTCCAAAACCACCAACCAGATCAGTCCATTGTTTTGAATAACCCCCAATATTTTAGTCTCATCCAGGCTATCCCGCGGTCGCCAGAACCCCATCCACTAAAACAAGAAACGACAAATTGATGGCTGCCTATAATTGACCCTAATTTAGGTAAAACCTATCATAATTTATCATCACATTGATTATCATTGAGCATCATTTACCGCCATTGACCACCATTTACCATTTGGTTATTTAACATAGCCATGGAAAATTGCCCATTTATAGGTGGTTTACCAATGGTTTACCTATTAATAATGATGATTTTCTATGGCTACGTCAAATAACCAGAGGGTACCACTATTTTTGGATAGGATTTCACTAGCAGCGCTGCCTAAAATTTAGGTATCCCGAGAGGACCAAGTCTCTTGCAGGAGACTCAGTTCCAATTCTGCCAGCTGCCGCGTGTTGTTCATCTTCCTGTCTGTTCCCGCAGATGGGCATGGCATGGGAAAGAGAATGAGGCCCGGAAAACGTCCAGAATTGGGATATGTATTTTATATATATATACATATGTATATAATTATGGATATATGGTTATATATGGATATATGAACAGAGAATTTGGGCTCTTAAATCTGATGAACACTCCTGAGCACTGATCAGCACCTTTTACTCAGTCAGCTCGAAGGTAGCTGAAAGCACTAAAATGGCTGCAGCACATATACAAACATATATGCTACATGTGACATAGTCTACACTGTACACATATCTGATCACGCCTCCCGAGCCTATTTAAAAACGGCGCTCCCGTCCAATTATTTGAACTAGGCGAGTTTTGATATGTACAGCTACTCATAGCCACGCTCAAGCCATCTATGCTCTCAGTGTCAGGTGGTGCTCACCTTCCAGAAAGTGAAAATTCATATTTCGCAAGGCTTTATTCATTTTCTCTTCTATGACAGGTTTCGTCAAGACGTCGGCAAGCATATCGCCAGTGTCGACCTTCTTCAGCCGAAAATAGCGCTTGGCAACGCGGTCTTGCACCCAATGGTATTGAGTATCCACGTGCTTGGCCTTGCCTAGTCCTCTGCGAGAACCCATTGCTATTCCTGCACTTGCGTCCATGAAAACTTCACTCTCGGGTTGCAAACCCCAGTCTTTGGCGGTTGAAACTTCTCCCAGCAAATTGCTGGCACCGCTCACAAGAGCGTAATACTCACTCTCTCCAGACGAAAGACTGACTACTCCTTGTCCTTTAGAGTAAGTCTTGATACAACAACCTCCGGCCATCAGGACGCCTCCTGACACGCTCTTCCTCGTCTTCACGCAACCAGCGTGGTCAGCATCAGACCACATCACAAATGGACTGAGTTTGCTCTGATGAGGAAAGAATTGTGCCATGCGTGGTCGATACCTTAGGTATCGTGCAACTCGTTTGAGCATAAGCATGTGGCTGGTAGTTGGTCGTTGTAGCCCTTGTGCTAAAGATCTTGTCGCTACTTGCAGATCTGGTCGATCTTGTGCCAAATAAGCTGCTCGCATTGCAACTGATCTGTACTGGGTTGCTTCTTCATCATTGAGAAAAACAGTGGCGTTCTTGAGGTCTTCCACTGAACCCTTGGCAAGTGGTGTCTTGACTTTGGCTCCTCGGGGACCATCTCCGAGTAAATCAATCACCAACTCTGCATGACGTGCATCTGGTTCCCACCAAATTCCATTCTCCTTCCATGTGTTCCTGGTGGTCCTAAAATACCACGTTCCACACATTTCCACTTCTTCGACAGCTCTTCATGAAGCCATTTGATGTTGTCAAATGTTCCGGCTGTTGTAAAATCATCTCCATGTACAACAGTTCTGAGGTCTCGGCCTGCATGGTAGTAAATGCATGGATTGCTTTTTCCTTGCTTGAAACCTAAGGCTAACATAACCTTCTGTATTTGCAACTCCCAGTTGAGAGGTGCGTCTCTGGTTCCATACAAAGACTTGAGCAATCTTCCTACCACAACTTCTCCAGGCTTCTTTGCTTCTGCAGGAAGTTCCACATAGATCTCACGCGTCGCATCTGAGTAAAAGTGGGCGCGTTTCACATCCAAAAATCCTAGAAGTCTATGCTTGCGATAGGCTTCCTTGACAGCTTTTCCAGCGTCTGGCAACTGAAACGTGACGGCTATTGTAACTAGCATCTTCAAAGCCGACAAACTGGGCATAGCTGCGAAGAACTCATCAAAACCTGAGCCCTTCTTGACTTCTTGAGCTACTAACCTACTTCTATAAAGTGGATTCTCTTCATCCTGCTTGTTGACATCTACCCATCGTGTTCCAATGGTGCGTACCCCTTTGGGCATCTTGTGTCTGGGAATCTTTTCCCAAACTGGAAAACTTTCGATGATTTCGACCTCATCTTTTCTGGCTTGTTCTACACCTTTGCTGTCTAAAATCTTTCCACTGATATCATCGTAATAATACCATGTGGCTGCTTCATCTTCCAGTTCTGGTGGAAGAGGAATTGTCTCTTCACAAACTGGCTCTTCTTCACCTTCAATGGACTGAAGGTACTTCTCCCGATCTTCCATGATCAGGTTCATAAGACATTGGTCTATGTCATCCATGTCTTCTGGTCTCTCATTCTCAGGTGGCCGTTTGGTGCCCTTAGACGCCTGAGCTGAAGCAGCTCGGCTGTCCTTGGACTTTGACGTTTCGCCTCCTGAGTCTGCAGGTCTTTTCCGACCTTTGGTTGGAGACATTTCCAACCTTTTGTGTGCTCTTTCTTCTTGCTCGCCTCCTGCCCTCTTGGCTGAGGCTGTGCTTGCGCTTGCGCTTTCTGCAGGTGGATCTGCAGCTTGTCCGGTAGCAGGACTCTGCCTCGCGATAGCAGGTCCAGCTGTTGGCAAACTTGGAGCAGATTCCCCTGTGGCTGAGTACCACAGTTCAGTGACGATATCTGCGTCATCAATCAAAGGCGCGTTGATGACTTCATCTCCTAAACTAGGATCCATTGGTTCAGACTTGATAATGTTTCCTGTTTTGAAATCTCTGGTGACTCTCCACCAGACATTATCCCAACTGGGACCTTCTGGCATAGTACCCTTGAGATACCTTGCATTCTTGTCAAGGCGCGCAAACACCTTAAAACCGTGAGGAACTTCTTGTGGTTTCTCACTTGAATACCCATAAAGAATCTTTGTGCCTTCTTCGGACACTTCTTGTTTCTGACCAGTGATTTCAGAATCAACCTTGGCCGTATGTTGGGCTACTCTCAGGTTGCCCTCTTCTGCTTGAAGCAGACGTTCCATCCTTTCTCTGCAGGCTGGAGTGTGATGAACTCCAGTGCCTCTTTTGCCAATTCTAGTGGCATCACAGGCGACACAACCAGCGGTGTAGCCATACTTGTCCAAATCACGTTTGGTGATGTAAAGTCGTCTTGTCGACTTCTTTGGTGGCTCAACTGGCACTGATGGCGCCAGTGGCTGCTGATCTCCCCCAACAATCTGAGGAAGCAAAACATCATCTCTTTTTGATGCTTGAGGATCCCATGGAACCCCAGTGACTGACATCAAAGTTTCGGCATCATATCTGTCGTCAGCACTCTTGCGTCGAATGCTTTGCACAGTGAAAACACCTGATGCATTTCCCACTATCTTCTCAGTGGTATTGTCTTTGACTCCCAAGAAAACTCCTTGGTGCCATCTTTGTTCAAACTTGTGACCTCTTTTGAGGAATTCAATTGTTTCCCCAAATGGTGGTAATGACACTCTCCACTCACGACCACGGTGTCTAGAGTACGGTGTCTTCCCATCTTTGACTTCCAATGATCTGTGAAACAAATTGTAAGTGGTGCTAGCATGTTCAACCAACCATGTCAAAACTGGGTGGTCGTCTGGCACCTTTCTTCCATAGCTTGTCTCCAAGGCACTTCTGAGTGTCCTGGATTGAGATTCAATAGCTTGAACTGCTCTTTCAATTTCCCCTTTGGATTCTGAGACTCCTTTGGGAACTTTTTCCAAAACCAACTGTTTGTCAAAACCATTCTTGGCTGCCTCAACTACGGAGTTGAGTGCAGGCTCTGGGTCATACCTCATGACCATCTTGGGGTACCCAAACTTCTTAAGGTCATTCAAAAGACACTTAGATCCAATAGGACCTTGGGTAACTCCCTTGTATGGCAAAACGTGTGCGTAGGTCAACTTGGACCATCGATCATGTACTATCAAAACTGGTGCATGCTTTTTCTGCACTTCTTCTGTGATGACAGTGTCATCCACTGAATTCATGAAACAATAGTCAGCTGAGATCACAGGAACTGTTTCATCTGAATGATCTACTTTGACATGTCTCATTGCCTTTGCCTTACCTCGAATGCAATGTTCACACCAACTCCTAAAAGGATAATGGCTGACAAAATGCTCTTCTTTTTCTCTCTGCGTCGGCGCTGCTGCAGTTGGTAGCGCTTGAGAACCTAGCTTACTACTGCCCGGTTCATCATCTCCACTACCTGCGCTCTCTGTGGTCTCCACAGGACTTACGCCTTCAACCCTTCTGTGGGCTGCCCATGAAAATCCATGGCTATCTTGAAAACACCTCCAGTCATGGTGACTGGAACCTTCTTGGCTCCCCTTTGCAGAAACGATCCATTGGGGCCGAAGGTTACTGTCCAGCCTTTCTCAACCAGCTTGGACACAGACAACAATGGCTTTGCAACATCCATTGCCCGGAACTGTCCCACACCTTTGACTTGTGGGCCTCCTTTCTCACCCATGGTCACTATAGGGTTGCACACCCCATGCACCTGGACTGGCTGCCCTGATGCGTTGGTGAACGGCTTCTCATCCACAGGTGTCATAGCCAACTCCAATGACTGTGCCAATTCCTTGGGTAGGCAACTGGTTGCTGCCCCTGAGTCAACGGTGGCCCAGACAATGGTATCCACCTGAGATGCCAAACTTCCCAGGAAGTCGAGGTTGGAATCAGATCGAACTCCTCCTCTTGGTGAATGCTTCCTGGGCTTGGGAGATGGCGTTTTCTCCCTCTTCTTCCTGGCTTTCTTTCCATGTAGTTAGCTGCATCACGCACCGTCTTCTCCAGGAATCTCTTGGTGCCCATGCTGAACTTTCCCCTGCCCTTGGACGCCTGGGCTGAATCAGCCCGGCTGTCCTCAGGCGCTCTCGATGGGGATTTGGACTTCAGCTCGATGGGTGCTCTGGGTGCCTCTTCTTCTTCTTTCTTTTCTTCTTTCTCTTTCTCCTCGACCTTCTCTTTCTCCCCTGGCCTCTTGGGGATCTTCTTCACCTCGGGCTTCACTTCATCTTTGCCCTTGTGCCTGAAGCGCTCGTAGTGCTCCTCAAAGCTTTGCTTGCGCTTCTTCCTTTCTTCATCCTTGGCAATCTCTTGGCGCCTCTTCTCATCTTTGGCTTCTGCATCATCCATGGGGCGCTTCTGGGATGATTCTCCTTCTTCTCGTGCCTCTCTCTCTGCCTTTACCTGACGATGTTCTTTCTTCCAAAACTCCAGGGCATACTGAGGATAGCATTGCTTGTTCTCCACATGTTGCCAAAAGCTTGCAACGCTCATGGAGTTGAGTGCCTTTCCACATGACTGGCACTTCACATAGGGATACCCTTTGTTGGAGACAGTTTTGCACTTCTCATGCAACTCCTTGAATGGAATGGGTCTTCGAAAGGAATTCTGCCAATGCTCGACCACATCCTCCATGCCTGGTGCTGGCTCCTGGTTGTAGGGCAAATCGTCTGGATCTGTCTCATCAGAAGATCCTAGGTCAAGAACTTCACCATAGGCTTTCTCGTAGGCTTCCTTCAAGACGTTGTCCAACTTGCTGAGGACTTCAGGATCGGTTTTCAGCTTTTCAAGTCTGCTGACAAACTCATATCCTTCAGAGGAAATGCTCTCCTCAGAGGAAATCTCACACTTGTCATGGATCCATTGTGGGATCTCATCCTTGCTCATCTCTTTCATCTTCTCCTTATTGGCCTTCTTCCTTGCTTCATCTGCTCTGCGTCTGTCAGACCAATGACGTCCTCCTCTGTGGCGCTTAGGTTCCAGCTTTCTTGCTTTGGGAGGTTCAGGAAGATCTCCCATGTCATCCTTGTCCCACTTGTCAGGGTCGGCCTGTCCAAAGGTGGCCAACTCATAGCGCTTGAAGCTGGATGCTCTTTGTCCAGCAGTGGCTGCTCGATGACTGGCAGCTCTCTGCCTGTCCTTCTCCTTCTTCTTGGCAGCTCTTGGATGTACTCCAGCATCAAGGTCGGCTTGCATCCGACGAGAGGGTGCAGCCGGTGCTGAAGCAGCACGGCCTTCTGCCCTCACTTTGGCCATTGCCTCTTTGGCCTCTTTGTGATGCTGGGCTGCCTCTTTCTTCAACTTGTCCAGGGCTTCTTGGCGTTCCTTAAGAGCTTGATTTGCTTGACGCCCTTTGTCCTGAGCTTCTTTGACAGCGCTCTCAGCCTGAGCAATCATCTTGCCAAACAGCTCCTTGTTAGACCCAGAAGCTGATGCCAAAGCGCTCTGAGCCATGACGATAGCGCTCCTGGTCACAGTGCTCCTTGAAGGTGCTTGAAGGTTTGCTCGTCTTGGGCTTCGACCACGACGAGAAGATTCATCTCGAGCTTCAGACTTGGGTGGCGTAGTGTCTTCCAAGGCAAACAGCGCAGTGATCTCTGGTTCAGGTTGATCACCAGATGAGGCTGCAGGTTGTTGCTCTTGAGCCCAAGTGTCAGACTCAACATTAGCAACTTTACGACCTTTGCCTTGATCCCCTTTTCCTTTACCTTTGTCTTGACCTTTCTTACCTTTGCCTTTGCTCTTGGAGTCATTGGTATTCTGTTTAGACCAAGACTGCTGATTCCAAGATTGATTGTTCCAAGACTGATTGTTCCAAGACTTGTTGTATGAATTGTTTGACCAAGACGAAGACTGACTCTTTCCTTTGTCTTTACCTTTGGACTTACCTTTGCCTTTCCCTTTATCATGTTTTCCTTTTCCCTTTCCCTTAGCAAGGGAATCCACATCCATGGGAACGGCTCCTGACTTTGCTTCTTTCCTGGTCTCGACGTTCTCAAGGTAGGCCAAAACTTCAGCTTTCACCTGGTCATACGTGGTCAATCTCGAAGCCTGCAAGTCCAAATGATCTTGCAACTTGTTGGGACACATCTGCTGCAAGCAACTCCTGCAGATGTCATCTTCAAGTGGTTTCTTTCTCCTGTCTTCGTACTTTCTTTTCAAGTTCTCCCAACTCTCAAGCCCCTTCCGGCAGGAATGGTGGAGAAAGAAGAAAGAAGTTGGGAAGATAGAGGGTAGGAAGTTAGATGAGCAAAGGAGGACAGAGGGGAGTAAAAGAAAAGGGGGGGGGGGGGGGGTGGGAAGGAGGGTGTGGGGGGTAGAAAGACAAAAAAGGGGGGAGGGGTGGGGAGTGGAGGGGTGGGGGAAAGGTCGCTCCTTTCCTTGCGTTCCTCTGTCTCTTCAAACCAACTGGATCAACAAGAAGGGAATTTACAAGAGAAAGAGGGAAGATGGTGAAAAGGGGGAGGAATGGTTTACTGAGAGTCTTGCCGTTTCTTTTCAAGTTCTCCCAACTCTCAAGCCCTTCTCGAAGCTTATCAAGACTGCATCGACTTGGATGCAGAACCTTTTTCAACAAGGCTGAATTGGCTTGAGGATTTTGAGGATCATATTTGCACAACAGTCGTCTCATGGCTTCTAGGCCAAAGTGGCTACCACGAGATGTGTTCTTGACAATTTCCAACGCTTCTCCCTCAGTCAATGATATGAGGGCTTGTCTAGCCTGAGCTGAAACTAGCTCGGCGCCTTCATCAAAGTCTACTTCTAGACTTGACTCAGTGATCTCTTTGTCACACTGAGATTCAACTTGTGCCACAATCTTCACAGCATTCTTGTGGCAACTTTCAACCCATGTCTTAAACTTGTACCACCAACTATCCCAAGTGCCTGATGCTCCAGTGAACTTATCAGGTTTGGGTATGCCTTTCAACTCTGATCTGTCTTTGTACTCAACAGACCTCTCAACATTTCTGTTGATCTGTAGCTGCTGGTTCATAGCCTCGGCCATTGCCTGATTCAACTGCGCCTGACCCTGAGTCAATTGGGCCATCATCTGCATAACCATCTGGGACATGTTGGGACCGTTGGTCTGTCCTTGTGCTGGTGCTGGTGGAGTGCCTGGTTGCTGAGGTGGCTGCTGTTGCTGAGCCATCCTTAGTCGTTCTTCAGGTGCTTTGATACCTGATTCAAGAGAACCCTTGGGTACCTTTGGAGATGCACTCCAAGGTTATGGAAGTATCTTTGGATTTTCCTGATTTTCAGGAGCTTGAGTGTCAACCTTTTCCAGTTGGCAATGGGTAGGCGCGCCAGAGCTGATGCAGCTCGGCGTTGACACCTACACATTCACAGCTGGGTATCAGAACCTCAGCTCCGCTACCATGAACAGAGAATTTGGGCTCTTAAATCTGATGAACACTCCTGAGCACTGATCAGCACCTTTTCACTCAGTCAGCTCGAAGGTAGCTGAAAGCACTAAAATGGCTGCAGCACACATACAAACATATATGCTACATGTGACATAGTCTACACTGTACACATATCTGATCATATATATATATAATTACTATGGGGGCACATGGTACGGGAGTCCCTTTGGTATGACTTTTCAAGCCCCCAGTTTTGGGCCCCCACCGGCCATGTTTTGTCACACTATCTTCCAGTTGTGCAGTTTGAGAAAATTGGCATGGAAGCTGTCCAGACGGCATGGCTTCTGCAGCTAGCACTGCTCACAGCTCGTCGCAGAAAACACAATTTAATTATATCTATAGCCATGTCGTCTGCCGCCGCTGGTATGGAAAGGGATGCTGCGGAAGGTGCTGCTGTAGCCCATGTGCCCGGGATGGATGACCGTATAGCTGCTTTGAAAGGTCAAAGGCAGGCCTTGAAACGCCAGCTGCAGCAAACCAGTCGAGAAGTCAAGGCCCGGGCTGGTTCAATTTCATCCTTGTGTGCCATGTTTGTGTTGGTGAAGCTGTATTGACATTCCATCGTGCCACTTGCACCTTCATCTTTCCCATCTCAGGTTTTTTTTGGTGAAGCTGCATTGCACCTGCATCGCACCACTTGTACTTTCAATCTTTTTGTTTCAGCTCTGCGCCAGGAGAAAAAACGACGCAGAGTCTTGAAATCGGCGGGCAAACTGAGCACCCAAGACCTCTCGTGGCTCCTGGCCTTCAAAATGACCCGTCAGCAGTAGCAGCTTCTTCAAAACTATATGTCTCACTGAAGCACTTGTGACTGCTGTCTCCCGAGGAGTCAGCAGCAGCTTCCTCAAAACTATATGTCTCACTGAAGCACTTGAGACTGCTGTCTCTAAAGGAGTCAGACAGGAATGTGGTGAAGTCACACGCGGCAGGTTACCTAACGACTGCTGTCTCCCAAGGAATCAAAAACACGTTTTTGCGTGCTTTGGCACCTGTTTTTGCTGTGGCCCCAAAAAACTACTAAGGATACTTCCAACCATTTTCGCAGACTTTGTATTGGCACGGCAGAGTCACAGCTCATGCACGCATGAAAAACTACTAACCCGTGAAATTGAAATCACAATGGCTTGGACGCAAAACTACTAAGGATTTCTGCCAATTGAAAAGAAATAGAAGAAAGTGTTTCCTTTTTTGTCCATTGAACAATTCCTTAGTAGTTTTGCCACCGAGCCAATACAAAGTTTGAAATTCCCCTTAGTAGTTTTCACACAGAAGCATAGTAGTTTTGCGGCAGAGCCAATATAAAGTTGTGACATCGTGCTTAGTAGTTTCACACCGAAGCATGCTAGTGTTGCAGTGGAGCCAATGCAAAGATTGACATCGCCATTGATCATTGTTAGTTTCACACACAAACATCACGCGGTTTCATCTTGCAGCTGTGATGTGCCACCTGCAGTGACGGCACATGTGTCTCTTCCTAATTCAAAGGGCCTTTCCGCCCACATGTTGGCCCCCCCCTGCACCCCCCGGAATCAAGGTTGACGAAAATGTCTTGCTGTGAAGACCTGACGCTTTGGAAGTTGGCTGCTGCAGTGATTAACACCAGGAAACAACATTGATCCTGGGGGTGCGGGGGGGGAGCCGCTGCTGTGACCCTATACGTGGGGCCTCGTGCTGTGTGTGCAAAAGGTCTGAATTTGGGGTCGCTAACGGACGCTGATTTCAGCCCTCTTCATTGAGGGCCCTCCTTGTGACAACACAAACCTGCATGATGTGGAGAGATAACCAGCAGTGTTTTTCCATAACAGTGTCATAACACAAACCCACATGATGGGACGGCTCATCATCATTGTTCGGTCTTGCCTGCTCCTCACAGGTCGCCTCTCCTCGATGTTTTTTCCTGGACGCAGCCATATGAATCAAGTCTTGCCGCGCTGGCTGCATGCAACAGCAATATAGTTTTTGTTTTTTGCATTAGCCAGACATGAATTTGTATGCTTTGAAATGCCGAGGCCATGCTTTGGCCGCACTCATTAGGTCATCTTCCTTGCTTGCATTCGAATTCAGCTGTCTCAGACAGGATTGGTTTGACATGACACGAATGTTTTCAATGAGTCTGCCGACAGATAGTTTTTCTGCGGTCAGTCATGCAGCCGCCCTGCGGTGTGGCCGAAGGCACATCTGATGCCAGGGTGTCAGACTTGAAGGAAGCCTTGGTGCAGAATGGCAAAGCACTGAAAGCGGCTTATCGGCAGAATGCCAAAAAACGGAAAAGGTTGCGCTGTGCCGGCCTTGGAGTGGCAGCCCGCAAAAATGTGGTAGCTGTTTACATGCTGTCGAATTTTAACATGGATTTGACTCTCCGCATGGCTTGTGCTTTGACAACGATATCCTATGGCAGCAATGGGTACCCCACGGCAGCTTTGATCCAAGAGATGTTGCTGACGACGCCGCTGCCAGATTTGACCGCTTTGGATGACACAGCTTCACGCAAAGCGCAAGCCTTCCTGGCCGAAGCAGCCACGGAGCAGTGGGTCTATGACTGCAATACGAATCATGGTCAAGCACCTTCTGCGATGGACACGTTTTTGGAGTGGGAGGAGGCCTTCCATGGCCAGAAGCTGGACATGGGTGTGCCAAACAAACGCATGGTCAATAAGTGGGTGCAGCGCTGGCGGGCTCGGTGGGGTGTCCGCCGGAAGGTGCTGAAGCAAGTTGTTAGCAGAGACCCCGCTGTACTCCGCGACAAGGCGCGGGCCAGCCAACTTACAACATTTTGTCTTCTTTTTTTGGGTTGAGTGGCTCCATTTTTGGGGCCGGAATGTGGCCCCAAAAATGGGTCCCCTCATGTTTCATGCCTGTATAAGCCTACTTAATCCCGGTTGGGCGGTCCCATTTTTGGGGCCAGAATCTGGCACCAAAAATAGGCCCCCATTTTCAATCAATTTCTTCCCTCGGAATTATATTTGGGGACCCTATATATAATAAGGCTTTGTCTTTCACTTCCTGCAGCGCTCGAGCAGGTCATGACATTTTGGCGGACCATCTGCTATTGCCACAGCAGGTTCGCAGACAGGGAGCTACTTTTTATAAATCTGGATGAGACTAGCGTCGGCCACACCATGACACCGCCTATTGGATGTGTGGCAAAGCCACGGACAGCAGGTGGCAAACAGCCGCATGCACAGGTGCTGAAGCAACATGTTCGAGGTGCGTGGACTTACTTATGTCAGCGTGATTTGCAACTGCAAGCACATCCAAGGGAAGTTGCCTCATTTTTTCATTGGCACCCAGGTGAAACTCACGAAGAAGCTCTTGCGCGCCCAGCGCGCTTTGCCACAAACTCGTTTGCGTGTTTTGCGGCAAAAGTCCGCTTGGACCTCTGCTGCCAACAGCGCCCAAATTCTCAAAGAGATCGCAGAAGTGCTGAAAAGTTTTCCGTCAAAACAAGGCGTTGTATACTCCTTGATTGTGCGCCGGCACACCTGCCACGGCAGGTCATGGCAATGGCACGCAAGTGCAAGCTGCAGCTTGTATATATCCCAGCGCAGACAACGGATTACCTACAGCCGCTTGATCTGCAAGGCTTCTCCCCTTTTAAACAATATTTGAAAAGGAAGCACCAGGAGTTGCGCTCATATTCAGAGCATGGTTTAGTGCCTCCTCTGGCCTGGCTATGGCAGTGCATGCAAGCCCCACACGAATTTTGGGCAGCTCGGCAATGGCAGAAAAGCTTCAATGCAGTGGGCTGCAATGGCCCAGGTCAAGTGCACAAAGCGCTTCAACACTTGATGGGTGCAGGGGTGCCTTGGCCTGGGCCTGACAGGCCGACACCCCAGCAGCTGCAGTGCGTTTGGCCAGCGCGACGCCAAATGGCGCACGCGTATAAGGCTCTTTTTCTTTGATGCTGCCGCTCCGGGTGGATCCAACAGATTTGCAGACGTGGGTGGCACTATAGGACAAAGATTTTTTTTCCATAATACTATGGGGGTACATGGTACGGGAGTCCCTTTGGCATCACTTTTCAAGCCCCCAGTTTTGGGCCCCCACCGGCCATGTTTTGTCACACTATCTTCCAGTTGTGCAGTTTGAGAAAATTGGCATGGAAGCTGTCCAGACGGCATGGCTTCTGCAGCTAGCACGGCTCACAGCTCGTCGCAGAAAACACAATTTGACTATATCTATAGCCATGTCCTCTGCCGCCGCTGGTATGGAAAGGGATGCTGCGGAAGGTGCTGCTGTAGCCCATGTGCCCGGGATGGATGACCGTATAGCTGCTTTGAAAGCTGAAAGGCAGGCCTTGAAACGCCGGCTGCAGCAAACCAGTCGAGAAGTCAAGGCCCAGGCTGGTTCAATTTCATCCTTGTGTGCCATGTTTGTGTTGGTGAAGCTGTATTGACATTCCATCGTGCCACTTGCACCTTCATCTTTCCCATCTCAGGTTTTTTTTGGTGAAGCTGCATTGCACCTGCATCGCACCACTTGTACTTTCAATCTTTTTGTTTCAGCTCTGCGCCGGGAGAAAAAACGACGCAGAGTCCTGAAATCGGCGGGCAAACTGAGCACCCAAGACCTCTCGTGGCTCCTGGCCTTCAAAATGACCCGTCAGCAGTAGCAGCTTCTTCAAAACTATATGTCTCACTGAAGCACTTGTGATTGCTGTCTCCCGAGGAGTCAGCAGCAGCTTCCTCAAAACTATATGTCTCACTGAAGCACTTGTGATTGCTGTCTCCCGAGGAGTCAGCAGCAGCTTCCTCAAAACTATATGTCTCACTGAAGCACTTGTGATTGCTGTCTCCCAAAGGCATCACAAAAAAACGTTTTGCGTGCTTTGGCACCTGTTTTTTTGCTGTGGGCCCAACAAAACTACTAGGATATTCCCAACCATTTTTTCGCAGACTTCTGTATTGGCACGGGCAGACAAGAGTCAACAGTAATGCACGCATGAAAAAACTACTAACCCGTGAAATTGAAATTCAACAATGGCTTGACGCAAAAATACAAGGATTTCTGACCCATATTGAAAATGAAATAGAAGAAATTGTTTCCATTGTTTGTTCCCATTGAACACTGTTCAGGCTTGTATGTTGTGAGCCACAGCGACGGCAGCTCTTTCCGTGTGGGTGATCAGCCAATTGGACAAAGTTTTGAAATTCCACTTAGTAGTTTTCGCACACAGAAGACATAGGAGTTTTGCGGCAGAGCCAATATAAAGTTGTGACATTGTGCTTAGTAAGTTTCACACCGAAGCATGCTAGTGTTGCAGTGGAGCCAATGGCAAAGATTGACATCGCATTGTCAAGTCATTTTATCTTGAAGCTGTGAGTGCCACCCCACAACTACCCACCATCGGTCCCTCCGTTTGCCCTTTAGCCCCAACCCCCCATCCACACCTTTTGTTCCTTCACCTTTCCTTCCAACCTCTCCAGTACCCCCTTTTACTCCACCCCATACTACACCCCACCTCTCCCCCCTCTTCGCCCTTCCTGCAGTGACGGCACATGTGTTTCTTCCTATTCAAAGGGCCTTTCCGGCCACATGTTGGCCCCCCCCTGCAACCCCCCGGAATCAAGGTTGACGAAAATGTCTTGCTGTGAAGACCTGACGCTTTGGAAGTTGGCTGCTGCAGTGATTAACACCAGGAAACAACATTGATCCTGGGGGTGCGGGGGGGGAGCCGCTGCTTTGACCCTATACGTGGGGCCTCGTGCTGTGTGTGCAAAAGGTCTGAATTTGGGGTCGCTAACGGACGCTGATTTCAGCCCTCTTCATTGAGGGCCCTCCTTGTATATATATATATATATATATATACTTGATTATACAGTATACCAGAATCTGTAGTACATTTTTGTCTCCCCAGTGTATCCATTGGTGAAATTGCTCGCCGCCTTGCCGCTCCTCCTCCAACATCTGACGCATCTTTTGGGCCGTCAGACCAGAGGCCTGCAACGCTGTTGGCTGTCGCAGAATCATAGTGCAATGCCGACTTGTCTCACTACCTTTGTATTGTTTGTGTGTCTATCTATCTATCTTTCTATCTATCTATCTATCTATCTATATATATATATGTATATATATATGTATAGAGATAAGTATATCTATATATATATAGGTATACATCCTGTATATAAATACATTAATGGCTACGTATAGCCCCCATGAATCACGGTCTTGCATATCATTGTTCGCACTCTTGGCCTCGGCAGCAGTCACGGCACTCTGCAACTTCATCAGGGAACCCTGGCAGCATGGGACCCGGAAAAGGTGTTAGGGCCAGACTTGGGGGCAACTGTGACCTAGCAGAACGACCAGGAGTACAATAGTAATAAAACAAAATCGACCATTGGAAAATCCGCATTGAATTTCAAGCATTCGCTCCCGGCCAGGCCACCAACAGCTCTGGATTCTTCGTTAAGCTCCCAAGAAACTAAGAAAAAAAAGGAGGTATGTTACACTCCCAATGTAGAGATCCGGTACATCATCCTCAAGTGACGATTTCTTAGCTATCCGGGACTTGGGATACGCAAAAATGGATGGTTAATGTTAGTACTAAGAAATAGCTGAAATTTGTGGTCAGATCTTGAATTCCAAGCCCATCCCTCTTGTCTTTGTGGGCAAGTTCCCATGGTTCCTGAGTCGGTAGTCTGGTTTTCACACCAACACAGCTAGTATAGCTTGACGTTCCGTGGTTTATGGGCGTCCCATAGTGACAATGATCTAACTCTGGAGTCATCCACCTGCTTCCCCGCCGTCCTCCATAGCTGACCGGTCTTCATCAGCACGAAGAAGCTTGGCCTGGTGAGCTGGGAGACATTGGCAATATCCTGCCAGAAATACCAGAATCTCATCCTCATCATCATCATCATCATTATCATTATTATTATTATTATTCTCATTATCATTATCATCATTATTATCATCATCAATTATGTATATATATAATTATTCATATCCCCCAGATCTGATGGTGACACCAGATCTGCGCCTCCATTTCTTCGCGGAGACCCGTTTCCTTGGACAGTAATCATTTTAACACAGCAGGCAGTTTGTAAACACCCCGCTTGCCTGGAGGAATTGAGGCTGGGTTATGGCAACTCAGATCAGCCGACTTTGTTTCACTTTTTTGTTTTTATTTTCATTTGTTATTTATCATACCATTCAGCTTGATTTTGGCAACAACAAACAAATTGCCACTAAACAATTTGATTCCTGTCACGTTTGCACGATCACTCCCTGCTGCAGCTTGAACTATCTACTGTACCGAGAAACTTGGAGCTGGCCGGGCTGGAAATGCCTTTGACTACATATGTCATGTGTAAAAATCACAGAAGTACAGTTTCTATGCATGTTTGACCTATAAATCCTATAGGCTAATAGGCCAAAGCGTTGCGACTGAATGCGACTAAAGATTCGGTGCTTGAAGTTCCCTGCTTCGGTGTTTTCATGTCATCGCTCACGCGTTTTACCTTCAAATTTAAGGGTATAATCACACAATCGGGCACAACCTAATTTTCTCAGCGCTGCAAACATAGCCTCAAACGTGAACCCTAGTACAAAATAAACTTGGTAGCAGACTCAAGTGACTGGAGCTAAACCCGGCTCCAAGATTGCAATTGGTTTTTCAAACAGTCCCATCACAAATTTCAAACGCCATACGGCTGCAGCCGAACCTGAATTACAGATCCCGATTGGTCTTCCGGAGCCCCTGAGGCAATTTTGAAAACCAATTTGGGACCAGCCCGCCCAAGATTTAATTCGAGCAGAACCCCCGTCGCAATTTTCAAAACCTAGTTGGCTGCAGCTGACCCCAAAACCCAAAATGTGATTGGAGTTGTAGGAATCCCGTCGTAATTTTCAAGACCTAGTTGGCTGCGGCCGGCCTGAAAAGATCAACTTGCAAGCTACCCTGTCCGGGCCAGACTTGTGACTGGTTTCCCAGAAGTCCAATCGCAATTTAATGGATAAACAAGGCGTCAATCATGATGGGATAATATTTCCCGGCAAAGCAGTTTGATTGATTTGCTCCCAGCCTATGCTTTTGTGATTGGGAAATGGGCACCTGGAGCTTGTTTTGTTTTTGGCATACCAAGGCGGGTGTAGTTGTGGATGCCTTTCTGCACCGGGTTGCTCCCGCTTTGCAAAGAGGTCATCATTCCAAAAGGCACTTTCCGTGTGTTGGGCGGGAAGGCGCGTGCATATATCATTGTTGGAGGACACCTTTCCCAGCACAGTGGCCTGTATGCATTTATGATAGGTCTTCAGTTTATATATAAATTTCAACAGGTCATGTTGAATAGGTTCCCAAGAAACAGGACAAATAATTGCTTTGGTATCCCAAACGAATATTTGTTGGGCGTCTGTATTGCTTTTCCGCCGTTGAAATTCTAGCAAAAGTGGACGCGTCGGTGCGGATTTGAAAATTTCGCTCTGTCAAGACTTGAACATACAAACAAGAAAACCAAGTACCCGGGGTTACTTCTTCGGTAGGCATTAGGGCCATGAGGAGTTGAATGATAAATGGCCCCACCGGCAACTACAAACAAATAGCAGCAGGAGACTTTTTTGCGGGGAGGTAAGCCAGATTTGTCTACTTGGCATGCAAGGTAGTATAGTATGATACGATGTGATACTGTAACCGTCGATGTTCACTGCAGTTGCCAACCCTGATTACAGTAGGCATTGTTGCCTGAGTCCCAACCCTTTTATTCAAGATTAAACGGCAGGGGACAAACAATGATTTCTTGTAATAGATATTTATTGTCGCAAAAAGGGAAAATTACACACATACACACGCGCAATTTCTTAACAGTCAATGCCAATGCCCCGTTCTTTTTGCATACCAAGAACAGAGTCCGAAGTAACTGGGTTCCAAAACTGCCAAAAAAACTAGACGACGGATGGCCCGAGAGCGTAGAGGAGCAGGGTCTTCTCTTGTTAGTATGGAGATGCAATTTTAGAAACGGTATATGAAAGCTGTGTTATAGGCAGTCGAGAAGAGGAGTATCAAGACAAAATAGTGAGAAGTGCAAGACAATAGTTTGCATCGCAAACACTTTTACACACAGACGCTTTTACACAGACGCTTTTACACACAAAGTTTTTACCCACAGAAGTTTTTACACACAGAAGTTTTTACAGACAGAAGCTTTTACATACAGAAGCTTTTACATACAGAAGCTTTTACACACAGACGCTTCTACACAGACACTTTTACACACAGACACGTTTACACACAGCCACTTTTACACACAGACCCTTTTACACACAGGAGCTGCTTTTACACACAAACGCTTGTACACACAGAAGCTTTTACACATAGACGCTTTTACACACAGGCACTTTTACACAGAAACACTGTTACACACAAACACTTTTACACACAGACGCTTTTACACGCAGACGCTTTTACACACAGAAGCTTCTACACACAAACACTTTTACACACAGACGGTTTTACATACAAAGACTTTTACGCAGAAACACTTTTACACACAGACGCTTTTTACACACAGACACTTTTTACACACAGACGCTTTGACACACAAACACATTTACACACAGACGCTTTTACACACAGACTCTTTTTACACACAGACGCTTTTTACACACAGACGCTTTGACACACAAACACATTTACACACAGAGGCTTTTACACACAAACGCTTTTACACAAACACTTTTACACACAAACACTTTTACACACAGACGCTTTTACACACAGACGCTTTTACACACAGAGACTTTTACACACAGAGACGCTTTTACACACAGAAGCTTTTACACACAGACGCTTTTACACACAGACGCTTTTACACACAAACACTTTTACACACAAACACTTTTACACACAGACGCTTTTACACACAGACGCTTTTACACACAGACACTTTTACACACAGCCGCTTTTACACACAGACACTTTTACACACAGACGCTTTTACACACAGACGCTTTTACACACAGACGCTTTTACACACAGACAAGTCCGGCACAGGAAAAATCGCAATTTTACCTCAGTTTCTACCGATCGACCCTCATTTCGTGCGAAAGGGTTGCTCCAGCACAAGTCAAATCGCAATTTTACCTCAGTTTTTGCCGATCGACCTTCATTTCGTGCGAAAGGGTTGCTCCGGGGCAAGTAAAATCGCAATTTTTCCTCAGTTTTTGCCGATCGACCCTCATTTCGTGCGAAAGGGTTGCTCCGGGACAAGTAAAATCGCAATTTTACCTCAGTTTTTGCCGATCGACCCTCATTTCGTGCGAAACGGTTGCTCCGGGACAAGTCAAATCGCAATTTTACTTCAGTTTTTGCCGATCGACCCTCATTTCGTGCGAAAGGGTTGCTCCGGCACAAGTAAAATCGCAATTTTACCTCAGTTTTTGCCGATCGACCCTCATTTCGTGCGAAAAGGTTGACGTTTCGTGACTCGCCGCCGGCACCACCCTCGGCCTTAAGAGAGAAAGATAAAAAGAAGGCGTGAGAGAGAAGGTGAGCAGGTGTGAAGATAAGAAGATGTGAAGATGAGCAGATGTGAAGATGAGCAGATGTGAAGATGAACAGATGTGAAGATGAGAAGATGTGAAGATGAGCAGATGTGAAGATGAGCAGATGTGAAGAGCAGATGTGAAGATGAGCAGATGTGAAGATGAGCAGGTGTGAAGATAAGAAGATGTGAAGATGAGCAGATGTGAAGATGAGCAGATGTGAAGATGAGCAGATGTGAAGATGAGCAGATGTGAAGCTGAGAAGATGTGAAGATGGGAAGGTGTGAAGATGAGCAGATGTGAAGATGAGCAGATGTGAAGATGAGCAGATGTGAAGATGAGCAGATGTGAAGATGGGAATGTGAAGATGAGCAGATGTGAAGATGAGAAGATGTGAAGATGGGAAGGTGTGAAGATGAGCAGATGTGAGATGAGCAGATGTGAAGATGAGCAGATGTGAAGATGAGCAGATGTGAAGATGAGAAGATGTGAAGATGGGAAGGTGTGAAGATGAGCAGATGTGAAGATGGGAAGGTGTGAAGATGAGCAGATGTGAAGATGAGAGGATGTGAAGATGAGAGGATGTGAAGATGAGCAGATGTGAAGATGAGAGGATGTGAAGATGAGAGGATGTAAAGATGAAAAGATGTGAAGATGAGAGGATGTGAAGATGAGAGGATGTAAAGATGAAAAGATGTGAAGATGAGAGGATGTGAAGATGAGATGTGAAGATGAGAAGATGTTTTACAGACCCCCACTATTGGAAGAACCCTGCGCTCAGACGCTCTCGGGAATTGCAAATTTGCAATAACCCAACTTTAATTTCCCCGAAGAAGAGGATTTCACCAAAGTGTTTTTTGGATGCCACTGGGTGCCTGCTTCCTTGGGTCCTGGTGCCCCAGTCCCAAGCATCCAACATGATAAGGGCCAAGGCTGTGTGTAGTTGCGTGTAGTCATATAGTGATTAATATATATATATATATATACACGCACATATAGATATGTCTGAAAATGGGATGCCCCAAATAGTTTATCATCACTTTCCGCATGGAATTGGATCTTTGTGGTATTCAGATCCACAAATTACATCCCATTGTCCGTTCTCCAATTTATTGGTCAAATTTTCGCGTTTGTTGTTTATCCCCTTTTTTCTATCCACAAATTCACAAACGGTTTCTTTTACACCTCAAAGTGTCATGATTAATTCACTGTATATCCCTTCTATATACAAAATGTAGTTCAAGACTAAGACACATGATATATTCCATGATATTCAGTGTAGATTTCCACTATACATATATACATATACATAAACGTATACATATACATATATACATATACAAATACATATACATATACATATATATAATTTATGTATATAATCATACATATCATATATATTATTATATTATATTATATTATATTATAGTATATTTTATTATATTATATTATATCATATTATATCATATCATATTATATCATATTATATCATATTATATCATATCATATTAAATCATATTATATCATATTATATCAAATTAAATCATATAATATTATGTTTAAAATTTTATTGTACGTAATATTATGTTTAAAAATTTTATTGTACATATATATATACATTTATAAACACACACACACATATATATATATATGTATACAAATGATATCCCCATTGGTGGCTGAAATCTCCTATATCCCACCTTGTTCCGCCCAGCATCCCGGGAAGAGATCTCCGCATGCAGCTGTTGGCGCAGGTCCAGGATGCCGTGCCGAAGCCTTGGCGATCACGTGCTGGTCATTTGGGGATCATAATTTA
>CAMXCT020001813.1:177406-207406 GCA_947184155.2 Cladocopium goreaui
TCTACTGGGAGATTCATTAAAGGACGAATCAAATGCGCAAATCATTCGCACTCCCGAGCGAACATGTTGATATCACGTAGAGAAAATCGCAGGTTACGAACAAGACTGGGAAAAAATGGAAATGGTTCAATATGTGTCTCGTCTCATATATGAAATGCAAGTGTGAATGGAAATGTTTCAATATGTGTCTCATAAATGAAATGCAATTCTGACCAATAAGAATAGACTGTTTTTAATGCCTACTTTAGGAGCTTAGAAACCAATTGGTTTCTTTTGTAGATATATGATATATGCAATTTTATCCATTTTTGGGGCGCACCCATCAAGTCTGACCAACCGACATTGCATTATGAGGATGAAGACATCAGAACTCCACCGAAATCCCTAAAGACATCCTGAAATCCGGCTGCTTCCACCCCTGCACACCTACTTGGACTTGGATGTGCACCCCGATTACTTGGTGGTTTTTTGGATGCTGGTGATGCCCTCCTGAAAATCTCCCACTTTTTTTCGGATAACAAGGATGGGATGATCGGTGATTAGAAGCCAAATGGGATGAACATCCAAGTACCATTTGGGATGCGTTCCTCCACCATCTTTGGGACTCTCGCAGGGAAGGTCTGCAAAAGCGCGCGTTCGTGTGCAATTTGAGCCCCCAGACTTGGCACAAACGCAGATTGTCAGGTGTTTATGTGGAATGACAACTTGATGACCAACCATTCTTGGGTCATGATCCAGCCAAAATGTGGGGTGCAGTGAGCCGTCAGCTTATATCCCAACGCTTTGGAACGCTCTGTGGTGTGACGCCCTGGTCATTGCGTTCCAACGCTGCACGGATCTGTCCAAACATGCTTCCGTAAAAGCGCACGGGCCATCAAAACTTGGATTTTCCAACTGCTGAAATCTTCAAACATCAGTCCTCGAACTTAACAGTTCGAAATTCTCTCAAGTTTCATAGCCCTAAACTCGTTGAAAAGCAAGGTACCGCCAAATCTCACTGACTGGCCCGTGGCTCTCTACTAGTGCTCATCGGCGGCCCTTCTTCCTCAGGGCTGCGGGGCTTTCGAGGTAGGCAGGCATTCAGGAACTGCGTCTTATCATGATATATGTAAGGCAAAACCCTTCCTCTTGCTGGTAGTAATAATGATAATAAATGATACTAATCATAATAGGAAGTTTTGGATATACAAATTAAGCATTGGGGATTACTGTGTATCACCAAGAGTGATGTAGCGGTACGGTCAGTATGTCATCAACAACTGAGATGTATGAAGGATTCACCAAATGAGGTGGCAAACGTCAGGCTGTCATCAACCTGGATGTGGTTCAGCGGAATTGCTGGCCCCCTATACTATGTAAGTTCGATGGATTATCAGAAAACTCGAATTTGACAGACCACCGTTGTTTCAGATAGACTACATGACAGATATGGGTCGATAATTGGATAATTACGAAACCCATTCCCCGCTCATATTCAACAGAAACCATGGTTTCGTATGGGGGTGAAACAAGATAAAATCACATAGTTGGGCCCATTAAGCATGAGGGGTCTTTAATAGATAGGGGATGGAATTATCCGTTCAGATCATATCTTATGATCAATATCCCGTTATCGTTACTATCAATATCCCATTATGGTTGCTTTTATATAATGACATATCTATCTATATCTATTATATCTATATTATATATATATATATTGTATATATATAGTTGATTACTATATATATATAATATCCATGTTCATATGCACAATTGGATGATTCAAATCTGCTGGAGTTTCCACTGCCGGTCCCGTGATTGACCCAGGCACTTGCTCCCTGGCTTTGCGAAGGCCCAGCTCACGTCCAGCTTATGATCCTCCAACGACGGCGCCGGTTGGTTGGACGTGTCGCGATCAAAGGATGGTCGAAATCACGAGGTGAACTATGGAAACTATGGTTTATGGTAGATATATCTATAAATAATGGTGGCTATAAACTTATAAACCAACTTCTAATGGGATTGAATTGAAAACCAACATCCATCTTTAGTTTCGCCATATCTATAGAGAATGGTAAATATGTTCTCCATTTACCATAGTGCCATAGTTCATAACATATGGTGACATAGTTGCTGACAACTTAATGATTAAGCATTGGGATCTGGCCGTTTTGGTCCCAGTTTGGGGTGAAGCCATGGCCAAAGATGGTGGATCCCCTTGTTGTTCACCCGGTCCAGCAGCGTATTTCCATCCATGGACTTGATGGCTACATCGGCCTGACGCGAGCCATGGTTTGGATGGGATTTTGGATGGGATTCATGGGATTTCGGGCGTCATTTTCAGATCTGTGGGGGCCTCCTGCTTGTTCTCATACTCGATGAATGCATAGCCCTTGACGAAGCCCGTACGACGGTCCAGATTCAGATGCCTCAGTTGTGAAGCCGAACAATGGGTCGCTCATCATTCAAAAGCATAGGCTTCCACAAGAATAAATCTAATTCGGTACCTAACCGATGCTTTAATTCTTACTGCTTTGCGGAGGATGTACTCAGCAAAATATGGCATTCCTCATTCCCATCCAAGAGCAGACAGTTACCATCTGGTTATTTAACATAGTCATGGAAAATCACCATGTTTAATAGGTAGACCATCTATAAATGGGTCATTTTCCATGGCTATGTTAGTCATAACCAGAGGGTAATATTAAAATGGGGACTCTCCCCAGATACATTGGGACCAAATCTTGGAACTTGTGGATCTTCGTTCGACCGAAAAAGGACTCGAGATGGTCATCCAACCGGAACTGGGAAAATCCAGAGCCCCATGGCTCGAGCCACACAAACTTTCAACAGCTGTCGTTCAAAAAGTTGCAGATCCAATATATAATATCACTAAGAACGTCAAATATCCGTACTCGTGATTGTTGGTGTTCTTATCTTTTTCAGAATATGGTCATAAAAAAATAGTTCGCTAAACATTTGCCGTGTTTGGGTTGGGGAACCCCCCATGTTTTTTTCATCTCGGGTAACCAGCCATCGCCAGGGGACAAGTTCTTGATATCTCCGTACTCTGAGAAGGCCTCAAAGATGTCATCCTCACGAAGGCTGCAACCACTCAGCTCTGGAAGCATCTTAAGGATGTCTAACTGGCCCTCCAATCAAGTTTTGATCTGCGGAAGCCTGCCATGTTTTTGGTGGGGTTGACATGCCCAAAAAAAAACACTTCTCACCTCCGCTACAATTTGACAAACCTGCAACCACAGAAGATTTTCAGTAACAACCCTTAAAAAAGGACTCAGAAAATGCTAAAATTATTGCGGAATGCTGGAAGATTTTGCTGGATTCTATGAACATATCGACCTCAACGGTTTCTCATCCTATAACTCACGAAGTTCATGGATGTTCATCCCTCATAGCCATCGACCCATCCACAAAAATCTCAATTTTAAGCTGGTAAAAACCCATCTTTAGTTTGTTAGATCCCATTTTTCTGTCTCTAATCCCATTTCTACTTACTTAAAGCACCGTTGTTCTTAGTGAAATCCATCAAAGCTGGAATTGGTTCCTTTCAAAGACTCCCGGGTACCAACTGCCGTCCTCCTGGGCTTCTTCATGGACGCCTGACACCTAGGCACAAACTTTGGGGCCATGGAAGCCAAGAATGGGGACAATGGGGAATTGAACCAAGCAACCATCGGACTTGATCAAGAATCTAGAAAAAACTGGGATGATCTGGGATGTACCATCTGGTTATTTAACATAGCCATGGAAAATCACCATTTATAATGGGTAAACCATCTATAAATGGGTCATTTTCCATGGCTATGTTAGTCATAACCAGAGGGTAACCACCAAAAACTGCGATGTCGCACCGCTTTCGGTCACACTGGGCTCTTGGGCAATGATGACCCATCCTTCAATGGAGCGAGCTGCACCTGTCTCGTCCTCAGCCATCGGCTGAATCTCCAACAAATTCTGGGGATTCAAGCGACAAATCAAGTGGAGTCCCTTGGAATTTTCACATAGGATGCGCCTGACAAAATCTTGGGATTTTTTATCAGTAAAACTTTAGGATATTTTTCAAGACAAATGTGGGGATACAAGCTGACAAAAATGATGATATACCCTCTGCTAATCACACGCACCTGGCTGGGAAATGCCATGTTCAAATCGGAACATCTACCAACAATGCATCGTCCAGCCAGTGCTGGTCGATTCCTGTCCTGAAACTGAGTCGCTGGGCTCACAGAAAGAGGCTGAGAAATGAGTCCTTTGAAATGATGTTCGGATTTTTGCTGTCATGTTTAATTACACAATTTCTTAGAGGATTATGTCAAAACTCTCCAGCCCATTGAGGAACTTCAGGGTGCCCGAGAAGCCTACCAGCGCGGCGCAGTATTTCTGTCATTTTCTATCTCTGCTGTTCGACGTCTTTCAACCATCCCGTGATCAAACGATGTGCCAAGGAGGTCTTGGAAGGAATATTAAACCCATCTGCCGCATCTTTGTCGGCAAGGGCAGCGCGCAGGTAGCTGGCTTCAAACCATCGCACATCCTTGTGCGAGGACAAGGATGATCGAACTGAATCCGTATCAACTGAGGAACTGACTAACTTGGCCCACAAACTCTTGTGAGTTTTGTGACTGAGAAGTTCTCCCAATACTCCTGGTAACAACTCCAACCTTTAGGTCCCAAAAAAACTCTTTAACCACCATATATTGCTAGTTAATTTCCATACTTTTCTGGTTGAAAACTCCGGAAATCCCATTCTTGCTGCTTTTAAATCCCAAAGAATTGTTCATTGATGATGCAGCTCTCCCAACCACCATGGGTACCTCCCCAAAGCACCATTTTTCGCTAAATCCCAAGTATATGTTCGTATGTTAAAAGTTAAAAGATCAAACCTCTCGCACCAGCAAACACAAGGTGAGGCACCCCCCAGTTGTTTCTCTTGGTTTCATTACCCTCCAGTAATCAAATGTGGCAATTGAAAATCCCCCCATTTATACATATTTGATCATATTTGTACAGGATCTTCCCACTGAAACCTCTACTTCTATCAGGGATTCTCCATGACCACGTGTTTTTACGAACTTCGTAGGGTAAAGTCAACGAACTTCGCAATCCTTTGGCACCCCATGGCACCATGGCACCATGGCACCATGGCACCTCCATCTCCTCCTGGTCCACTTCGATCCGTTCATTCTCCGCCTGGGCGGTGAAGCCCAGCAGCAGCGAGCGCGGGAAGAGCCAGGGCTGGGAGGCCACGAAACGAATGGACGCAGCGTCCACCGCGACACCTCGGGGATGCGCCACGGGGATAGGTTGGGGATAAGTTGCGGGAACAAACCTCAACAAGACGTTGTGAATCGTTGTGAAAATGTGAATTGATATGAACCGATTTGTTCAACCAACCAATATCCATAAATTGGGAACTCTTTAAACCATATTGGGGAGGCCATAACAGCAGTGAAGCTGGAGTTCTTTGGCTAAGCTGAAGGGATCCACTTAGCATTTGGAGCTCTGATATCCCGCAGAAACTTGTGCCCCAAGGTGTTCCAAATCAACCAGCATGGAAATTTATGCTTTTTTTCCACCAACCAAAATGGGAATTCAACCAAATTTCGACACTGAAACAACTGATTCCCGCAGTGTCTCTGAAGTGTCGCGATGTGTTTTCTCACCAAAAAATAGGTCGGTTGGTTCATAATCTAACCAGGTACTGAACAAATGTCGGTTCACATCTGAGGCTAGGGATTCTGATGGATACATGTACACCTGGGGCTCAGGTCCTAGGGAGGCCCCGGCCTGAAATACACAACAAGGTGGGACCCCAAGTCGTTAGCTAAGTTGGTAACTTGGTCAACTAGGGCTCATGGGAAATAGAACTATAGTTAAATGGAGGTTATATATAATTTGATGCGAGATTTCATGACCACTGCAGAATGACGATTTGGATGATAACCGACTATATTGCTGGGATGCATCCTACTGTAAACGCGCAATACGGAAGAGTGTAGCCTACTATCCCAATTCCTTGAAGCGGTCAGTGGTCCATTTTGCCACTGGCATGGGGGTATATATAATCCCAGATAGCAACGTTGTTGTCCAGGGTCAAGATCCACCTTCTACTCCAAGTTTCAGCTTTCATCATTCTCACTAGATCGTCTAGATCATAGTCTAGGATCTATATTTTTGTTCATGAGTTTTTCCATATTGTTTATCCTACCAGTCCACCCCCCACCCATCACCCATACCCCGCCCCCTGGCCACCCCCCTCGCCTGACTCCTCGCGGACTTCGCGCACCACACACTCCTCGAGGCTTTCGCCGAGCTCCACGAAGCCACTCAGCGCGGAGAAGCGCCCAGGCGGCCACACGGCCTTGCCTCGACCAGATCTACTGTAGTGGGAGGGGAATATCCATGGGATTCCATGAGATATGAACTCTTAAATTAACATAAATTAACTAACTAACATCTTCAAATTCTCATCTACGCTCAGATTCTGCTGTTCACAGGCCCCGCAGACCCATGGCATCCTGATCAACTCTGATCGTAGAACAGGGAGTTCTCCAGCTGAGAGGCCCACCATTGCTGCTTATCTGCTCCCATTGTAAGCCATATTTGTTTGGAGATTACACTATTCCCCTCTGCGAATCTATATAGTTTGGCACTGGAAATCCCCAGCTCTCAGCCGCTTGCTATTAAATCCATATCAATCATGGACATCATTTCATATTATTTCCAGCCAGTTGAGAGTACTATTCTTGCCTCCCCATTTTGGATGAATCTGCTGGATGCCATGCGGCCAACTTGGATCAACAGGATTCTGGACATCTCCTCATTTCCCATGTTTTTCTGGCGACACCCTCATCTGATGTTGGGAAGAACTACATGTGGGGCCAAGAAAAACATCTTAGGTGGGTCAAACTTCCATTTGTCTGCTCAAATCACCATTTTCACTGGTTTAACCACCATGTTTTTTCCTCTACGCGTCCAGCATCAGGATTGCTCTGAAAGGTATGGGTTTCACCCCTCAAATCCACTGGTTAATCATCATTATCCTATTAAAATTCCCATACCTTGCAGGCAATTCCCCGATCTACAGACGAACTGGAATAGCATATTGTTGGCTTTCGATATCCCATATCTACATCCAATATACAACTATATCCCCATTATATCCGCATTCGATCTTCAGTTTTCCTGATAGTTCAATCCCCATTTCTCTTGGTAATCTCGTAATCTCCCTGGTTCTTCCCCATGTTTAATGGCCTTAAATCCCATGAAATCACTTCAAATCCAATGTTTTTCCCATACATTCCCATAGCATTTCCCATAAATTAGATTAAATTAGTGAGTTTGATCACCGAAAACCCCTCTAAAATTCAGTAGCACTTCCCTATCCCCAGCTAGCTTTTCTTATCCCCCAAGGCAGCGTTCCTATCCTACAAACCCAAGGTGCGGCCCAGTAGGCAGCGTTCCCCGCGCGTCACCAGGACGATCATCGCAGGATCCACGCGCGGCCGGAAGCGGCTTCCGCAGGCGCTGCAGCGGCGGTTCAGGCCGCCCCGGTGCGCTTCGGTGGGGCCTGGGCTGGGCGAAACGAGCCCAGGGTCATGGGGCATGTATTGAAGATGGGCAAATTTGGGTGTAAATGAATTCATAAACTTAATAAACATATAATATTGGATAACGAAATATTTAAACTAAATAACATCATTAAAAGGATAAATTAAACGATGTTAATAAATAAATAAATAAATAAGTAAATAAACAAACAAAATGAAGTTCTAGAGTAAATAACCTAATCAAAAAATACAAATGGATAAATATATAAATAAATAAATAAACAAAGAAAGAAATAAATAAATAAAATAAGCATCACCTGGTTGGTGGGGTCTTAGATGGTTTTAGGCTTCACGCGGATAGAAACCCGCGTCGTTTCGTGCATCAGAGCATTTTTTTCTTGTTGCTTGGATTTTATTATTCATGTTCCGCAGCCATTTGCATGTTAATTTTCCTGCGTTTTCCAATATAATTTCAGCTTGCCTCATCATGCAGACAAATTTCGTCTTTCAACAAATCAAACTTCATGTGCAGAAAAGTGAAAATCAGGCACCGCAAAATTATCAATCTATGTTTACAGAAGTGACAAGCTTTGAAGAAGTGAAGTTGTCATATACAAGAGCATCAAAGTTTCATGAACACGTAGCATATGTAAAAGTCAATGAATGGATATCTTAAAATGTATGTATATATATATATATATATCCAACCCACCCCACCCCACCATAGCGTAGCATGACGTGTGCGTGCAAGCGCAAGAGAAGATCACCCTAGCGTAGCATGACGTCGGTGCGCAAGTTAACATGAGCGTTATTACCCCACCCCACCCCACCCCACCCATATGCATTTTGTACTGCGGGTTTTTACCCGCGTGAATGGTCTTAGATGGTCTTGGGATGTCTTGGGTTTCCCATCATTGAAAGGTTCAAACATCACATGCACCAACTTAATCATGCCAAAAAGAATCTCTGACTTCACTAACAGCCGGTTTTGGCTAGGCTATAACTGAAAATGATTGACCCCCTTTTTGGGCATGATTGGATACCCCAAAGTTTGGAGCCATAACCACTACATCATCCAAATCGCCATCCAAATCCCCAACCAAAATATAAAAAACTACAAAAATCCCCCAAATCCCCCGTCACCAGCAGTCCTCCACATTTGGCGCAGAAGCGCACGCCGCGGTGCCACTGCGCCATGCCATTGGCCAGCGCCAGCAGCGCCGCGCAGTCGGGCGCCAGCAGATCCAGCGGCGCCGGCACGGCGCGGCGGTCGCGCAACTTCGCCCAGCGGGCGCTGGACGACACGCCCAGTACCGCGGCGCTCGGGGCGCTGGGCAGCGGGGAAAGGTCCAACATCCAGAAACCTGGGAGTCAGTGGTTGAAAACGGGCAAACCGCGGTAAATTTCAGCTTTTCAGCTTGTCTAGATGGTGGTGCCCCCAGACATTATGTCTTGTTGGTGTTATTTATATTTTTTTTTTTAAAGTACAGTACATATATACCATAAATCCTAGTTATTTGAGTTACAAACCTACAACCCAACTTGGCTAATCATGGGGGGACCACCTTGAATGGCAGTTAAATCCAAATTTGCAGATACAGTAATCTTCAATCTACAATCCTCAAAGCACTTAAACTACAAAGAAAAGTCCTATGATGTGATTGGGAAACTTTTGGTCGCTCCAAACGGCTCGAGCCATTTTACAGGGAATATCCGATATCTCCGAACCGCTCCCTCCATTCACTGTGAAGATCTGCCTCTGGGTTCACCATCTGGCTGAAGCACGGTATCCTTAAACTTTGCAACATGTTCCAACGTTCAACCAAGATAGCTATTTTGAAATGTTCAGAACTTGAGTGCTAAAATGAAGACTTAGGTTAGCTGAGTTGTTTAATCATCGTTGATTGGTATATATGGACGTGCCCTAAAAGATGGGTACCCCAAGCCATTGGTTTTCCCGTTGATCCTAACCAATAACTTAAGGTTTCTTTAACTTGGGGTACCATGACTGAAACCTCAGAAACCTCCATAACCATCCATAACCCACCTGGAATCACCTACAATCATCTCAAATGGGATCCGCCAAGACGCCATCCATGGGATCCACCCCCAACTTCTCCTGCAGCTCGCGCAAGTCGCCCTCCCCGCGGCCCAGCCACACGGGCGCCTCACCGCCCGGCAGCGGTGCGGTGAGCAGCACCGGTTCCATGTGGTCGCCAACCTCGAAAGGAAGATGGTTCCCTGGAAGTCCACGAAGAAACATAACAAAAACTGTTCACAAAATGGAAATGTGACGAAATATTATAATATATATATACAGTGTGTGTAATATGATTTGTATATGTATAATTATATATATATATTCCACCAAAAACCATCTGGTAATCCCAACCTTCCCATGTTTCTCCCACCTGTTGCAGCAAGGACATGCCTTGATACACCGGCACCAGACAGGACGCTTTCGCTGTCGCGGTCGTCGGTGCCTTTCCCCGCTGCAGCCGGCCCTGGGTGTTGAAGGCCACCGAAGCCAATCCAGCAGAGGCGGACAGCGCCGCCAGGCAAGCGACGCGAAGAACGTGGCGCCATGGGAACATCTGGGGAGAAAGTGGAGAAAGTCTGCTGTTTTTTTTTGGTTGTGTTTCCGGTTTTTCTCTGGTTTTTTCGGGTCTCTTTTCGAAGCTGAGGAAAGCGATTTCTTGAAGTTTCTTGATTCTGAGTCCTTTGGGAACTGGGAGGAACGATAAAAACATGGTCGGGAAATGATGGATGTATGTTGGGCAAGAACCATGCAAATAAAAAAACTTCCCTCTGGCAATCTGATGAGTCCTTATGAGGGAATTTTTGGAGATGTTAGATGTGAGTCTCTATTCCCTTTTGAAAGCATGTTAAGTGTTAAGGCCTTGGCGACCATTGCGGCCACTGATTGACAGAGGACTCTCACTTTTCTGGCCTTGAAATGCAGAGTCCAAATATTTACTGCTTGAAAACGCAATGGCGACCCTGTTGTGACGGATGCAGCTTCTCCGACTTTGACCATTCGCATCTCGGCCTGCAAGAGAGAAAACAAGGCACGGTTTTTGGAAAAAAAACATCACTTTTCGAGGGATTGGGAGACTCCAAATACCCACAGCCAAGTTCAGCGGCTGAGGCCCCAGGCATCGTCATCATCCAGCCTCTCGAACTTGCCGGCCTGGAAGGTGTGGCCATACCGTGCTGTCTTTGAGAAGGCGCCACAAAATGTCGATTTGGGACACATTTTGGATGACAGGTCTCAAGTTTTGGGCTCATACCTGAAGCAAGATGTGCTGTATCCATCTTTGTGGGGGTTTTGGCAGAAGGATTTGCAACACAGCACAGCTCTCCTATCCCAATTCTCCACATAAAATTGCTGATGTACTGCAATAACCTCCATTCTTGCACAATTATCCCCATCATATCCCATCAATATCCCAATTAAAGCCACTATTGAACTTGCTGATTTCCCATACGTTTAGTGATTCAATCAGGATAAATCCCCAGTGTTCGTCTGTCTCTATAAATTACAATTATCTATACATATATCATATATATATCATATATGTATATATCATATATATATCATATATATATATATATCATATATATATATCATATATATATATCATATATATATATATTGTTTCTGTATATATGTATATACATACATATATATACATATCATATATATATATATATTTGGATTCATATGGATTTCATATCTTTATGTGACTTTTTGGGGTACCCAGAAGGTGATTTTGAAGGCCACATCCCCGACCTTCCCAGCGTAACGGTCATCTTCCTCGCCGCCGCGGCCCTGGGCAGTTTAAGGCGTCATGGATAAATCCATTATTCATTGTAATTAATTATTGTATGTATGTGATGGATGTGATGGATGTGATGGATGTAAACTATATTCATGTTATTTATGTAACTTTATTAACTACCAACACATGGAAACAATAACAGAAACTATTGTTTTTGCAATGTTCTATGTAGAATTTATCTCCAACAACTTGCAAAACAGGGCCAGGATATTTCTTGTGAGTGTGGTGTGTAGATTTAAACCAGCAACGAATGGGAGAAGAAGCAAAATTTGGCAACAAATAGCCTGCGTTCGGTGGTTGTGGAGTCTATCGTCCGACAATAGTGTATAGTGCGTACATATTTACATGCATATATACACATGTATATTATATATAAGTATAAGTATAAGTATAAGATAAACAGTATGTATCTGTAGTACACATGAGCTACACAAATGCGCACTGGTAACTGACCCCTTTAAATCGCTTCTCAGCCCACCCGGCGTGCCTTCATACGTCGTCCTGCAGGTCGGGCTCCCTCCTGAGAAGACAAAGCACAATATGACAATATGATATGAAATATTGTGTACATTCAAATACATCACAATTGACGATATAAATGTAATATACTATGTATATACAGTATATATATACATATATATCCTATCATTTCATATCATATCATGTTGACATTTTATGGATCCACCTAATATTACATGTATAGCGAGAGAGAGCGAGAGAGACGGAGAGATCATCCAAGATGTATTTTGAACCAAAACCTCGGTTAGTTTTTGAAGGACTTGGCCGACTTGACCCATAAAAGGGAGGATTGCCCATCACAAACAAATAGGAATAAGGGTTATTTGGGTTCCGAGTCTGTATGGATGGATGGATGTCTGCATGTCTGCATGTCTCTATCCATCCATCCATCCATCCATCCATCCATCTATGCACCTATCTGTCTATCTATCAATCTATCTAATCTCATCTAATCTAATTTCATCTAGGCTAATCTAATCTAATCTAATGTATGCATATATATATATATATATATAACATTCTACGAGTACGAATTACAAAAAAAATTCATGGGATACTTGCCTGGTATTACCATATTTGCTGGGGAGCTTCAGGTCTTTGGGCCGAGTTTGGTCGCCCCAAGGTCTAGTTGCCAGTTGCCACATGACATGGCACCATGTTCCTGTCGTAGTTCAACACAAGTTTCTTAGATGTCAAAGTTGGATGGCACCAGACCGATTTTTGTTACTGGGACCCACCGTTCTTAAATCAAACATCCACCAGCAATTGCGCCACCCTTCGGCCCCGCCTCAAGCGCATCATCCTCGTAGTCAACGTCCATGGTGAAGGAGGGATGAAAGCGGAACGCGGAAGCAGATGGAGCGACAGGTCGCGACAGCTCTTTGGGCCCAAAGTTTGGACGAAAATTCCCAAGGTTTTGAAAGCAAATGTTCGGCTAAAACCCACCAACTTCGGAACCACCGCACATGGTTGTGTAAGAAATAGTGGTAAGGATGAAATGGGTAGGTTGAAGGGAACATATGCAGGAAACGCCGCAGGAAACTATGGATTTACCATCTTACTATAGGGGAAGACACCTTCAGTTGTGCTATTCACACCCATCTACCTCCACATTTGCATATGATTGTGTGACAACAACTACGAAAATGTTTCACTCAACACAACACATTCAATCCGAACTGTTCATGTGGAATGTGGCCTTCACATGGGTTTGTCTGGAAATAGGCTACCCCATTCCATTGAATAAAAACCATCAGTTTCCATGGAAAATTGCCATGGTAGAAACATGGCCCCATGGCACGCTGCCGCCTCCCGGATCTGCTCTCTCTGCAGGGTCAGATGACTCCTGAAATTTGATGATTTTCCATTGACAGGAGATGTTCCATTGCCACCTTTGATGACACTGGAGAGTATGGCATCTATGGGCATTCGAAGTTGTGAGCCTTTGCAACGACAATCTTTCAGTATCAAACTAATTCTCGGCTTGCTTAAGTGACTTCAATTTTTCAGCTTTGTTCACTCTAAACTTGCAATTCTCAGCAAGTAGTCTCAAAGGCAAGAAACGGCTGATACCATTTCTATGACCACTTCAATCTCTGTGTTTTCTGAAAAAATGTGTTTGACCAAAAATTGGGTACCCCTCAAGTCCAATTTCCCATTTCTGGGCAAACCCATATCATGTTGGTAGCCCCATGCCACACCAAATGGTCATGCAATGGTCATACACAATCTGATTATTAGTTTACCCCAATAGGTAGTTTCTTGTTGTATAATCCAACCTTTTGCCATTCAAAAGATTGAAGCCACCAACTGCATCGAGATCTGTGTTGCCCGACTCGGCCACTGCACCCAACGCGCGACGCCTCAGCGCGGCGTTTTTTGAAACTGCCAAGGAGTGAAAATCAAGTTGATGACTAATGGATATGAATGAGATAAATGGATTCTATAGTAATGAACTACAATTTACTAGTTGTGGCTTGTATAGTAATCAACTAATGAATATACTACTAATGATATAATCCCATCCCCCCTAATATTGAGAGTGCGTGACGCTGTGGGTCTCCAGGTTTTGCAGTGCTTTTTTTTTGTGCTTTAGTTTTTGCGGCACTTTTGTCAAAAATAGGGATTTAACCAGCGAACAATAGGGTTTTCAACCGCTGAACCATGGGGGTGGAATTTTGAACATCAACCAGGCGAGCAAATCCCCCAAACTACATGGAGGTCTTGTCAATGTCATGGGAAAACAAAAAAGGGAGTCTTGTCATTGGAACAGTGAAAAATGATACCCTCTGGTAATTTAACATAGCTATTGAAAATGGCCATTTATAGTGGATTTTCCCATAAAAAATGGTGATTTTCCATAGTTATGTTAGTTTGCCAGAGGGTAAAATTTGTTGAAAAAAAAACACCATGTAAACAATGCTTTAAAAAAAAAACGATAAAAGGCGTGGACCCACAGCGATTTAACACACTCAATATTAAACACCCTCTAGATGGTCCAAAATATGTGCGTAAATCCAGAGTGTTTAGCAATACGGGAAGGGATTAATGAGGGAAAATCGGGATGTGATGGAGAGAGGGATGTAACTATATAATGGATACAGATGTGGGATAATCAGCAATATATGAGATTGGGAAAACAGAACATAATGGCTATAGATATCGGATAGATGAAGCCAATATAGTATTTGGATGTATTACAAACAAACACTTGCATTTAGCCTTTAAGCCACACAAGATAGAGTTCATCCAACGAGACGTTGGACTTCACTGAACAAAGATGCCAAAATAATCTGCCAAAAAATGGGTATGGGTCAAAATTAGGTACCCCAATAATTGGATGGTTAATACTAAACTAGACTAACATCTGTGGTCCCCTAGGTTTTCCATTTTGACCCACATCCAAATGGATTAAGGTAGCAAGAATCGGGATCTTCACATGCCGCCTATACTGACGCTTAAAAGGTGGTTGACTCACAACGTCCTTTTCAATCCCCTACCTGAAACAAACACCAGTGGCTCAAAGCACCCAGGCTTTGCCGATCAGAGATGATTGGGAAATGGGGCCCCATATGTACTTACAACAAGCCATTCTCCATGAAAAACCTCAGGTAAACCTCCATAATGCCATCATCAAATCGGGTATCGTTGATAGCCACCAGGTGTCAACTGGGCGGCACGTTAGTTCTCTCAGCATCTCTGGTAGTTCAACCCCCAGCTGTCGTTGATTGAGACCCATCCAACCATCTGTGTATCTCTCTATTTATGCTTACCAGCATATGCTACCTAGTTGACTTCACCATCATATCTATTACATATATATATACATTCATATATACATGACATATAAATATAGATATACATGTTGGCTCTATGTTGACCCAGCTATCCTTCAGCTCCTCCACCCCCGGACCACTGAGAAAGTGCACTCGGGGGTTTCGCCCAGGTGAAGGGCCTGGTGAGTTGCTGAACCGTGTCTATCATTATACATATAATTATGTGTATATATATATATCTATATGTGTGTATGTACATTATATTCTTAAAGTGGCTCTGTGCCAATTTCTGAATTCTAGAAAATATATATTTGGATAAATGTGTATGTATATTTTTTTTACAATGATTCTAATATATAATTGCTGATGATGTACGATATTCTAGTGCGTGTACCTGATAATACATAATGATAATGATAATTATGAGGATGATGATGATGATGATGATGATGATGATAACTAGTAAATGAGAACAATCCGTTTTATAATAACTAGCAAAAACAATTCAGCAATTTTTGCTAGCAATTACAGAAATGCAAAGTGCAAACCAACAAAAGTTGGATGTTCAAGCATCAAACATGGGAGGTTCAAGTTCATCCTTTCTAGCTGGAAATGTTGCTGTCATGATTACCAACAAAAACGAAACAGTTTATATATGTTTACATACCAAGAACCACGGGTCCAAACTGATTGTTGGTTGGGAACAATGTCAAACAAAAGATACCAAGGACAAGACGTTTGGGAAAATAAAGTAACCAACAAACATTGGGGAAACAATTGCTAAAATATTTTGCCAACTGGATTGGGATTTTGCCAGAACAGTCACACCCCACCGAGAACTGCCTCTTGGATCGAGGATCGTATCTCCGCAGTGCTTTCGCGCCTCATCGACACTAGGCTGGTCGGTCTTCGGCCCAAACATGGGTGGTCAATCCCCATGGATCCCCCATTTTTTGGCCAAAAATCCAAAGGGGTCCACGGGGCCCGGACGACTCCGTGGCCAAATCCTCCACCAAGCGTAGACGATCTTCCGCCCAGGTCTCGAGGTCCTGGAGCCCCGCTCATTTTTCATATCACTTGGTTGGTGGTTATCTATAGATAGATAGATAGATAGATAGGTAGGTAGATAGGTAGGTAGATAGATAGATAGGTAGGTAGATAGATAAATACATAGATAGATAGGTAGGTAGGTAGGTAGATAGATAAATAGATAGATAGGTAGGTAGGTAGGTAGATAAATAAATAGATAGATAGATAGATTGGCAGATAGATAGGTAGATAGGTAGGTAGGTAGATAGATAGGTAGATAGATAGATAGATAGATAGCTAGATAGGTAGATAGGTAGGTAGATAGATAGATAGGTAGATAGATAGGTACATAGATAGGCAGATAGATAGGTAGATAGATAGGTAGATAGATAGGTAGATAGATAGGCAGATAGATAGGTAGATAGGTAGATAGGTAGGTAGATAGATAGATAGGTAGATAGATAGGTACATAGATAGGCAGATAGATAGGTAGATAGATAGGTAGATAGATAGGTAGATAGATAGGCAGATAGATAGGTAGATAGATAGGTAGATAGATAGGCAGATAGATAGGTAGATAGGTAGCTAGGTAGATAGGTAGATAGATAGGCAGATAGATAGGTAGATAGATAGGTAGATAGATAGGTAGATAGATAGGTAGATAGATAGGTAGATAGATAGGCAGATAGATAGGTAGATAGATAGGTAGGTAGGTAGGTAGGTAGGTAGATAGGTAGACGGGTACATAGATAGGTAGATAGATAGATAGATACATAAGTAGATAGATATGGATAGATATAGATAGATATAGATATAGATAGATCCAGATACATATGGATAAATTAAGATATAGATAGATTAAGATAGATATAGATAGATATAGATAGGTATAGATAGATATAGATAGATATAAATAGATATAGATATACATATACATATACATATAGATAGAGATAGAGATAGATAGATAGGTAGATTGATAGATAGGTAGAGAGATAGATAGGTAGATAGATAGATATGGAAAGATATAGATAGATAGATATGGATAGATATAGATATAGATAGATATAGATAGATTTAGATATATAGATAGGTATAGATAGATATAGGATAGATAGATAGATAGGTATAGATAGATATAGATAGATAGATATATAGATATAGATAGATATAGATAGATATGTAGATACATAGGTCGATAGATAGGTGGATAGATGGATGCATAGATAGGTAGACAGATAGATAGATAGATAGATAGATAGGTAGACAGACAGATAGGTAGATAGATTAATAGCTAGATAGCTAGACAGCTAGATGGATGGATGGATAGATAGGTAGCCAGATAGATATATGTTATATATTTATGCTATATATATATATGCTATATTAACTGTCAAAATATATGTATATATATACTATGTATATATATATTATCATATATCATATCATATATCATATATTTTCTATATATGCCATACATATGCAATATATTTTCATATTGCATAATTTATGCATATATTGTAACATGCATTATATTATGCAACATATATATATACCATATATACATATACATTGTATTGTGCACTATACATATTGGCTGGGTATAACCCAGATACTACTGGGTACATATTCGATATATAGCTGGCTTGTTTTAAACTGTGTTGTTAAGCTATGGTTGTGCAACGCACCAATTGGTAGCCTATGATTATGACCCTACTCCATGGTTAATGACCATGTGTGGAGTCGGACGCAAAAGCATTCAGAAAAATGTGTGTATATATATAATTTATGACTACTTTGGGACTGGATTTTACGAACTTCCATCTTTTTGGAGGGTGCTACCATATGCATATATATATATACATATCTTGACTTGATTTTTCATAGATTTGTTGGGTGGATATCATCTACTGTATAGCAGAGGGGGATTTCAGGTTCGCCCCCCTACTCGTGTATTCCATTGAAAATTTGGCAAGTAGACAATAACAGCTGGGTTAGAATGTTGTTCAGCGTTTCAAATAGGGCCCTCCAAGAAAGACACAAATCAGCAAAAATTGTTCTTCAGCGGATACTGTATTTTTCAAAATGATTTCCTGAACATTGACGAAAAAGATTTGAAACCCTGGGTTCAGAATGGGGCCAGCCGAAACAATACCCTTTCATCAGCCATAGGGTTAGTCTTTAGGAACCAAACATTTGGTAAGATGGTTTCCAGTGGGTGGAGATGGTTTCCAGTGGGTGGACGTGACCACCAGTGAGATCAAAAGATGACTCAACTGGATTAGATCTTTGATCTCGATTTCCACTAGAGCAATGCACAGTGATCGATTTGAACCTTGTGAACAGTGGTGAAAGCCCTGTTATGTCATCCCTGTAGATAGTTGATTGATGGATTGAAGAGGGTTGATGAAAAATGGATGTCCACACCGTATTGTAGGAATTGTAGGAATCCCTATTGCGCCAGGTAGGTTGGTATTACGATGTGAAAATCAACCAACTCTTGAAATTGGGTTACCCCAAAGCCATTAGTTTCAATACTAAGATGGTCTAATTTTGGATGATTTGGGGTACCTTAGGAAATCCCCATGTGGGTAAATTAAAATAGATCCCCTTACTAAGCATCATTCCATTGAGATCGCAGTGAGGTCGTTATAATTTACCCAGATATATACAGTATCTTAGATTTACCCCGATGATTAACGGATTTGCAAACATGAATTAGGGATCGGTTTGGGGGGAACAATGATATCAAGGCAAGAAATGTTGCATCATGTCATCTGGATACCCAACACGAATTGGCATCATGTGGGAACAAGTCACACATGGATGATTGGGATAGATACAGCAGGGACCAAACACAAAAAATGACCACACCTATAAACCCACATCCGGGTGTCCAAGAGTGGAGAGGGCCCTAAAAGACAATGGGTTTCCCGAAAAGTCAACCAACAATTGTTGTATTTTGGAGAATTGCAATGTTTTGACATGTGTTTGGTAGATTGCTCGCTCTCCTTTCTTCTGGATCCTTGAGACCCGTCCGCAGCCCCGTTGGCAAAGCTGAGTTTTTTCTATGATCACATGATGACCATGAATTGTTTTTCCATGGTGACCGTCGTGTCTTGGGTGTCGGTGACCAAAAATCGGGCTGACGCGTACCTGCACGACCCAAACATTTACAGCTTGTGCTTTGGGAAATGCAAAGCCCGTGAGTCAGAGAATCTTTGCTGATGCCCCTGAAATTGTGGTTCTCCTCCGGAGGATCTCCAATCTTTTTTGAGTTTTCGGAGGTCCAGTTCCACAGCCTCTCCTTGCATTTCCAGCACTCTGCACACGTGGTACATTGTGACTCTGATCCAGCTACTGTCACACTCGTGACAACCATCTGGCCCTGTGAAACAATCTGCCCTTTTGAACAAAACTAAGTCAAAAGTGCTTGTTCATGCTTCTTCCCAATGGAACAGAATGAGGAAATATATGTTATATAAACTCATATGGTATTATATACAAACATAATATACATATATATATAATATAATATGTCATACTTGTATACGTATATATATATAGTTACAAGCAAAAGAGATCTGAAGGGATTCTGAAGGGTTTACCCTCCAATTTGTTATCACAGAAGAACCCTGTTCCGAGCCATTGAAGTTGTCACAAATGGGCCTCGCGAGACGCAGCACGTTAACGCAGGTGACACAGGTATGTCTCAGGGACCCCTCGCCAAATATGGGGGTTTCTGACTATTCGGACCCCAAGATCATTCTTGAATAGGTGGTTTGAATAGGAAAAAAACAACATGAAAAACCGTTGGTCTTGCACTCCATCCAAATTTCTGCAGCTGTCGAGGTGTTCTTAAGACAGGCAAGCCGCCGTGGGACAAGCCACAAGTTCCGAGCTTTCAGAGCTGCGGTGAGTCTGGAATGGCAAAAATCCCTCACAGTTCAAGACTTCCAAGCTGTGATTCACCAGCAACCGTTGAACCGTTGATCAACCAGGGTTGGATCAAAGTGTGTTAGCCTGGCGAACACTAAAGTCATTATATACAGATAGAAAGAAAGAAAGAAAGAAAGAAGGAAGGAAGGAAGGAAAGAAAGATAGATAGATAGATGGATGGATGGATGGATGGATGCGACATGCAAAGTTTGAGTGATTTTATATATACTTTTTGACTTGGATTATGTAATCATGCATAATATATTCAAGGGATATATATATATATGCGATTGGAAGTGGATATTCAATCTACTGTACATGCTGAGTTTTAACCCATCGATAAAATTTCACATGGGAACAGAGCGCAGCCTTGTCCGCTGGCTTGATGAAGCTCCACAGCTGTCTGAATTCGTTGAAATCTCTGTGGCTGCGCGCGTGATACCAAAGAACAAACCAAAAATTTCTCATCAGTGGAAGCCAATGGTATACCCATCTTTTGCCAAACCTAGAAGACTGATCACCTTCGATGTCTGTCACCAACTGACGCTGAACAAACATCCAACACTAAAGCGGGGTTATCCCCTCACCATAGATGCCATAGACCTTGAGAATTGTCGTCGAAAGTCGTCAGTCTTCCCCAACTCATGGCAGCTGCCCTTGCGGGTCAACTCTAGAAATCCATCTGTCACAGCTCTTCTCCCACCTCCAAAACGAAAAAAAATGGTGGGAGGGCCGTACGGCCAAAAATGTCTTGCAGCTGCAGTCATAAAGGAGGAACTGTTCAGCATTTCTTGACAGTTGGTCCCTCAAAGCCGCCAGTTCCAACAGCTGCCCCTTCAGGCTGATAAACAAAAGATGTGGCTGTCAGGTCAATGCCATCGGTGATCCCGCACTACCAGGATGGATGTCCGAGGGGATTACAACAGGTCAACACACCCAGTCTGGAATCTACCTGTCTAGAAGTGGTTTAAGTAAAATTTCATAAGAAACCACCTGTAGATGCTTCTTGATGCTGCAAAATACTCTGGAAAATCATGGGATAGATCGGATCAGTATATGTGTGTGTATATATATATATTGGGATTTCCATAAATATTCGCTTCACCCGAGAATTCCCTGGGATACTCAGAATACTTATGCAACTGCCCGCAGATGCCCCTGGCCCCCCTTGGTAGTTCCGGAGATCTCTCGAACGGCTTGCCAGCTTGGAGAGTCCGTCCAGTAAAGATGGAGGACTGATCCTTCCCTGAAAATCCCAATGACACACAAAATACTATAGATATCTGTAGATTAGTAATGTTTTTTAAATAATTATTCATTATTATTAATGATTACTAATGATTATTCATGATTATTCATGATTCTTCATAATTATTCATGATTATTAATGATTATTAATGGTTATTATTTTTTATCAATGATTATCGATCATTATCAATGATTATCAATTATTATCAATGATTATCAATGATTATCAATGATTATTCATGATTATTCATGATTATTCATGATTATTAATGATTGTCGATGATTATTAATGATTATTAATGATTATTAACGATGATTAATGATGATTAATGATTATTAATGATGATTAATGATGATTAATGATTTTTATGTGTTTAATTCAGGGCAAAATACCATACCTCTATATATATAACAACTCCATTGCACCGTTTCTTTCTCCAGCAGTCTCGTTTGTTGCACAGGCTACTGCAGGTCATTGGCAGTAGCTTGATCACCCCTCCACCAACAAGTTGGGTGGGTCATACGATTGGGTCGGGAGACCTTGAGAGGAAAGGTTTCATGTCGCAGTTATTCACAACAACTCCGTTGCACCGTTTCTTTCTCCAGCAGTCTCGTTTGTTGCACAGGCTACTGCAGGTCATTGGCAGTAGCTTGATCACCCGCACTTCCCACTACCTCCAAAGGTCTTCTTGTTGGTGGAGGATAAACCAGACTTTCTCGGGCACCTTTGCTCGCTTCAGCGTTTTGGAACGCGCAAGAACAGTTGGGAATAAACTGGCCAGTGTCAAAATCTTAGTTTTGCTGTCTGCTGAAATCTTCTTAAGATAGACAAGAGCTGAAGTCTCTTGCACATAAACCTCCATAATGCGCTGACTGATCCAGCGACCTTTGCGTCTGCAAAACTCGCCATCCTCCGTGGTTTGTAGGTGCCATGTGGCACCTCCAGCTCTCAAGGAGCCCAAATCCAGGGGTTTTAAGCCAGCTAGCTTCTCTGTAGGCAATAAGAGCTCACGTAGTATATCTTTGAAACGTAAACGCAGACTCTGTCCAGATTGATTCCACAACTTAAAATGTTCTGGCAGTTCCCCAAAGGCGAGGTCCGTGACTTCCAAGAGGTCGGGCACATCTAGTTTTGCAGCTTGATGTCTTGGGCCCGTATTCCGGGTCTTTGGCTCATGTAGTGCAAGAAGAGCATATCGAATGGTAGAGTCTACATCTCTAGGCAGCAGCAAGTCACGTCTGTATGCACCGGTGATCTCGCCTGCCCGTAGTAGGGCTCCCCATCCTAAAGAAATGCACCCTGCAACTCTGGGCCAACCCCAGGCCAAAGCTACCGTTGTCATGGCAAGAAGGATCTGCCAGGGCATAGCCACGTGATGAGCCGACGGCTCAGCTTGAACCCAACTGAAAGCAAGGTCCCATGCACCCTGCAGTTGCCTTCTTAACACTGGTTTCTTTGAGCTCAGGGTATTTATTGTCTCTGCAAAAACTGAGTATGGTTTTCCAGCACTGTAGAGTTCCCTGCCGTATCGGACCATTACAGTATTGATATCCTCCACATACAGATGGTAAGAGGCTAGTAGCGCCTCGAAATCAATTCCTTGCTGCAGCGTCCAATCCAAGAAAAGCTTCCAGTACCTCTGTCGCAGTTTTGATGTCACTTCTAATGTTGGGCGGCCTTCCGGAAGCATCGGTCTGGATGCCCTTTCTTCAGCCTTCCGATGCTCCAAACCAGTCACTGGCCCCAGTACCATGGCTTCGGCGCACGAATCGAAGCAAAGCACTGCAGCACCCAGGAAGGAGAAAGAAGACGGAGGAAACACCCCGCGCCCCAGCAAGAGAGAGAAGCAAAACGAAGACAGCACCCAGAAATGAGAGGAAGGAACACAAAGGAGGAAAATGACGGTGAGAACCCAGGGAAGGTGCCGGAAAAAACCAAATCCAATTCCAACCCGGCCTGGCAAAACCACTGGAGGGCCTTCGCCTGGGAACCCAGAGTGCTGTCAAAATCGAAACAGCTAAAATCCAAATCTGGGCAACTCTGGAAGTCGGGTCGGAGTCTGCCAATAGAAGTCTGTCTGAAGATTGACCTGTCCTTGAGACGTGTTATGCTGGGAGAGCACAGAAGGAGAAGAAGTCTGACCCAATTTGATGCCCACCTGCAAGTGGTGGGAAAAAGAGCCAAATCAAAAAGCTCATCGCGAGAGAGATTCATATTGGAGAGACCTACCAATGGGCTCCTCAATTCACGGTCTCTCGTTGGGTCATCTGCTGAATTGAGGCGTGTAGGGCAAAAAGGGGTGACCATATAGAGATCATTGGAGACAAGCTTTGAATTGATTCTCCTCAGGACCGCCATTATAGCCTTGGAGGCTGATCTACCCTTCCCTATAGCTCCTCTGGAAACATTGGAGTCGACCAGTGAGACAAAGCGAAGAGACCTGGTCTTCTTGATCTGGTCGTCAACCAGGCCTTCAACCGACTTCAACTCCAGTAGGTTGATATGGCTGGGCTTCCCGAAAGCCCACACTTTCTGTAGCTCCCAAGAGGATGTCAGCATCACCTCATTCACGAGCTGGTTCTCCAGGCCTGCCGTTTCAAGAAAATCTAGGCTGGCTTCTCTGGCTCTGATCTGGAAAACGCTGTGGGCGAGGCAATGTGCAAGTGCGTACGCCAACCTAGGCTCATATGGTGCAGAGGCCTTTGTATAACTTCCTTGCACTGGTACATGGTTGCAAAGGCCCTTGCACCTTCTTCCAACTGCGGACAAATCCACGTTGATTCCAAGGAAGGAAAAACTCTTCTGGTGTATTGATCCAAACTGACACGAATCTGCTCTTACCAGACTTGCTGAGGGGAGTTCCAATAAGTCCTCCCATGAAGGCAGGTACTTCATCTTGGAAGAGTGGGGCTTCTCAATAACCGCCACCGCGTCATTCGCAGCTGCTGTCCAGCCAATCTGAAAAGAGCGTTGCGCCAGAATGTTCCCAACGCTAGTCTGTTCGTCGGCAGGGTCAAAACCAAAAGGATAATCTTTGTCCCTCAAGGCTGGACGCCTCATGATGGAAAAAGTTGTGCAAGGTGGCATCAAAAGAACTGCTTTCAAAACCTTCTCAGCCAGTAGGTGTGTGATCCACTCAGCCAGGTGTGGGTGCTTGAGGTTGAACTCCTCTGATCTGCTAAGGTCAATAGGAGGACCGCAAGTGACTCCAAAACTAGCCACAAATTCAGTAACCCTGCTCGCTCCAGAAAAAATCTCCAAAAACTCAAACATGAAGGCCAAAGGGCGGCCAGGCTTGGGCTCAGGAAGAAACTGAGGTTCCTCTGGTTCTTCGTGAAATTCATTCAGTTTTTTCAAGAGGGCCTGCACTGGAGAGAGAAGTTTGGTATAGGCTCCCTTGGTCCTGCAGCTTTTGAAGAGGACCTCCTGCACTTCTGGCTTGGCTACAGCCTTGCAAACAGCCCCCTTTTTCTCCGAGGCATCTGTGGCGTAGATGTGCGTGTCGAACTTGGCCGCCACGTTGCTCAGCATGAGAGGCGCAAGCACCGCTGCAAGGGCTAACTCCTGAGCCACTGCCCTCGGTTGCTGGGTTGTGACATGATTGTTGGTAGCTACATCTTCGTTGGCCACCAACCTAAAAGCATGATCAAACACTGACATCAAAGGCCGTCTGTAAATCATCATTGAAACCCAAGCGCCCATGACGCAGCTATGCATTCCAAAAGTAGTCAAAGGCAGCTGCGCCAGTTGTAGAGAAAGAATTGAAAGGGACAACCTCTTCTCGACTGGCGCCCCCACTGTGCACAAGCCTCTTGACAGGGCACGATCAGAGGCGTTGACGTACGCCCCAATGGCCTTGCCTTCACTGACAGCGCAAAGATCTTTTTCTGGCGACCCCAAAAGCCCTGCAAAACTGTATGCTTGCTGTGCTTGTTGATAGGCTCTGAAAGCAGATGTTTGTGGGGCCGGAGTGCCCTGATCCTCGACAGAGATGCAGAAAAAATCATCTATGACAAGGCCCTGCGCTATCGAAGGGTGTCTGCAAGGCCTGCTGGCCACCAACTGGATATCTTGTGACAGAAGGCCAAAGTCTTGCAGCAATTGAGTGTGTGCCTCTGTAGCTATGTCCACGCCACAATGGTCGCCTTGCAGAATACTGTTGAAGGCTGCCCATATCAAACCATCATCTGGTGAACCCAATGGCCTCCTCTGGTGGCCTAAGCGGTCACCGTCCCTGAGACGGTCATAGCGGCGCTTGCTTGAAGCCTTCAGCAAGAAGTTGCCGTAGGCCTGGAGGCCTGAAACAGCCTCTTCAGGCAAACCCGGCCCCAATGTGTTGCAAACAGCTCTCTTCTGAGTGACCTTGATTTGGTGATAATAGTCCTTTCTGTCAGAAATGGAAATTGCTAGGGTCTGTGAAGACACATCTACCACCAGGTCACACAAATCCGCCCCGGAGGGCAAGTTATGAGAGGGCCCTTTCACAACAGCCTCTACTGCATTGCGGCCTCTGCGATCACCAATCTGTCTGTCAGTGGTTGCGTTCTTGTACGCATTGAATATCCTCACCTTCTCAAAATCACGTCTGTCTTGTACTCCTTCTTTGTGAAGCAGCAGAAGCCCTTTGGAATCCCAAATATGAGCCAGTTCCAGTATAGTCGCTTGACTGTCCCTCAGGCGGGGATACTCCCATATTTCTGGTGTGCGATCCAACCAAAGAACAAGAGGCTCTTTGTAGGCCATCAAAAGGTTCTCGCTCAAAAAGCTTGAAGCATCCCAATGGCCAGTGCCTGAAAGCTTGAGTCTGCTGGGATCCAGGTCCCTATAAGGTTGTAGTTCTGGAAACCTCTCCTCATCTCTAGGAACTTGGAACCCTTGAAAGGATCTGTCATATGGATTCGCTGAACATCCCTGCTTCTGGAAGGCGTCAATCAAATCAAAAAGTCTTGCATGCAAATCTGGATTCTTACGTCCCGAGCGCAGCATGTCAAATTCTGCAGTCAGGCCGTCCGACCTTATAAGAGCCCTAACAAAACTGAAAAACCTCCTGTGCAGTTGGTTTGGGCTCCTCCACAAGTCCACCTGAGATCTAAATGACCCAGCAAAATGCCAAAAATTCATTGCCATGGATATGACGTGAACAGCACGGCTGAGAAAAATAGACTGTCGCTTCTTGCGAGATGGACGTGCAGGCATCCTATCGAAAATACCAGGAGTTGGCACTGGGATAGGGAAGAAGGCCGGTGCAAGCTTGCCGCGAGGGCCAACAAACTTCGAGACTTGGATGGAGAGATGGAGGAAAGCAGAAAAAGCAGATCTGGTGCGGAGGACAAGCGTTGTGAGCCTAGCACACCAGGACTGATAGCTAGAAAGGGAACAGCCTGCGGAAGCAGGCGGAGGCTCTCTCACCTCCTGGACATTGCCGGGGGGGGTTGCCACAGAGCCGGCTTGTTGTTGCCGAGGGGGGGCAAAAAACTCCTCCTCACTGTACCGATTGAATTCTGAATTCCTTGCTACCTCTTGGCGCTTGATGTTGTGATTTGCCTGAGGTAGCATCATGCTGCCTGACGGCATGTCTAGCCGTCGGCAATGGCCTTCGGTTTCTTGGGATACCGAGGCCGGCGCTTTGGGCTGGGATTTTCCTCCTCCGCGTCCTTGTTCTTGCCAGCTTGCGAAGGGCTTCCAGCTCCTCCTTTCTTTGTGCGCGTCTCGGCACGTCTGGTGGAGAGCACCTCGAGCTCTTTGATGTAGGCCAAATTGGTCGAGGCCAAAGTTGGCGGGACCAGCGGCGAGAAAGGACGGCCTGCCGCTGTTAGCGAGCTCATCCTCTCGCTGAACATGGTAGCTGGGGGATCCTCTGCCATCGTCAAAACGTAGGCAAGTGACCAATCTCCCGCATCGAAGACACTCTGCTCCAACGCCATGACCCCCAAAGCTAAAAATTCCTTGGTAGCCACAAAGTCTCCCGCTGAGGCTGAATCCATTGCATGTGCAAAAATCCACATACAAAGCCCTGCTTCTTTCTGTCCCTTGTATCCACCATATCGCTCCAAGTATGCCATGAGTGACACCTGGGCCTGAGATAGCTCCTCCTCCGTCTTTGGAAGCATCCTTGATGGATACATTTTCTTGTGAATCTGTTGCTGGATCTGCAGAAAGAAATTGGACTTGCGTCCTGCCAGTTCCTGCTGCATCTTCTCGCGGCGCATTGTGCCCTTCGTTGAACTCGAGGCGGTCCCAATCGTCCCGCTGAGATCCAACGGGTTGTCTTGGCCCACCAGGTGGGTAACCAAAGCTGTCAATGCTGCTGACTGCTGAGAAAGAACTGCAGCCGTAGTATCTGGCAGGGCCCCCTCGTCCAAAATGTCGTAGGGCTCCTCGGCAGGGAGAGGAACTTGTGGTGGCACCTGACGAACCTTTGGAGGCGGCCCCAATATGGCCAGTGGTGCGCCGTTGGCGGTCTTTGGTGGAGGTGAAAGCATCTGGCTGACTGGGGGCACCCGATAGCCTCCGCCTATACCTCCGCGCCCTGCAGCAGGACTTGCAATAGGGGACTGTTGGCCAGGGTTGATGGCTGCAGGTCCATTCGCTGTCACTGCCTGCTGTTTCAAAAGCAAACTCATCTGGGCAGAAAGGGCTGAGACCTGCTCTGCTAGGGAGGCCGTGGTCACCCTCTTCGCTGTAGCCTTCTTTGCTGTTCTGGGCGCCGGGGCAACAGGCGGCTCCTGCTCTTCTCGAGCGCTGTAAAAAAGGACACGCCCTTCAACTTCAGACCTGGCCCATTCCAGCGCCAGGGGTGTGATCTCGGCATGCATTGGAACTGCCGCAGGTCTAGCCTCATCAAATGGAACCAGCTCGACTTGCGAATCTGTAATGGGGTCAAACTCCCGCAGATAGACCAAAATTGAGTCCAGCACGTCGCAAACTACGACTGAGCAGGACGTTCCCGTAGGGATCAACTGAAGCCCTCCCGCTTCAGTCTCCTCCTCCTCATACAAAGCCAGCCCTTCAAACGTACGGGCTAAACCCAGCATCTGATCCTCATCTGCTGGGGTAGATGGAAAAGCCTCTGGGTCAATGACTCCACAGGGAAATGCCACAAGGAATCCACCCTGCCTCTTAAGCAGAGGGAGTGCCAACGTAAACAAAGGCTCACCACCCGCTGCAATCAAAGCTGGGACTTCAAAAACCAGCAGGCTGGGTGCCTGGGCATCACTGAACCTCAGTTCCTTCTTTTCCATTGCACCAACGGTGGGACTGGCAACTGGGCTCCTGCACAAAAGATCTGGAGCTCTGTGACAGAAGGAAACTTCTCCACGATTGATGCACCCTCTTGGTCCTCACAAAATCTCTCTGCCTCACGCCTGGAATTGGTCCTGGCAAAATCACTGATCCCTGTGCCGCTCCTCACAAGCCACGTAGAAGGAGGAAGGAGGGGGCTGTACTCCGAAGGCCAGGCGCAGCTGACGAGCAAAGAAACTCTGAACCAAAAACCTGCCACAAAAGCTTCCCTCGCCCTCTCCTCCGGATTTCGCCGAGCCGACCTAAGCTTCAGCCTAGCAAGTGAAAGACAGAACTCCGGAGTAGGAGGTGGCCCGTCCTCCACTGCAATGCGAAGGGTGGCGTTGTAGTCTGATGGCTCACCAGGGACCGAGGACTGGTCTTCAATCAGCTCCCAATCTCCAGGAAGCAAGGGCTCACTTGCAATCGGTGGGGGAGATTCTCTCGCTCTGCCAAGCTCCTCAGCTACTCCTCGGATCGCCTCAGCAAGATTGGAAAGTGCTGTGGCCAGACGCTCAAAGTGGCTCATGCACGTAGGCCCTGAGACGAGCCAAATGCTGGGCTTGAGATGGGAAGACAGGAGGCGAAGAGGGACCTGCTGGATGGTGATGGGCGATGAAAGTCCACCAAATCCAAAGGACAGCCAGAAGTCCAAGAAAGAAACCACCCAGCAGGCCGGACAAGAAGACTGGCAGCACCGACGGATGGCAGTGAGCTGGGCAGGCAAAAGTCCAAGAATAGGAAGAAAAGATGCCAGCAGCTTCCAGCAGCGCAGCAGCACCCCACATGCAGACCTTGAGAGGAAAGGTTTCATGTCGCAGTTATTCACATATTATATATATACCTCTATAATTCCGCACTCACTGAAATAAGCAATGTGCGTGTATAATTTGGAGTGGTTTCTCTTGCCACTTATCATGTCAATGGTTATGTCGCTGTAGATGGCCGCCGCTATGTATTTTGCCCAGGATGATCATTGCTTTTTTGCTCGACGGTACCATATCCAAGTGTCAATATTTTTTGGGAGATCCCCTTCAAAATCAAGCTCAATCTGTTGATCCAGGGCTAAAAATATGGCGAATTTCAGAGGGTTCCTCTAACACTCCATCATTTGTTGTCGGTTAGGTCATTCGAATTTACCGAAAAAATATGTTCTTTGGCTTTCAGGGCTTAGCATGGCCGAATCACTACATCGGACATCACTGCTCTGTGGAAAGCGGAGAGACAGGGATCGATTCCGAGGCCTCCAAAATGTTGTTGGGCGGGGAAGAAGTACTTTCCAGAAAATCTTAGAGTCACCGAGTCACAAGCAA
>CAMXCT020001813.1:212406-229906 GCA_947184155.2 Cladocopium goreaui
TCAGGAGTGGTGATAGACCCAAAACGAAATTTCGACTGACCCAAGGTGTCTTTTTAGCCAAAAAAAGGAAAAGTTTTGCGTTGACAACACTTCTTGGTGACCTTGGTGTTTGTCCCTACCCACCAAAAATTGAAGATACGTTTTACCAACACAAAGATTCCAGGATATGAACATACGTGTATTCTCCGTTCGTTGATGCGTGAAAACCAGCGTTGTCCGTGAAACCATCTGGCTAGGGGTTGCCTACGACTTTTTCGGTGGAACCATCGCCCTCCTGGGTGCCCCCAGCGATGCGAGACTCGCCTCCATAACCGAAAAAGAATGAGAGTTGAACTCACCTAAAGACCTGGGATATTCATGTGATATAAAAACGGGAAAACCACGGTAAATGGAAAACAACTGATGATCGTCACCAGTTTGATAGCCAGCTCAGCCCCACAGGCATGTCGGTTTTGACCCATCCCTGAGGGCAAAAGCGGGCAAAATTTGAAAAAAAAAAAGTGGAAAAACTGCTCCACTGCTGCACAGGGGACGGGATCATGACTATCATCACTGGCTTCAGGAACTGAATCATCAGAATCGCATGATGTTCAGTTGACATGGCAGAATCTCATCTGCTGAAGATTTACTCTCGCAAAACCATTTTGAAACCAATAAAATGTGTTTTGAGAGGAAAAAAATTGGGGGTTGCTTGATATGTTTGTGTGTGTGTGCACATAGAACCACTCTTGGTTTAGCATGGACCCTCGCCTGACGCTTCGCACTGGGCTGCCTCGGCCGGGCAAACTTTGGCAGTCGATCAGCGATTTGTTGGGGCTACAACCTTAAGAGTTTGTTGACCACCAAAACCGACTACTGTAATCAGGACAATAAGGGCTGATTAACTATTATATAACCAATCAAAGTTTAAATGTTGATTTTTTGGCCACCATCAAATGTACTCTTGGAATGCAACTGGGGTCGAATGCGATCTAAGTTGGAAAGTTGCGAACTCAGATTATCAGTTGCTAGTCGTGGTAAACTTAGAGGATAGCGCCTCGGCTTCTACATCAGCTCCACATCAAGGAACAGCTCCGTTTCTTCCATGTCATGCACACCGATTCGAACACAGAAATGGTATGGATCCTCACAGCAATTTTTGACTTTGTTTTTTTTTCAGAATCAGACCTCGACAATCCAGAGCGGACAGGTGGGGTCTTCGTTTCAGGGCGCGAGGCTCTATTTCCACCAAAACTCGGCACCAAATTCAGTGGATGCTCAACGAAAACCCAATTTGGGCACCACAAATATTAACCGCTGCAGATTACCATCTTCACCTTACGGGTGTAAGTGATTTCATTTCCAAGAACGCTCAAGTCCCAAGTCCCAAGTCCGGGCTCCGGGACTTTTCGACGCGGAAGTCTTCAACCGATTTCACCTGCGCAACTGTTTCTACAGTTGGGTGAATCCCAAGGCATATTGCCCCAGGTCCCAAAATCGGGTCCCGGCCAACCAAACTTGAGACACCGGCAACCAAATATGAGGCCACCAGCCGAACTTGAAGTGTTTCTAGAAGTTGATTCTAGTCCCTTCTATCAATCCCCTAAAACGGATATAGAAATAGAGAAAAGTACAGTAAATCAACGAAAAAAGGCAGGGGTCCCCCACTTTTGTCGATCTCTTTGGGGATCGACAAACACTTGCCATCTCCATCCCATCAGTGGCCGCCTGGCTGTTCAGGGAGCTCTGGCTGTCGAGGGCACGGCCAGGGAGCTGCCTGGGCCACAGAAAGCTCCAGCGCTTTCGGGTTTGGTCTCGAATCGCCAAGGCCCAAACATTCTGCTCAAGTTTGAGGACTCATCCTGACAACTGACCGTTAAAAAAAAACGGGTGCCCGAAGACTCTGAAGCAAGGCTAAAAGTAGATATTATCGTATATTGTCATATATATTATCATATATTATCATATATTATCATATATTATCTAAGTCAACGGACATGGTCTCCGGTTGGGGATTCCTTCCCTATTGACACCCAGTACACACTTCAACAGCTTCAACATGCTCATGGAATCAAAGGATTGCTGACTGCAAAGCCCCCAAAAAAGAACATGATACCAATGGATACCCTTGTTTATTGCCAACAAAATGAGTAGCCAATCTGTCTGCTCAGCAATGATTGGCTGATATTTTTGCACGTGCTTTTCCAGCCTGTTCTATTCGCGTCAATACAGTAACAAGACTAAAATGTCCGGAATGAATTTCGTGGAATACGACTCGACTGTCTTGGAGTAACCACGAACTTCGTATATAAGTTTGAACCATTGAACCATGAACGCACATGGGTCACAAAATTGGGTCCTAAATTCGATGTTGTCTCCACCCCAGAAATGACCAGTTCCTTGCGACCAAGGCAAGGCTCCTCGATCTTGACCCTCTCTGATCGCTCCTGGATGCCAGGAAGCAGAGGGCAGCACCCAAGGCGCAAGGTGAGCAAAATACCTTGTTCTTTCCAAGGATCAGTGGTCAATGTTCGTGAATTTTCCATTGCTCCCTTGGATGATGAACCCTATTTTGTGACCTATCAAGCATCGTACTTGGTCAAAAATCCTGCAGTTGGTTGGCAGCAAGACCAAATGTTTTGTGTTCAATGTCATTGTTTTTTTTGGCTCAACATCCAAATTTTGAGTTCTCAACATCGCAATTCTTAGATTCTTGGTCTTAGTCCGCATCCATTTTTTGTGCCCAATTCACTGGTCAATCAGTTTTTTCTCTATGAAATAGGCACAATCAGGGGACAAACCCCCATTTTTTGAGAAACCCACATATTCCAAATATAATATCATGTTGATTATCCCAATATCTATACTTGAGGCCGGGGGTGGATGACGAAAGCTGGCGGGGTAGGAGAAAGAAGGAAGGGAAGAGGTGAGTTGCGGAGGGACTGTCATCATCGTGTCGCGGCATTGTTCGTCCCAACGAGGATGCAACAATGATATATGATATATAATATATAACAATGATATATATGGGGGAGGCATTCCCATTATGTCCCCATGTTTCCGACATATTCCCATGTCATCCCCATTTTATGCCCATCAAATGGCTTTGAATCCCATTGACTCCCCTGAACTCCCTAAGAAAGCTCCTTCGCCGGTGCCGCAACGGGCGAAACGGGCGGACCCGGCGCTTCAGTCTCTGGCGCGATGCGCACGATGAACTGCAGGAGGTCGCGCACCTTGATCCTGACCCCAAAGAGATCACCAAAATGCGAAGTTCCGCATTTTGAAATGGGAATTGAACCGTATTGAACCCTATTGAACCGTTAAGAACCAGAATGAACCTATGAAAATCTGGGTTTTCCTTCCCACACGGCTACCACTTTGCACCATGAAACATGCGGATTCAACCAATGGTCTTCACCGGGACAACCGGTTTCAAACTAAATCCCGAGGCAATTACCAGCTACAATTTGATGACTAGTATGGTCATGGCTTACCGCTTGAAGTATGGACTAAAGAAAGCGTTTGATGTGTCGATTGCCTCAGGAGTCGATTGGTACGTCATTTTTGAGCTACACCCAGTCCCCACAACAAGAGCACGTGATGCTTTGGACATCGAAAAAATCCATCAGTATCTCGCCGAGGATAGAGCTGATATATGGTAGAACCAGCACAAGAATAGATAAAACCCTGCAAAAACGGGAATCTGCACAGCAGAAACCAGATTTGTTTATCAAACATGCTGCTATCCAAACAAACAGCGTGTTTTTCCTATGAAAATGAAGCGGTTCAAACTAAAATTTTCTCCCATCAAAATGGCTATAGATTTGGAGGTACCCCACTGGCGGCACCTGTTTTGGCCGCCGGAGAAGGAGTGAAAGAGTTGCTCTGAGGGGCGGCCGTAGCCACCTGGGCTGAAAAATGTTGTTTGCTCACTTTAGTTTGTTGAAATTGAGAAGAAAAATCAAGAGGACTCCTTTGGATTACAAATTGAAATGAGGCATAAACAATTTTAAACAATAATATGTCAATCACATCATAGTCAAAAAATGGTCAAGCAGAAATAGTCCAACCACTGGGGATGGCCATGGATGGCCTGCCAACCTTTGTTGCACTCCAAATCTCGGCAGGTGGATACAAAGAGTTTCCAGAGCTCAGACAAGCCGATACCCACATCGTCAATGTCCATCCCAACCATCCACTAACAGAAATCCACCTGGTCGCTGGTGAATATCACATGATGGGTGCAGTCAAGATGGTCAAGTTCCATCCCACAAAAACTGCTGCCGTATAGGAAAAAAACATCTCCGATATTGATATTCGCCCCAATCTTTGCTGGTCAAAAAAAAAAACAACTTTCCGGTTGACATCTCCCCTTGGCCAACAAATCAAATCTCTCGATTTCGCTGTTCTCGCCACTTTGTCGCAGTGCGAAGCTGAACTCGTCGGCACTGAGAACTGCCTCAAAACATGCTGAGAAACCCCAGATACGTCGGGGATCATCATCCCATTTGTTGAAAATCAAGACATTGGAAACCAGCAACTAGTAGAAATCTGCTTGGTGGTCAACCAGAAACGGTTGTCACACTCTGGCCGATAAGATTACTTCCATTGGAACATATCGTTTCCTGGGGAAAGAAAAACAGTCAATAATTTGTGGTTCCATAGGCTTCCAGGAATCTGTCATTCCCAACAGGGTTTTGAAAAAAATCCGCCGCTCGCAGTTCCACACTTTGCTGGTGAGTTCATGCCGCTTTCCCACATCCTAAGGTAATCCATGTTTATATATATATACATATATATATACATATATATATACATACACATATATATATATATAATCTAATACAGAAATTGTAATCAATTGTAATTAATTGTTTTTTTTCCATAGCAAGACTTTAGACTTCACCAAAGTCATTCCTGCGATCGCCTCGATTCCGTCCTCGCCACCGAAGAATGAGGCTGCCTTCCGGTCCAAATCGTGGCTGTCAGGATGTCAGGAATGGTTCCGAGCATCCAAAGTACACCAAATTTGCCCAAAAAATGGGAAGTCGCTTATTGATATGTTATTCAGTTATTCATCTTGGAGAGGTCTAACTCATTCTTGATATTCTTGGAGTCCATTTCTCACACTTTCCAATGCTCTAGGAAAACCCCAAGAATTTTCCACTTGGACTGCACCTGCCAGTCAGCCCCAGCCTCCTGCATGGAGAGAAAGCGTTCGTGCATGAACAGAAGGAGGTGCTCCTGGCAAAGAAGTGGAAGCCCAATTCCAAGGAAAAAAAACATGACTAATGAGTTATTTGAAATCAGCAACTGTGGATGTTTGATAGTTTTTGTTAGCCACAAAAAACTCAAGGCTCGTGCCGGAGCAGGCTAACCATCAGCGGAGAACCCAAGATGTGATCCCAACCACCAGAAGCCACCCTTCGGCCCAGCCTGCTCCGCAGAGACATTTCGAGCCATGCTGCTCCGTCTCCCGAGCGTTTTTGTACATCGGCCGTTTGCCACACTGGAGCCAGGGTCTGGCGAGGTCCAGCTGAGGTTTTTGGGTTAAGAATCAACCAAAGACAGTATAGTTTTTTGGCAGCAAAATCAACATCTGCAGTGCCACCCCAAACCTCCAAAAGCCCAAAAAAGTGGACCACCAACTCAAATACCTCTCAGAATCAAACATGGCAATTGAAAATGATGGCCATTTTTGTCATCGATGATTTTTCCATAAAGCCTCCATTTCGGGGATTTCCAGCCACGTTGACACCGTTGATTCTGGTGGGATCGCACCACGTCATCCATGCCATTGGTCACCTCAGCTGCGGTCTGGCCATGGCATGTAGACGCTGACGGCACGAGGGCCCTGAGGCCGCAGCTCCCTTCAAGCGAACCTCGGGGTGTTCCCCGCCGGAAGAATCTGGGAGAAATCCGGGCAGAGATTTTCAACATGAGCTGAAGCAAAAAAAAAATCAGGAGATTTGGATTATACCCACCACCATCACTTTTCCCAATCTGACAATGTAAACAGCTTCAATGAGAAGAATGCCACGATCAAAAAGAAAACACAGCGTGTCACATCCAATGCGGATTTCCCCTGCCATGCAAGTCTACTATGGAAAATTCCCAATGTTGGCTATAATCCGGACATGTCAAAAACTGAAAAGTCCCAAAGTTCAGAATTTCCCTCGCAGTGTTGGGTAGCTCAAATGAAACTTGATCCCCATAATATTGGCACCCCAACAGCAAGCTTCACATCTGATGAAGCTGTTCAAGATCTGGAAAGGTCTATATACGACCAATAGAAAATTATGTAGAATCGTCTGGATCATATATCACGAAATGATGTTGAAGCAAAAATGTTTAAAATCATAGGACATGCATTTCTCTCTGTTTGTGGACCATGAGGTCTGGAGCCACTTCAAATTCTGAGACGACGACAGTTAATGGCTGCTTGGCCAGCGGAGCCAGGAATAAAAGGCCCTGGTCGAACTCCACAAATGTCCCATATTTGGTTCAATCACCACGAAACCCGACTTAAAAGCAGCCATAACGTCACCGTTAAGTCGCCCATTCTGAAAAAAGTGTGTCCAAGTCTCACAAGTTTCTGTGACATCTTCTTGGGATTTTGCGCCATCTGTGCAGCAAATGTTTGGAAGAAACCAATTCTCTTGGACTTTTTTCTTGGGATTTCCGAATGGCGATTTGTTGCTTTCTGAACGTGAGTATCTATCTGGGCTTCTGTGGCGATCTGGTGGTTTCCACCAGACCTACACGGCCTGGACGTGCATGAAAAAGTCAACAACTGGTTGATGGAACCCCGGGTCTTTTCCAAAAAAGCATTGCAACCAAACAAACAACGTGCATTGAGGATCAATCGACCAAGCGACCAAGCGACCAAGCGACAAAATCATCAACAATCCATCAAGTCAATCAAATCAACCAATCCATCAATCAAATCAAATCAAGTCAAAACAGAATAAATCCAATCTAACCATCTAACCATTTTAATCAAATTCAAAAAATCTTTGGGATAACCAGCTTCTCCCAGGTCGGGCGATCCGCTCCTCCAGGAAGTAGCTCAGGCTTCGGCTCGGCGGACAGCTGTGGACCTCGCGGATTTCCGGAAATTGCTGTAGTGTTTTTCTGGATATGTAATGGATCAATTGATGGATCAATGTATGTATAATATATATATATAATGTATATAATATATATGGATATATATATATATATGGGTTGTTCATTGTTGTTTATCAATTGATATATGGTTTGTTAATGGTTGTTGTTCATATTCATCATTGAATACACAGGTCAATGACCTTGGATAGGTCAATAAATGGATTGATCAATGGATAGTGGTCGATTTCTAGCTGGTAAATGGATTTGGCAAATGGTTGGATACCCTATTTCCACTTCTGGTGAAAAGATGACGACTTGTTGATGAGCAATGGTATTTTTTAACGATAGTTAAGCAATCTTTATCACATGTCATTTGCTCAGGACCAATGATCATAATTTGACTAGCGGCTAATTTCTCACTGTATCATGAAAAAAAACCCATAAAACGAAGAATCCATCACTCGCCAAAACTACGACCCTTCTTAAAGTTGTTTACCTTTGGGCCTTTGGGTTCCAAAAAAATATAACTCTTTCAGCATGACTAACCTCGGATACCTTGGATACCTTGCATACATCAAGGTGGAGCATCATCTGGAGTACCTATGAGTACCTCATCCATGAAGTGATTGCAAGGTTCAGCCAGAACCGAACTTAGAGCGACACCAAGCCGCTGCCGCCCACGATCTGGCCCGGGCGATACTTCAAGGTGGTGCCTGGACGATGTCAGCTTCAAGCTATGTAAAAATAGATACGTTCTACTTCAAATAGTAGGAATCGATAGTGCAAAGAGTCAGCCGGAGATGCGCAAGCTTTGTTTTGAACCGCAGGGCCTAAGGTAAGAACATGTGGTTCACATGCTCAACTGTCACATGGTATTCATGTGAGTGAACTGCCAACTGCTAAAGTTCTGTGACTTCTCTGTTTTGTGCGTGTCATCCTGGTGCAGGTGGCCATGTATACATCCATGAGCATGATCAGAAATTCTTTGCACTCCTCCTTGGGGAGGTGAAGTTTCAACTCAGCTCACCATCCATAGATTTTCTGCTACACGGCCAGCTGCACTTTTCCAAACAACGCACGTATGTAAATTCTCACATTGCTTTGTCATTTCCTTTGGAAAATCCTCGGTTGTAGTGTGCAAAATGCACTGCAGAGCATTATAGGGAGTAGCTCTGATTCCCCTCCTCTCTCCTTTCTTTCATCCAAACTTCAAACTGAATTTCGATAGCTTGCTGCATATTCCAAGTAGACATCAGCTAAGGCTATGTTGCCACGTCTCCTGACCCGATTTGACAGCTGTTGCATTCTATCGGCACACTGGAGGTACATTACACGTCTTTGGTCTGGAAGGCGCAAGTCACCATTATTCAAATGGTCCAGCACCATGAGAATTGTCTGCTGGATCTCGGCGCCATCACTGTAATGTCCACCAACCAAAGCTTCATCAAGCTGTCGTCTCAAGTCATCAAGAGTGGCTGTCAGTTCACCTCGTCTGGTTTCCATGTTGCGTTCTGGATTGAACTCTCTTGTAATGATTTCATCGTCTGTGCGATTTTCACTTTCTCCATTTTCATTTTCATTTTCATCAACTTCCATTTCATGCTGCTGTGATTCCTCCATTGTAGGTGGGTCTGTGTCCTCACCTCCTCTGACAAACGCCCTTGATTGAGCTCGAATGGCTCTCAGGTATTGGCTGGCCCCCATGGTGTTCAGGGCCATCATGTTTCCACGTTCCTGAGTGAACATACTGCTACGTTCTCGTGCTGTGAGATCGTGATATCTCACAAAACCTCCAATCTCAATGATGGCAAAGTGAAGGCCATCCTGTCGATCACTCACCATTTCCAGCTGATTCTGTGTTTCAATCACCTGGTTTGAAAGCATAGCCACGCGTTGGCTCACATCACCAACTTGTAACATCAGGCCATCCAATCTTGATTGTATGGCGGGCACCTGTTGCATGTGCTCACCAATGACTGTATCAGCCTCGGCAACTTGGACGCTCAAGTGGTAGAGGTCATGGAGCAATTGCTTGACATACCTGCGCACCACAAAGCATCCAACTGCAAATGCAATCAAAATGACAACCAAGATCGCAATGCCAAGCTTGAACCACCATTCATTGGCTGAAAGGCTTGGGCTGGAACAAGTCTCATCCCCTTGTCCCATTGCACGTGTAGGCTCAAGGCCCATAACTGCAATTACCCGTGCCACCACACGCGCAAGTTGCATGACATTTCTTCCACCAGCTCTGTTGTTTGCTTCATTGAACTCCTCCTCACCAACACGCTGGGAATCCTGCGTGAACATTCCAAGTTGATGTAGAAGCAGTTTGAGGCGTCTGGCACTGAGAACCTTTGTGCCAACATCTGAAACATTCCAGACTGTAGAGATTTGGCAAAGGCTGACCATCTTGTCCTGGACTTGTTGTTGGATCCAGAGAACCTTTGCACTAAGATGCTTGATCTTTCCAATCCCTTGACGCTGGGCAAGTTGTCGAGCGCTGCTGCTGTCAGTCAGTAGATAGTGTTCCACTGTTGCTTTCACCAAAAACTCAATGCAACGCTTCAAGAAGATTCCGTCGGCCAAGGTTGATACCATGCCATGTAATTCAGCTTCACAAGAGCTTAAGCTGATAACGCGCTGCGTTCTGCTTGAGCTGTACATGTAACATCCACATAAAAGATGGCATCCAGCTGAAGTTGAGCGGCGGTGCTCCTGATTGGTGCTCCAGTCGCTGTCACTGAATGACTCCAAAATCCAGTGGTGTTCAGCTGATTGCTTCACCTGGCCACTCCCACCAATGGGTTGCTCCAACACAACCATATAGTCTCTGCTGACCTTCAGGTACCCAATGAGGCGTTTCAGGCACTGAAGTGAGTTGATGGTGGGTCGGCTCATCTTTGATGCCAACTCCTTCACTGGAAAGACAATGTCTGGCCTGTCACGGCTCAGATACAAGCAGACACCAACGCACATCCTGTAAAAGCTGCCATCAGCACTTGAAAGCTCAGCTGAAACATCTTCTCGTTGCAAACTGTTGTCACCTGGAACAGTGTGGCATCTGACACGTCCATACTTCTCTTCAAACTTGGTCACCAAAGCATCGATGTTTGTTCCAGGGATCAAGGCCAAACCATTCTCCAAACGCTGAATCTTTCTCTTCAGAAAGCTGATTTCACTTCCAACTCCTTCCAACATGCTGTAGCTCACAGTGAAAGACTTCTTGAACGTTGGGAGGAAAACATCATTCCAAAACTGTCGAGAGCCGCAGTAGAGGATGTCATCCACATGAGTGAGCAAGCAAAAGTTGTTGCCTCGACACAAGCATGGTTGTTCCAAGCACCATTCCACATTGAAAGAATCGTCCAACCATTTGCGCAAGTGCCAGTACCAACTTCGAGCACCTTGCCTTTGACCTGGAAGGTTCCTCAGGACGATGTAGTTTTCACTTCCAACTCGAATCTTCAGAACTTCAGGTTGGGGCACCATGAGAAAGGCGTCCTTGACGTCCAAGGTTGCTAGAAGCCACTCACAACCTGAATCTGTTCCTTTGCTGGCCTCAAAGTCGGCTGCTTTCTGAAGCCAAAGAACTGGAAGGATGTTCAGAACATGTGTCGAGCTTGCTGGAGCAAAGGTGTCTTCACGGTGTTCCAAGAAGGCATATTCTCGGGCAACACACCTGCTCCTCCTTAACCAGCGTTTTCTTGTTGGCTCATTGTTGTTGGGGCCACTGTAGTCCTTCAGGCGCCAATCATACACGAATCGTGTTGTGAGTCTGGATTCAACTTTTGCTCCATACTCAGCTTCAGGCATTAGAACACCCATGTTGCACAACCTTTGGATTTCTATCTTGTCAGCTAGTTGGTCGATCCAATTGGCAGGTGTCGGGGGCTGCACTGTGATGTCCCCATCATACCAAAGTGCTTCTGGCATGCCACTGGCTGTCACCTTGTCCTCGTCCATCCAAGGGTCTCCATAATCACAGTGGTCATCCAGTTGTGGATCTTCATTGTAGCTGTCCATGGTGTAGAACTCATCATCAGCTATTTTCACCACACGCACCATGGCATCACGTTCTTCTGAAAGCCTTGTCAACCTGGCTTTCTTGTGGGGCTCCTCCTTGAACCTCTTTGGAGAGTGCTCCTCCTCAACTTCAGCATCATGTACCCTTGTCGTGGGTGTTGCACGTGGAGATGGTGGCGTCGAAGGCGCTGCCAAGAGATCAATTGGAGTGCTGGGTGCATCCAAACGCAAACTTGGATTGGGAACTCCCACAACATCATCATCATCATTTGCTGCAACTGCAGGTGGGACATCAGCATGTCCAGTGGCTGGTCCTCCAGTGACCTGAATTGGCTCATCTTCTCCTTCTCCCCAAATATCTGTTGGATTTGGGTAAGTGCCGGTGGGTGGCAACTCAATGAGCTCTTCCTCAACCTTCTCAGGGCGATCCCAAAGTGCCATCTTTGTTGACTCAAGCTCTTCACGTTTCTCCTCTTTGGCTTTCTCAATCACTGCTGCTCCATCTTCATCGTAAAACGCTGAAGGCTCGATTGCACCTTGGGGCTGGTTGAAGCTCGCACCAACTGCAGATCTGTTTGCCTTTGTAGGCACAACACGCCCTCCAAAGCCGCTTTTGTAGTCAAAGGAGCTGCACTTGAAGTTGACATAGAATGCCAAGTGTCCACGCCAGTCAGTCTGAATCCTTCGAATGGATTTCACCAAAACCAAATTGACACCATTGTAAAGGATGAAGGAATCCTGGGGATCCACTTTGCCCAGAAAAATCATCCTGGACCATCGTGCTGAACCTTTGTTGTTGCTCTTGCTGTAACCATAGACAGGCTCACCAAACTGGCATATGCCTCCACGGTAGGGCTTGTTGGTGATGAGCTCGAAGCTGGTCACACCTTTGTTTGCATTGAACCTGTTCATCAACCAACAACTGTGACGCAAAGCCCATGTCCACAAAGGATTGGATGTAGAAAACTCCATTCCAATTTTCTGGCCAAGTGCATGCATCAGACTTCCAGCTAAAGGTCTGATGCGGCCAATTGCATTCTCCACCAAACTGTTCCCATGGCTGTATGCAGGAGGTGTATTGGCCCTTGTGGGCAATCCCATCGCAAGCCTTGTATTCACGGCCATTCTCAACAAAGTCCTCATGGTGGGTTCATTGTCACACATAAACTCAAGTTGACTGTGGCCAAGCAATTGCGCAAAGGAGATGAGCTCTCGTGTCATGAGTTCAAATTGGTTCTTGCTTTTGACAGGGGTGCAGTGAACATACCCTGTTTGAGAGCACACCATCACCAATGCTGTAAGAGGCTTGGCACGAGCAGGGTCAACTCCATCAGGAACTGCTCGCGTGTGACAAAAATCAAATGAAATTGTAGGCACACCTGAACGCCTTGCACTTCCATCCACCATGTGTCGGTCTTGACGACTGCGATGGCAAACACAGCTAGGACACCAATCTGCAAACGGCAAATGAGTTAGAGCATGTTGTTGTTGCTCCTTTTCAGAAGGTGGCACTGCCAACTTTGGTGCCTGAGGCTCACGCACATCTTCTCGTTGGGCTTGATTTGCAGCTGCTGTGATGATCTCCAGTTCTTGTTGTTTCTGATAATTTGCCAAGCGTGTGAAGCATTTCTGTTTGCTACCAGAAGTGGAAAGGTTGTAAAACGTCAATCCAGCTCGAAGTGTTGCAAGGGTGCTGTCCATTGTCAACTCAACACCATTCACTACCAGCTTATCATCACGCAAGGGTTCAACTAAAATTTTCTCTTGGATCTCCACGCCTGCTGCTGGATGATCTTCTCCACCTTCAATGTCAGCACCTTGAACTTCCATGTCTTCAGGTGCAACAATTTCAACATCATCATCAGCTGAACCTGCTGCTGCTGGATTGAATTGCAAAACATCATCGTCTGCCCATACAAAACCAAGCACACGTGGGTCCTTCTCACCATCACTGATGAACGTAAGGACACTGCGTTCACCTTCAAAGTCATGAAATGGGGCTGCAAGGTCAACAAGAGTTGTAAGCTTCTCACACAGCTCCAAACAGTACCAGTCATTGCCGTCCTTGACAAGTGTTGTTCGAAAACGTTCACCATGCATGCCAGGAACCATCAAAGAAGGATCTTGAAAATGACTGGAGTAGTGTCGACCAATCCCCAAACCAAATTGATCCAAATGCCAACCAACTGCACCTTGCTCAATTGAAGGCAGGACTGAGGCTTTCACAGCTCGAATGGACGTTGGAACTTCAGGTTGAAGTTGAAGCTCTGCCCCAATTGCTCTAACCCATCCACGCACCACCATTGACTTGTTTTGCAGTTCAATTGGAATCTTTGTACCACTTGATGCATGATTGAGAGTTTGATCTATGCCATCAACTCCCCAACCGTTTTCCAAAAGTTTGCCAAAACAAATGATGGGCTGAGAAACACCTGGGCTCACGGCTCCACGTTCCCTGAATGTCACAAGACGTCCATGTTCATCCAGAAGCGCAATCTCAACATCACGCATGCCAGCTACAGGTATTTGTTTTCCCTGTGCATCATGTAGTTTCATGTTTCCAGTGCATGAAGGTTCACCAGCTGATGCAAAACACATTGGAAATACTGAGGCATCGGCTCCACTGTCCAGCAGAATGTTGTGCATAGCACTGTGGTCAGGAAGCTCTTGAACCACCGCAAGCACTTCTGCAGTTGTATGTTCCAAATCCACAGCATCATCATCACCAATAAAATAGTGAATTGCACAAATGTTTGCATCTGGCGTCATTGGGCTCGAACGTAAATCAAAAACCAGTGAAGCATCATTGCCTGCATGAAACTCTTCAGCAATGCGTGCAACCTTGTATTGGGTTGCCTTAGGAGAGGACTGTGGCTGTTGTGACACCTGAGACTGTTGGCTACCTTGTACTTGCTGTTGCTGAGAAACGCTTGTAAGATGGCTCCATTCACCTGTGTTCACTGTAGAGGAAGGTGATGAGGTAGCTCCAACCTGTGCAGAACGTACAGCATTCCAACAATCACGTGCAAAGTGTCCCAGGCCACCACATGAATAACAGTACTTCTCAGCACTGTTGCCTTTTCCTTTGCCCTTGTCATTGGGCGTCTTTCCTTTCGATTTTCCACCTTTGTCCCAAGACTTGGACTTTCCATCTTTTGACTTTCCAGGAGATTTTCCTCCTTTTCCTTTGCCTTTCTGAAAGCCCTTGTTCGACTTTCCTTTTCCCTTTTGACCCTTTCCTTTGTTCCATCCTCCTTTTCCTTCAACTCTGTCAATCTCCATCGGTTGGGCATCTGTTTCATGGCTGCCCATCCACTGAGACCACTTTGCCTGAGCGCGGTCCCATTTCAACACTTGCTCTCTCAAATCGCTGTACTTTGCATTGTCAGTCAAAGCCATATTGAGATGCGTCTTGAGCTGGCCTCCAATGCAACGCAATAGGATGGCACTGCGCAACTCATCATTGAGAGCCATACCGCTCTTTCTGGCCTCCTCATAGGCTTCCTCCAAAACCAAAAGTTGGGGAAGAAGAGGCTTCTGCATTCCAAAAGGCTGCCATGAAGTGATGGCAGTCAGCAAAGCCAAACCACGATTTTGAACTGGGGGACGTAGCGCCAAAATCAGTTGACGTAATGCCTCAAAACCATTGCCACTTGCAGTGGACTTGACAATGGCTAGGCACCTGTTCTTCATGAGGCTGGCCAAGAGGGAGTAGAGCTTGTTGCTCCTGTTCCTTGTTTCAACGCTAGCTGTATCCATTGGCAACTCAACAGAAGGATCGGCTGTAAGCTTCTTGAGCTCATCATCGTAGCCCTCATCTATTGCAACCAAATACTGATGTAGCTGCCATTGGTAATCCCTCCAAGCCTTGACATCGTCCTCCACAGACTTGCCCTCACCAAAAGTAGAGGGTTTATTCAGCAGTTTGGACCAATCCACGTTGGCCTTGACTCCACCTGATGATGCAGTTCCACCATTGCCTGCACCTGCACTGCCCACAGCGCTTGCTGATGCGCTGGCTGATGCTGCTGCACTCTGTGCTGCTGCAGCAGCTGCAGTAGTTGCCTCAGCAACTTGTAAGAGAGCCGCTTGAAATATGTTGGGGTCAAACTGACCTGCCGCCATCAGTGTATATATCCAAAAACCTGCACTGCAAACTGTATGTACCCACAACCAATAGATGAAAACCAGTCAGTTGAGATGTCCAGAAAGCGCACAAACGTTTTGAATGTCCACCAGGCTGCAGTCACACCTGAATTGTAAAGGCACGTCCAAGTCTATGGCTTAACCAAGGTCGGAAACGTAAGCCCTGGGAAATCTCACAGCTGCTCCGCTACCATGCAAAGAGTCAGCCGGAGATGCGCAAGCTTTGTTTTGAACCGCAGGGCCTAAGGTAAGAACATGTGGTTCACATGCTCAAGTGTCACATGGTATTCATGTGAGTGAACTGCCAACTGCTAAAGTTCTGTGACTTCTCTGTTTTGTGCGTGTCATCCTGGTGCAGGTGGCCATGTATACATCCATGAGCATGATCAGAAATTCTTTGCAGATAGGAATATCTAGGAATAGTAGGAATCACTGGAAGGAATCATCCACATAGTACACAAATAGTAGAAATCATTCGTCGTGTTTTGATTTGGCAACGAACAAAGGTAAAAAAACTTCAGTGAAGGTCCCCACTTGGAGACATTGGAACCCGTCCTGCCTGTCTCGTCAATGCTGATGTCTGAACCTCATGGTACCAATTCTGGAACACCGGACCAAGAGTAATTAGTAAAACTGAATTAGCTGCCATATCATGCCATATTCTGAAACAGTACTGTTTCTTAGTGTGAATTCTGTTAACCTTGGTAAAGATGGCCCTGAGGCTCTCTCCATCACACAACTTGTCCAACAATCTCACGAAGGACGCCTCAGGGGGACCGGCCAGAGAGCCTCTCTGCGATGACAAACCCACAAAAAACCCGCTTGGTAATCAGCTCCATGGCTGGAAAATTCCCCAATGGCAAGCAATGGACAAGGGCACCTCGTAATCCCTCAAACCAGGTTCTTCATCCTGCGAGAACGAGGCAAGGTGCAACAGGGGAAAAGTAACCCAGAAAATGAGAGTATTTAGCAAATTTAACAGGTATAAAACAGGTAAAATTCGATCTGGTCAGATTTGCAGCTGTCGCCTTCACTCGAATGTCAGTGATGACAACTGGTCGTCCACTCACCGTGGACAATACCAGGCGCTGACGTAAAAAGTTGCTGCCGCGATACCTGGACATGCTGGTCACTGGATATTTGTGATATGTCATGAGATCCCAAGTAGCAGTGGATGAAAATACTGTAACAAATACAAAAATGTCACGTGGTGTGTCAATAGGACTACAATCTCCAATCAAATCATGACATCATCGAAGTTGGAGCGCACCGTAAAGCATTTCCACCCTTCATGGACAACACGACATTGAATGTGTGACACCAAAATGTTGACATGGAAGTATTGGCCATCAAATCCTGAAAAATTATGGTGAAACACAAATTGGATTCACCCAACCATGCTGGAAAAACGATGCTTGCTTGGATGGCATGTTGCCGCATCTTTGGCCTGTTCCTTGTATGCTGTTGATTTGCGAGCCAAACCTCCAAAACAACATGAAATCACGAAACCAAAAGAATCGAAAGTATTGCAATGGTCAGACCCGTCCAAGAAAATGTACATGAATAATTACTCATGAATACCGTAGTTTTTTACAGGCTAGATGCTAGCCATGTCCTACAAATGGCGGGTCACAGTGACAAGTTGCAAACAAGGTGTCATGTTTTTGCCTTTTGTTTCACATTTTTCACATGCACTATGCAATTCACTATTTTTTTTGGGGGGGTTGGTTTGCGATTCGGCCTTCACCATAACAACAGAAAATTGAAACGTTTTTTAATTAGTCACATTGCACGTAGTAATTTTTGATTAAATTTTGTTTGTGAAACGCTGAATGGTTTTATTTTTTCCTATCGATTGTTTTTGATCTAAAATCATATTTTATCCATTTGTTGATTCTTGTTGTTGGGGACCCATCACCGCTCTATCGTTGGTGCAAGATCACATGCATGTGAGCATGTGCATTTTCAAGCAAGATTTCAATTTTTCAACCCTTCATTTTGATTGTAGTTTTTTGTTTTCATGTGGTCGAACACACATGATTTGACAACAAACCACTTTTGTGCAGGATTTTTGTCCCACGTCTGGATTGCGCACGGCATCGAAACTAGACGACCATATGACCCGGAAAAAAACAGGACAGAGGCGATGAGAAAATCATACAAAAATATATGACTATGAATAATGATGATAAATGATGACTGAGGATGGGATGAACGATGATGATGATGATGATGA
>CAMXCT020001813.1:234906-399906 GCA_947184155.2 Cladocopium goreaui
AATATGCACGCCCCACCAAAGCAGAACTCGCACACTGTACCACTTCAGCTCGTTCATCCAAATATGCACAAAGCCAGAAGTTTTCCTCGCTCACCAGCCACAAATACTGGATATTTCCACAAGCAAAGCGAAGAAGAAGTCCGTGCTCCGACGGGATCCAAGCAAAAAAATAACAGTGTGTTGTGATCTTTTTTAATTTCAACAATTTTGCGACAAAGAAACCGAGCGACTCCAGAAACAAGGAGAAAATTCAAATCATGCATGACACGAAACTCCTCCTCACAAAGCAAGAAAAACTTCCCAATAAAGCACATATCAGGCGATCTCGTCGCGTAGTGGTATAATGCCCGTCTCAGGACCGTGCATAGACAGCTAGCCGCGGATCGATTCCCCCCGGGTACGGGGCCGCGATCGTGACGTGGTAGACGGGTAAGTCTCAAAGCGGTGACCCGCCGAAAGGCACACGGCGCCGGCCAAAAAAAAACCCAATAAAGCACATATCTGCAACAGCACCATAGATGAAAAAACACAGGGTTCCTTCAACCTGCACTTCATTCATTCCACCGCATCTGCCTTGTTGAACAAATTTTGCCAACATCTCACACCCACGCAAAAGTAAATGTGTTTGTCCCTGCGTTGTTCTTCTGCGCTTGGAATAATGTATGTGCAGGTGAACAGTGAGGAAACCAATTTAAGTTTGTAGGAACCGATCTGTGAACTGGAGAACTCATAGGAACCTATAGGAAGAAGCAGGTAGGAATCAATTTGGAAAATTTATATCAGGATGGTTACAAGCCCTTGCGATTTCTACCAACCTACTGGGGAGGACTGTGAGATCCTCTAAGTCCTTAAAATCAAGTTGTTTCATGCTGGAGACCCCAAAACTCTGTAGGTTCCATGTACTGGAAATGGGCCCATGATATTGACTGGAAATGGTAGGCAAGGGCTGTGAACTCATCAATGCGCTCCATGACATAGCAGTCCCCAGTTGAAAAAAAGAAAAACAAAGCAAGATAATTTGGATCCAGGAAAATGGAAGCTTATCGTTTCAAAACTGCCAAAAACCATTCGCAGACGCTGTCACAGCTGTGGCAGTTCCAGGGCCCAAGACAAAAATTACATTTCCAATTTTTATGAATGGCACAGCAGCTTGAATTCTGCCAGGCATACTTTCCATAAATGATGTTTTAACGCGGAATCCATTGGCATAATTTTGAAAAATTTATAGGACGCCATTTTCACCATTGAAGAAGAAGCAAATATGCGATGGAGCTGAGCAGCAACGCCAGAAGGTCCAGGATGCTTCCAAGGAAAAAGTGTTGCATGAGCTGTGACTTCATGGGCCTGGTGGCCTGGTGGTTTCATTTCTTTGGGGGCGATATCGTAGCCCCCGAAACTGAAGCAGGTTTCTGCCCCAAATCGGAGCACATCATTTTTCAACATTGAGTGCCAACATTTGGCAAGCCGATAATTAAATTTCTCGGTTTCGGTTTTGCACAGTTGCTTCTGAGCTTGCGTCTCGACACCAGCATTTTTTTTCAATTTTTTTCAATTTCACGTTGAAAAACAAACAATTTCAAACAATTTTTATTGAAACACGTTATTTGAGTGATTTTTCCTGTTTCTCCATGAAAAACCAGAACTTTCTGCACGTTTTCGCTCTTGACTGATCCGAAGACCTTCACAATGGCATTTTTGTGCCAGACCTCTGTTTACAGTGCTTCAGGGGCCCAGACTTGTTCGGAACTTGTTCGGGACTTGTTCGGGTTTCGTTCGGGTTTGTTTTTTTTTTGCAATTTTTGCGGCCGAACTTGGTCGGAACTTGTTCGGAACTTGTTCGGGTTTCGTTCGGGTCTGGTGCGGGTTCAGTGTGGGATTGTTTTTTTCCTATCCAGCCCCGGTGACTTTCCAAATAGGCCTTTTCTTGGCGCCAGGCACACTTTTCATCAGTTTCAGCCCCGGAAATCTCTAATTTTGCCATCCTGCAGCTTATTTTCGCATTTTATTGCCGATTTTAGGCTTGAAGCATCAGATGTCAAAGATTTCCAGATTTTAAGGACCTAAACCTTCAAGAATGTCAGACTGCGCAAAATTCTAGTTTTTGTGCCGTTTCTTTAAAGTAGTAGGCACGCAGGCAACCATACCAACATAGTTTCCAGGCAATGGGCCCCTGTTTGGGGGTTCTTGTTATTTTTGTTGATCCTGTGATTCTGTTCTTGTGTGTTCACTAGTACGCCTTCCGTTGCTCAAGTTGTGGGTGACGCGAAGAGATAAAATCTAGATACCCAAAATAAAGAAAAGAAGTAGGGAGTACAAAAAACAGTTTTGAATTCCCAAAGACGCTATCCGCAGCATGCATCCTGTTTTACGCGTGGCGACAAATAGTCAACGGACTAAGTACATGTTATGTTATACAGCGGTATAACAAGAAGCCAAACCAGTGATAACAAATGGTTATCACAAAATTTGATCAGGGGGTTTTGGAAACCCAGATCAATTAGAAGAGACAACAGTGAGCCAGCGGGAACACAAGAAAGGAAGAAACGGGAAACAGCCCAGCGGGGAGCCCGAAAGAGACCAGGTGACATAACGCTGGCACCAGGGTGAGGAGGCTGTCAAGGGGACGGTGGTGGGAAAAGGAAAACGAAAGGTAGAGCAGCGGTCTACCAAAACCACAACTTGACCCAAAATGGCAGCCACAAACCGGATCACCCCTGCGAAACCAAAAAACCTAGAAAACACAAAACACAGGTTTTCAAGTTTAAGAAACGGGTTTTGCAAAACACAAGAGGCCGGTTTCTTACTAGTGAACAAAACCGATCAAGCTCGTGTACAGTTCACTAGTACGCCTTCCGTTGCTCAAGTTGTGGGTGACGCGAAGAGATAAAATCTAGATACCCAAAATAAAGAAAAGAAGTAGGGAGTACAAAAAACAGTTTTGAATTCCCAAAGACGCTATCCGCAGCATGCATCCTGTTTTACGCGTGGCGACAAATAGTCAACGGACTAAGTACATGTTATGTTATACAGCGGTATAACAAGAAGCCAAACCAGTGATAACAAATGGTTATCACAAAATTTGATCAGGGGGTTTTGGAAACCCAAATAAAATCGAGAACATCGACCGAAAGGATCAAAACCCCCAAATGCAAATCGATGTGCAACCATGTCAAATGCCACGACTTTTGGACTCAGCGGGACAGCAAAGTGGATGGGATTCGAGCTTGACTAGGTGAAAATTTCGGTATGGCGGAGCAGAGCCATTTCCAGGGAACTTCAATGCGTAGTTCCGGAGTGCAAGAAGGAATGTGCCTACCACGACTCAACGCATCAGCATCGTCATTCCATATACCTGGGATATGCTGGATGGTCACATCAATGTTGTGGATGCGTTGGAAACGGAAAAAGGCCGCCAATATGTGACACATGCCTGCAGAGGTTGACAGAGCTTTCAAATGCGCTGCTTCAGCCGATGTGTTGTCACAAGCAAATGTGACTGCAATGGGGGTATGACGACCCTTCAACGAGCAATCCAAGCAATACGCTAATGAAAATTGACCAAGAAGTTCCCAAACGTTAATGTGTTTCTGCATCGAGTCAGAAACCCATGGAAAAATTGACTTTGCTTCGGAATGTGAAATTGTGAATGCAAACCAGGCCATCACCGAACCATTCATACGAATAACGCCGCCCAACCCCGCTTCATTCGCAGTTGCGCATGCATCAGCTGAGGCTTGAAGAGGTATATGGTGAGGCGGTACCATGTCATGAAGGAAAGGAGTACCAATGAGGACATCTTTCCAAGCCTGCAGGGCCTCATGCGTGTCAGGCAGCAGTTTGCGTTTGCTGGAGCCAGGTATTTGAATGCCCAGCCATATCCTGCGAGACTTGAAGTGCAATGATTTGGCGTGTTCACGATCACGCAATGTGAAGTTGGCCACACGAACGACTTTCACAGACTTGCGCAGGGAAGGGTGGGTCATCGACTTCGACAGACACATATCCTCCTGCAGAATATCAAGAAGTTCAGGCCATTGATGCGGTGAAATGGAAACCAGGGTGAGAGGGACAGTCATCATCGCATGATACAGTGGTCCCAATAAAGGGCGTAGAGTCTCCCATAACGATGAAACCCAAAGTAGTCGCCCTGTAAGTGATTCCAATACCTTTAAATCACGTCGTGATGATCGCAGCAAAGATTCGATTTGAATCAGGATTTTCTCGCGTTTGTCAGGAGTGATCGAAACCACCCATCGACGAACATTGATGTGCCAGCCGATCCATGTCACGGCAGGACCCCAGTCAGTTTTGTGCCAGGACATCGGGATGCCCAAAATTTGACATGCAATGGTAAGTACACCAATCCAAATGGGAGATGTGGCCGCTTCGAGAAGCACCAGCAGATCATCAACATACTGAAAAAGGGCATGTCTGACATGCAATAGGCGATGGAAGGTGCGTACCATCAAACCTGCAACACGTGCCCAAAAATATCCACTGGCCCTGGCACCAAAGTTCAAGGTTTTGCTCTTGAACAGGACATCTTGATACCAAAAGCATAGCAAGCCTTGGTCACGAGGGTCTATTTTAATCCGGCGATGGGCCTTCGAGACATCCAAAGTGAAGGCGGTAAGCTCCAAAGAGGAAGATGTCAATGGAGCGGCCTGCAAAAGGTCAGAGATTTTGGGCAGCAGCATACGATTTGGGATGGATGTATTGTGTGTGACACCTGCAATGGTTGAGTCGACCACCAATCGTGGCGGTCTATTGTCAGCACAAACCAATCCAAGCTTGCCGACTGCTGTATGCTCGTGTTCATGTTGAAGCTGTGCAAGGCCTCCAGGAACACGTTCAATAAAACCTGCATCAATCTCATCCTGGAGCAATTGCCAAACCACTTCAGGTTGGTCCAAGGCGCTCTTCCATGAAGATTCACATTGCAGCAATTCCTGGTCATCCGAAACAGTTGACTGTTGTAGGGGCCACAAAGAGGAAGCTGGGATGTCATTGTTGACTCCCAGTCGTACCCCACTCACAAGTTCATCAAGAAATGCAATGTCAGGATCATTCATCTCTCGCAAAAGAAGTCGCCAGAGGTCCAATCGAAATGGTTGACCAGGAGCAACTGGCAGAGCTTGATCCCAAATCTGATCAGGAACATCCACAAACTCGCGCACATCCATCAAAAAACCCTGCAGCTGATGGTCAGATAATGGGGGATCTTTGGACCCCGTTGCAAAATGCGACAAGATATGTGAATGAAGCCCCATGCGGAGGATTCGAGAGGTCCAACGCTTGCGCAAGCCTCCCAACACATCTGGGGCTTGTGGGGAATGCCACACTGCAGTACTAATAAGACCACCCCCGTCCTCAACCCGTTGGGTCAATGGCTGAGCAGTAAAGGTGGAGGGCAAACAGGAGGGCCATGCTTGCAATGTAGCCACCTTCGAATGGCGGGACAGATAGGGCAAAAAGACCTGCGCCAGAGCTTCTGCCAACCTTTTGGGATAGCAAGCTGTAAGCCGACTATAGAATGAACCATCCGGAAGTCGAAGGCCTGCAAAATTCAAATGTGACTTGGGGTTGTGATCACAGCCCAAACCAATGGCAAGGATGTCCACTTTGTTGGAGCAAAACAGCCAGGACTTCTGCCAGTCCTCCCCAAACCTGCAAGCGGCTGCCGCGGCAAGGTAGGGGGATGTAGCCCTGACCCAAGCACTCATAAGCCCGTCCAGCCATGTCATGCTGGTCAGAGGATTTTCAATGACGACAATGCCACCCTTCGCTGCCACCAAGGTCAAGATGTGCCGTGCCCGATCATGCACTGTGGCTGATTCTTGGACTTGAAGGTCCTGTAGGGCAGTATTCGTTGGCAATCCATCTAAAGCTGCCGGAGTTCGAACAGGTTTGGGGCCGTTAGGGCGAAGAGTCGCCATAGAATGTTTTGAACAGTATGGAGCCGCTAGGGCCGCTCCAATCAGTCCTGATGCTGCCAAATCCAGGACGTTTTGAAAAACCAAATCATCAAGCAAGTCACAATGCTGTCCAAAAATTAAATCCACTGGTTCAATGGAATCTGCATGCAAAGCCCTCACCGCCACTGAGACTGGAGAGGATGCGCCAGAAAAAATATCAAGGAAATAAGCAAATGAATCATGCAAACTGTCCACAACCATAGGCTCGGAGGCTGATGCACCTGGCCAAGCTCCCACAGAAAAATCGCCAGGGGGCGGCTCCAAGGCCACAGTTGAAGATGGCCCTTGGTCCGTTGGTCAGTGTGGAGCACCCTTGTGCGACTTGGCAGGATGCTTCTGTGCGCAAGGCGTTCCATCAGCCTTCGGAATGGGGCAAATGTCTTTCTGACCCAACTCTCATTCCAGTCTTTCAGTCGATCATCCTTGCGAACTGGTGGTGGAGTACCCGGCTTTTTCGGGGTGGCCTTGGGTTCCACCTTCTTCGGAGTCGTTGGAGCATGTAGAGAACGAGGTCTGGGCTGCAAGGCTGTCTGCATGTCCTGGCGACAGTAGGCGATTTCAGACATGGTGTCACTCAGGGACCAGCTGTTGTCCCTCATGGCTGAAGTCACTGCCATCCAGACGGCTTTATCTGCTGCCAGAACCTCCTGCAAGTTCGGAGATCGCAATGATGAATCCACAGGTGCAGCCAGAGCCAACTCGTTAAACTTGTGGTGAAATTTCTTGATGACAATCAAATGAACTAACTGCAACATCGCCAGCGCGTTTGCAAGCAAGGTTTGAAATCGCATCAATACTGGTTCGACTGGGCCACCTGACGGGACGCTGGCTTCTGGGAAGTCCATCAGTTCCTGCTGGTTAAGCATGCGTTGAAGTAACTGATGATCTGATCGAGGCTTCCGATTTTCCTGAAAAAGCATCTCAGCATGTTCAGAGATACGATGACGCCATGGTGTCCATGTCCAAGTGCCGGCATCCACTTGCTCTTTCAAACTGGCAAGAAACATGAAGCTGGGAGTGGATTCCGGTGTCAACAATTCACCTGGGAAGTGTTCAACAAACTTCAGCTTCAGTTCCTTATACTCTGACAGAGACAGCTTGGGTTTGGCTGCTGTTGCAAGGTTGGGTTCACATGGAATGCCACCTTTCGCCTGGCACGCTTCGTAGCATTGGCGGATAGCTCGTCTCAAACTACTTTTCAATCATTTCATCCACGTGTCCATCACTGGGGACTGCAAAACCAAGCAAAGCTACAGAACGGTAGCCTAAAAGATTCAAGTTGGCAACAGTGGGTGCTGGAACTGCACAATCTTCCAATAGCTTCTTCAAAGCAGCGGGATCGTCCAGTGCAAGCTGTGCCATGGTGAGAATCTCGCAAATGAAACAAACCAAACAGGAAAAAACGGCAACTGAAAATTCCAAATGGTTGGCATGAAAGAAAATGCAGACAAAATTGAAATGCTGAAAACTGTTGCGACACGCAAATGTGTCCCCTGTGCTGAGAGCCCAACACGCAATGTCCACTGATTGAAATATGGTGGATTGCCATCATCAAAATGCAAGTGAGAAATTCGAAAATGAATGCAAACAAGATCACAATGTGAGGCATGTCACTGCGGTGTTGGCATGCCACATGTTCCGCAGGATTTATCCTGCTCCATTAAGGCTGCCAGCGGGCAACACCTTTTTGTCGCAATGGCAAGAGCAAGTGAGGGCTCTGCATGAATGCTAAAAAATTCACAGATGCCACATATGGTGGGGGCATCTGGTGCAGCCAATGCTATCAACGTAAAAGGACGACCTATGGGTCCTTCAGCTGCGACACCCTGGTAATGTGCACGCCCACAAGGTCATGCAAATCACGTGTGCCATCAGCGGCATGGCGGATGGTGCCCCAGACCTCGAGGTTCCCACTCCGAGCAAGCTCTGCGGCAAAGTCATCGAAAAGCATAGCTGCGGCATGCAGCTCCGACTGCCATAGAGCCGCCGTGTCTGGAGACAGGCCAGCAATGCTGTCCAACACAGCCCGTGATGGTTGTCTATAGTCCCATGAGCGATAGCAAATGCTTTCGAGTTGAGCTACTTCTGACTGAAGCCCCACAATCGTTCGAGCCAGCACGCATGCCATCTTTGGCATCCAGGACCACGAACCATGGACTGAGAGGAGCTGACATGCACGATTCAGCGCTTCTTTCGCATTCTCGCAGCGAATCAAAGCTCCATCCCCTCTCGGGGCCAGCCAGACCATCATCAAGGCGACCGCCTGGGCAATCATGCCAGTTGTGCGGTTGTTGAATGTCAGCACAGGACTAAGAGGCATTGCGATCCAAGAGCAAAATGGAAAATGCCAAGTAACCCTGCACGAAATGCGAGTGTCCAAAAATTGATGAAACGTTTATCAATTGAAATTCAAGTCCATGACATGCGGAAATCAAAATGGGGTGTCTCGAATCTGGAGCCAAATCAAGATGCAGTGCTCACCATGCTGAGTCAAATGGACATCCCGTGAGTTGAGCTGCATGGACATCACAGCGGTGATGACACTGAAACACATGCTGCGGCATCAGTGTTAAGTAAACACCCCACACCCCATGATGAAATACAACACGCAATTAAAATCACTGCAGCTGCGGCTGTTTTTTCCCTTCAGGCAACATGTGACATGATCTTGGCACATGCCCGTCGCAGGCATAATCTGGCTCCAACCGGCAAGCAATGGGTGAAGTGTAAGTCACCTGAAATTGCATTGGGGCGTGCCCCGCATCCAGTTCTGTAGGCCTGCAAAGTGGTGTCTTCATAGCACCGTGCCCGGTCCAAGCTGTCACATTGGATCGCCAGATGGGCAACCTTCGTAATCGGGTTCACCAAAAACACCATTTCTTCTGGGGCCTCCGCAAGTTTCTCAGCAATTTTGAGAGGTTCCTCGTCTTCCATGGCCGACTCTTCGGATGCTTCAGAGTCTTCCGCATCAGATGGTGCCTGTGGATCATCCGATTCCTTGGCACGCTCTGGCATCTGGTCAGTCACAGCTGGCTGAGGTACCACTTGAAAAGGTAAAGGCTGCCAGGGAGGCAAAGAAATCGCAAAATCGGGAAGTGAAGGAGCACCTCCACGCAACATCGGCCTAAGTGGCCTGAAGCCTTCTGCAATACGTTGGGCAATGGTGCCCTGAAGCACAAGCGCTGGTAGGGTGTCATCCCTACTATACAATGAAACTGAGCCATGAATCGAACTCCTGTGGTGGCCCTGGAGTTGTCTTTGCTCCCAGGGCAAGTGCAGTTGTTGGGCCCAGCAAAGCTATGTCGTTTTACAGGAATGTGTTCCCAAAAGGTGAAAATCAGAGGGCTGGGCAGGTACCTGGTGAGCTTCATGGCACTTGCACAGCCAATAGCGCAGTAACTGCAAACCTCTGTCACGTGGCATTGGGCGAAGAAAAACTGGTTTCATCATGTCTGGGCCCACTTCTGTCAGCAGGAAGTCCACTTTGAATGTGGGGAAGCGCTGCTGGGTGTCATGCAATGCCTGTTGAACCACATTGAGCCACACCTGTGCCCATGCCACCTGACCATGACGTCCCAGAAGTCCAAAAGCAAAACATGCAATAGGCATACCCCTGTTTGTCGTCTTGGTGTGGGACGCCAAAGCAAACATGGCATGCTGTTGTATCGTAAGCGTCTGGGGGTCCACCCACAAGGCATCCGACCAACGCAAGCTGCTCCAAATCAAGAAGAGCAAGGACCCCAGCTGTAACACATCGCATGCAGAGGTGGTTTTGGCAAGTACCATCTTTTCAAGAAAAACCACAAACGACAATGGAAGAGGTGCCGACTCACGCTTCTCCCTGATGATGGCCGAGTGCAGATAGGCCTTGCACACGGATTGCTGCAGGGCCTGAAACAAGTCATCCAGTTGTGCATATCTGGCCATCCATGTCAATCCCTTATGGTATGCAGTGGCAACACCTAAAGGTCCATGTGCATGCTCTGCCAAGAAATCTGCCAGGATCGCGGCATTCGGCTGAAATGGGCACACTGTCAACTGTCGTGCAAAATCATGCCACCGTTTCCAAATGCGAAAATAAGATTGCAGAGTGGTTGGAGCAAACTTGGATAGCACACGAAGTCTGTGTTCATCCACATGGTTGGAGATGGCAGTTGATTGCACCAAACCACTAGCACGTCCCATTTCTTGTAAAATGTCAAGCCACTGTTGGTTGAGCGCAAGCTTAGCCTCTGACCATGCCTGTTGCATTGATGGCACAGGTCCCTGTTGTAGCTGAGTCGACAATGGGGTCCGCACCACTGGCATGTCTGAGCACATCACCCTAGAGGAAAAGGTCACTGGAGATACCGACTGCTGAGGTTGAACTGCCAAATGAACATTGGATTCCAATGAAGCCCTTGACTTACAAACCGCATGAGGTGGTCTCCATAACGCTGCTGCATTTTGAAAAACAGGTGCAGCAAAAGAACGAGTACGTGTCTGAGGAGGCAACCATGGTGACACACTCGAAGCTCCCAACCATGTAGCCCTCCTGCCAGCCGTACCCAATGGGTCTGAAGATCCTCCAGGTTGATAATTGAAATCATATGTACCCAAACCAGTCCAACGAGGTTGAAAGTCAACGTCCGGGTTAGTGTCTGAACCAAACAGGTCAACAGGTGCAATTGAGCTCATGGCATCATGTTCTGACCAAAACGTCACCTCATGAGATGCAGCATCCTGAGTAACAAGCTCAAATGACCCTGATGACGAAAAAGGAATTGGCTCAGCTGCATGTGGTGTTGCAGGTGCAGCAGGAACACTTCGTCGAAACCTTTTGACCACACACCGGTGCTTCAGCAGGAATCATGCCAATGAAACTGCACAAGAAAACCGTCTTCCAAAACATGCCACAGAAATCAAATCAGGTTGCAAGATTGGAGAAGTAAAACACTCATCCCAAAACCTGTTGATCCATGGCCCAAAAGAAAAGGAAAACGAAAGGTAGAGCAGCGGTCTACCAAAACCACAACTTGACCCAAAATGGCAGCCACAAACCGGATCACCCCTGCAAAACCAAAAAACCTAGAAAACACAAAACACAGGTTTTCAGGTTTAAGAAACGGGTTTTGCAAAACACAAGAGGCCGGTTTCTTACTAGTGAACAAAACCGATCAAGCTCGTGTACAAATGGCAGGCCGCAGGTTTGGGTTTGTCGCAGGATGTTGTCTAAGAACCCCTTGCGCAGTCCATGTCGCGACCACTGTGAGGATGAGAGCGAAGATGACAGCGTAAGATAGCCCCACCTCAAGCCTTAAGATGATTTTTATGTGGATGTGCCGCGTTTGGCCCCAACAATGTCGCAGTAAGAGTAGGTCGGAAGACCGCATGAAGCTTTCTGATTTACTGTAGGGACTGGCTGGCGCGTGAAATAACACTTTTCATCGGACAGGCAAATGGAAATCACATGGAAGTCCCTATACTTGGGCAAGTTGGGTAGATGTGAAGAAAATCAAGACTTAAAAAACAAACAATGGAAACTGAATCATAAACGCACAAACATGCGCACAAGCTCATGGGTTTGAGGTAAAATATGAAGACAATTACATAGGTTGAAAAAAAATCTTATGTTTCCCAGTAAAACCTTGGCTCTTCCAAAAACACCAAGATTTTAAGGACTTTGGAGGATCTTACAGGGAGGACCGCTTTTGAGAGTCCAAATTCTATATACTTTCCAACCCCAAAAATGGGCATCAAACAAATCGAACAGTTCAGTGCATGACATCATCTTGCGCATCTTGCGGTTTCTTGCGGAGTCGTCTGGAGTCACAAAGTTGGAACTCTTTCAACCCTTTCCCCAGTGTAAATAGGGTTTCAGCAGGTGTACCGACTCCGCCCGACTCCGGCAAGACTCCGCAGCTAAAGACATCAAAGCTGGCACAAAACTGTGGTAAAACCGAAGTTTTGCATCTCTAGCCTTCTTACGGAATCTGCTGGAGTCATGAAATCGAAACTCTTCCCCCAATGTAAACAAAGGATTCATCCGGTTTTAAATATATACTATTATTCTTTAACCAGATGATACTGAACTCCGGGCGACATACACAACCCGACCCGCAAAGTTGCCGCGTTAGGAGTCTAGGGGGGCGAAGAAGGGGGAGCCCAAAAACAAACAACGCATCAAGAGACCAAAACAAAACTGAGCAGTGCGACGCCCTTTTTGTGGTCGGTGCCAGGTGCCTTTCGGCTGGTCACCACTTTGAGGCTTACCTGCGGACCAGCGGGGAATCGAACCACCACCGGTAGTCTGTCCCTACCAACTACTCCACAGGGACGCCTTGAGCAGTGCGACGCCCAATCGTGACAAAACGATCCACTGCCAACGCAAACACAGAAAAAAGCATCCCGCCAGCAATGTCGCAGCAGAACCAGCACCTCACCCACGCCATGTTGCGAAAGCCTGCGACAACAACACCCAAACAATTCCAAACCACATGGTGCTTTGGCAAAGATTGGCAACATGCAGGCGGGGCTAGAGACCTTCAATCAGCAACAGTGTTCCCCGGAATCCTGCCATTCCGTTACACATGCAAGAGTATTGCTTTTTGTTAAAGCTGCACCATTTTTCGCAAAAAAGGTCACTGCAGCACCAAGGCAAGATCCAGAAAACCAGCCATTTTGCTTCACATATCTGCCAACGTACGCGCGGATGCCTGCGGATGCCTCGGATGTGGGGCTTCCTGACAGTCGTTGTGGTGGTGCAGTTCGTATCGCGGCACTCTTGTGTCGCTGACAGACTGCCGGTAGTGGTTCGTTCCCCAGGTTGGAAGCTGCAGCCGCCCGCTTCTTCCCCTTTACCTGAGGTTTTGCCCCAGTTCAGCCAAGTTAATGCATGTTGGTTGAAGTTTTCAGCCTCCTAGCCAGCGATGCGCACCATCACAAAGTTAGCCCCATTGGCACGGGCAGGCTAGTTGCCATGGTAGGCACGACAGAAGAACCAGCCGATGACGAAGGAGACCTTCAAATACTATTTGGGTTGGTCCTAGCCATCACGCCACGCACATCCAAAAGCAAAGATGAGCTGCCTGCCTCCCGCATATACAGACAGTGCAACCCCAGATTCATCGAAGTAGCCTTTCTCTCAGGGCCAGCCATTGAATTTTTTGCAGAAGAACAGTTAGCAGCCCTTCAAGATTGGTATGAGGCCTCCGGCCAGCACCTGGATCCCCTTGATGCTACCGTCCAAGGGCAGAAAAGCCCGGTCCCAGGGACCTTCTTCCTACACACATCCTACACACAATGTGGATGTTCGGATGTACCAAGCCTACCAGAGAGGTTACCTGTCGCGCAAACCCCCCCGTGCAGATACCACCTGGGATTAGGCATCTATAATGTCCAAACGGCAGTGGAAGGAATGGATGGCAACAAAAGATCACATTTTTTGCATTTGTGCGGCCAGTTGCTACGCCTAGTGCTCATCCCATGTCATGTAGAGGGCGAGCTTCACCCCTGGACCCGCTCCACTGCACTATCCTTTGCCGCAGAGCTCGATGGACATGTCTTGGGCACACTCTGCGCAGTAACAATGGCGTTGCTTACCAATCGGTTAGATCTGTGCATCTAAGGGCTTTTCGGAGCAGGCAAGTCGAAATCGATGGCAATCCTCATCCTAGCCTTGATTGAAATCGATGCCACTGACAGCCTCAAAATACTATTCATCTGTGAAGAGAACTCCGGTACTAGATCCTTTGCTGACCTCCTCCTATGGCTCGACCCCGCGTCGGGGGTGTTTGGGCGCATAGGTAGGCTAGTGGGAGACCAAGAACATAACAAAAGTAGTTACTCCCACACGAAATTCGACATACACCCGAGAGAAAGAAGGCAAATGCTGAACAAGTGTCATTTAATTCTAGCCACTGGAGGAACGGTAGCCCAGGATCTGACCATGCAATGGTCCACAATAGGTAGCTTTATGCACGAGCTCTCCCTCCTGGTCATTGTGAAGGCCAGCAATATGGCACTGACCGAGAAATTGCAGTCATCAGCCTCTGAGACAGCAACCCCTGATCTTGTGGACAGGAGACTCTGAGCAGACACCCGGCGGCATTGATCGTGCAGCTCGCAACGCGAAACGATCACGACAGCTCCTGTTGGCAAAGAAGCATGGGCTGCGAAGTGACCGCAATTATTATATGCCAGCCAACCTTGCTGATGCAATGATCCGACTACTAGATGATTCGGCCAATGAAGGTTTGGCGTCTCTTAGTCAAATCCTCAAACGAGGACAGCCCACTTTAGGTCAGCTTTGGACAAGTCACCTCTCGCCGCAGGATGCAGAAGACCCAGTGCTCCCAGGCCTGAGAGCCCAATTTGAAGCAGCCCAGCCAAATATGCAACGGTACTCCCGTTTTGTGGACTCAGAACTGCTGGCAGGCACCGCTATTAATTTTACACGGTCCCTCGTGCGCCTCGCCTGGATCTTGCAGCATGCCGCTACTCTCCTACCCATGGCTGAAGACATACAAGCAGTTTTAAATTCCCAGACCGCCGGAGTGAGTGACATCCATGCTTGGGGGTTAATGCTTCCCTCTAGCACTAGGGTTAGCCCTGTGACATACCATGCAGTGGTTGCAGTTCGATATCCTGATCTCTTCAGACAGATCAAAGGCCTGTGGGAACTGGGAAGTTTTGCCTCGGGAGGACTTCCCGACAAGCCACCAGGGTTCCAATTAGTGCTTTGGGATACTAATGCTAGGATCAACGGGTTGGTAGCGACAGAACTTGAGACTCTTGTTGTAGAAAAAGCGCCGTGCACAGATCCACGGTCAGATCCAACGCTTCTTCCAAAATTCCTACAGAACTACGCGGGCGGACGCGTACGTCAACCACGCACACCAAACACAAGCGCAGCGCGTAAGTCCCTAACTAATTAAACTAAAGCAATACCGTGTCAAAAGGAATGTTTCTTCCACGACTCCCACATGCTGACGTCAAGCTCCTTCTTTTCGCTCCAGACGCAGCACGATCAGTCAAAGGAAAACAAACACAACAAGCAAACACAAAACAGAAACAAGAACCGAAAGAAGACAGGAAGCAAGATGTGTTCGTGTTCCCTGTGTCGGTCTGTCTTATGTCAAGTTATGTGACACAGCAGCTTCTGTTCATTAAATGAACTTCTGACACCAGTCCTTCGAGCCGATGTCTCAACTGGTAAACTCGATTCCAGGTTTCCAGTTAACAGACCTCAAGTTCTTCAAATAAAGTTTGTTGAAACTATTCCAGCTGCTAGAAGTCTACAAAACTCAATTTCACTAGATGAATTCAAAACATCGAAACACTTCCAAAAGTTCTCAAATCAAACTGGTTCTCATCCAAACGTGAATAACCAGCTCAATAGTCAAACTTGTGACTAACTTCTCAAGAACGAAGTGATTCACACAAGGTATCTGTACAACCTTCTTCTGGGTACAAAGTATAGTCAGAACATAAAGTTCTTTCTCCAAATCAGTTTTCCACATAGAGATAGCATCTCACAGTTTCCAAGCTCAATGGAGAATAGAATGTTCTATTCGACATTGTCAATGTAGGTCAGCCAAATACAGTTGTATCGCTGAAGTCTTTCGACCACTGTAATAGCCAATCCACAATGTAGATCAAAGTCGTCTCAAAACAATGTCGTCCTCACAGAGATAATCAAAGTCATCTCAGGAACGATAAAAGCACACCATAAGATCAAGTGCATGATCCATAGGCCACGATGACGATGATGTAGGTATTGTCCTCACAATACCGAAACATCTCATCACAAAATTCTCAGACAAATAAGATGCCCAAATATGATCATTGTCCTCACAATGCCAACGCATCTCAAGGTCCAAGTTCAAAGCATAATAGATTCTCTCCATCAGATATTTCCAGCTAGCTTAAACTCTTCTCCAAGAGTTTATAGCTGTATTGTCATCACTTGGAGAGAATGACCTTCTCAACGTCGAAGACGTAATAAACAATTCCAATGCCAAACCAATGTAGGTATTTTCAGCTCAAGCAATAAGCTGTACCAGACTCAAGTCGAATTCAGAATAAGATGTAGAACTGATCCATATACCACAATCACTGGTCAACACTGATCAATGACATCATCCTGATGTCCGAAATGACAAGTCCGAAGACTAATAGAATATTGTGACACAGGATGGTCACATACAAGATTCCTTCCGTAATAAGTAGAGTGTTCTCTACCAATCTTCCATGACTTCTTGCAGTAACCTTCCACATATCCTCTGTGCATAAACTGTACAACCAATGATGAATGGCATGTCGCTTCACCCTTACCCAAAGGGTGCTCACAGAGGGTGTCAAATTTCCATACCCCCTTTCGACATGACATCTCATTCACTCACTCGCTTCCAGATACGGATACCAATCGAATATCCGCAGAAAAATGTTCACGTTCCAGATCATATCCATGATCAAAAGATATCCACAGAAGTACGTTCACGGTTCAGATTGCATTCATGATCAAGACATCCAAAAGGTACACGTACTTCCAAAACTAACGGCAGATGATAGAACATCATCCAAAACTCATCTTGTTCGATTCATGCATAATGTAGTAACTTCCAAATTCAAAATCTTCTCTGTCGCGAAAGCCAGATGTTGGAATACCAGACTCAGTCCAAAGACTCCTAAAGTCTTTCCAGTACTAAGCTCGTCTTCCAAAATCTAGTTCCTCGGATAAACCATGGCGTCGATAACGATATACCTACAGTGCTGTTGTCTTCCTACAACAAACAAAACAACAACAACAACAACAGAACACGACAAAACAAACACAACACACACACACGAGACCCAAGACGAAACCTAACGTCGCATGATCGGAGTCAACGCGAAAACAAAGGCCAACTGTTTCAGCTAATCCGCACCTTCGTGAAGAAGGTAGGCGTGTAAAAAGAAAACGCAAGTGAAGTAATATCACTCATGCAACTCATCTCAAATTCAGAGCAAGTGAAGTACAGTTCACAGTCACTGCACAACAAATTCAAAATGTTCTGAGTAAAAATCTTTCACAGTTAGGGTCAGGACTAGCTAAGATTGGCACGGAATGAGGAAGCGGTGAGAGACATCCTATGACAGAATAGCTCTCACAGCTTCATCATCGCATAGATCGCCTTCCCCCTTTCAACGTTTGATCCATCCTGATGATCTCGGAAGTGTGGTATGTCTTGTTTGAGTCTATATCATGACATGACAGTGCAATGTGTCTGTAATCATGGCATCAGATTCCCCGGAAGATTTTCCGATTACTTAAACTCAGATTCCGTCCGAGTTTCTTCCCAGGTTCTCATCATATGCCATGACAACACAATCATAACAAAAGTTTGTGAAAACACTCACAACATCAAGTTCCATGTTTCAAGCAACAAAACTCAAGTCATGTACACAACAACTCAAACATGAGAAATACCGCAATCAAGCCAATCAAAAAAAAGCTTCAACCTTTCTTCATGATGTCTCCCTCAGATCTGCTAGCAACTCCGAGTTCTGAATGCCTTCAAGAACGTTGCTCTCGTTATCGTCATTGAGAGACATATGACAACAAAACGAACTTCAAACCAAAACCAAAATTATGCAGACAAACCATATCTACTGCGTCACTCGGTGTGTCTCGCCCCCCTTTTAAACTCAAATCCGATGCCTGCGCTCAACCATGCCGTCATTTCTGAAAACAACAAGTGAACCTCGAGCTGATAAAATCAACTATTCTCTTGTCGTTAGACCAGGCGAATTCCAATGCCTTTGGCACTCTGCTCAGGGATAGATATCAGGGGTATACCCTGCGGTATTCCCGCGTCCCCTGAATCTGCATATACCCCAGAGGGGAAAACGCTGCGGTCCCCGTCAGAGGATCGTGACGTGGTGTGGGTGAAACAGCTCTGACACGTCCCGTGACTTCCTCGATCACCTGAGTAGGTGGCGACTTCATGTCCTTAACCTCCAAACCCAGGGGATAGCTCATCGGAACTTCACCCATCCGCGCCGGGCTATACCCTGCAAATCGAACTGTCTGCAATGTTGGTGGTGCTGGAATTGCCGGCCTTGGCGGAATCGCCGGAGGCGGTGGAACACTCGTGCCGGGTCCAGCTGGTGCCATGGTTGGAGTCATAGGAGCCAATGGCGGATCCATAGGTGCCAATGGCGGGTCATACGCCGGGGGAATTTCTGCCGGTGGCGTTCCCCTGATTTCTGCCGGTGGTGTTGCCCTTGCGATTCTTTCTGCCACCATCTTGAGGCTTTCCTGGAGTTTATCCATGCTCTCATGGAGTTGCGACATGATGTCTTGTAACGACTGATCCCTTTCCAGGCGACCCTTCTTGTTGTCTCGAAGGGTGTCCTTCATCGAAGCGTCAAGCGACCACTCAACATGCTTCTTGAGCTTGGTAAGTTCACCTACCATTGCTCCAGTCCTGCTGGTGTTGTGATTCACCCCCGCTGCAAGGGACTCGGAAGCACGTGCCATGTTGGTGACGGCTTCTCCAACGGCTTCCAGGGATCTGCAAAGGTCAGACTGTAGAGTATGAGTACTCTTAATCAAGACCTCAAGTTTGTCTGTGGACCCTTTCAACGCAGCGACCATGGATGTGATTCCCACAGCCAAGCCCGTGGTAGAACTCAACAAGTCGGTCGCATCATTGGGGTCAAAGGACTCATGATGCCTTCTCAACCTCGGAGATCTCGATCTGTCATCATCTCTTCCAGCATCTCCTTCATCCTTGTCTTCTCCATCCACATGGATAGTATCCTGCTCTTTCTCTTTCTCGGAATCCGTCTCAGCCACTCCTGTCTGTGCCGTCAATGGTGGATTCTCAGACAAGGGAAGCTCTCCCTCTGCTATTGGAACTGCCGGGGCTGCTGGAGTTGCGGAACCGGCAACGCTCGCTGCCATGAATTGCTCGAGTCTCCTACACAAGGCCTGATGCACCCGCTGGGATAAGCCGGGGCCCAAATACAGCTTGGGCATAATCTGCAATTCAACTTGACAATCCCTATAATGACCATGCAGACCACAACTCAGCCATTTCATGCCATGCCAGGCACAAACTCTCTCTCTTGTTCATCCTAAGGTGCGTGACTCACACCTTAACAGATGAATTGCACTTCCGACAAAGATCACACTCAATACTACCCCAAGATGCGTGCCGCACATCTTGACAGGTAATATGTGATCGACCAAACTCCAATGTCTCAGACCAAAACAAAAATAGTGCAAACTTGTGGTAAACCGCAAACTCAATCCAAATCCAACTGTCTGCATGCATTGGCACAACTCTTCACAAAACTGCAAAACAGATCACAGTGGTTTCCGCGCGTATAAAACCCATAGACATGTCATGCAGCAAAAATGAAAACTCATGCAAAACTCGTGACAGCTGACAAAAAATCACACAAACTGAGTTCCACAAGTCCAAGTTCTGTCCAGTCCGAAATCGTCCAAAACTCTAAAATTCCAAGACATCCCAAAATTGTCATCTCACTCCAATCTCAGCTTGACAGCTCTTTCACCACAGCTTTTGCCTTTCTCCTCGCAGCTATTGTCGGCTTCCAAGTCTAGCACTACCACCCGACCTGGAGCCATTAAAAACTATACATAAAGAGGATATATGTATTTCCTCTATGTTCAAATGATTTGGTGAGCCTCTTTGGAAAATCTGTATAGAAGATTTCCGCACTGGTCATACTCTTCGGATCTCATTGTTCCCTGCCAGCGGTACTCATTGGGTTTATATTTCAAGAGAACTCCCGACTCGGCTTTCTGAAGATAGCCGATGGCGGTCACCTCGACCTCGACCAGAACATAGTCTTTGGCACAAAACTCACCCTTGGGTCCTTCCGGTGTCCAATCATTGAAATACTGAGCACGCTCGACGGCAGCAACCGGGTCTTTTCGTAGTCCAAACCTTTTGGAATATTCGTCAGGCTGAACCTCCTTGCCATTGTTCAAGTCCTCAAACTGCTTAGGAGTCAATGCCAACCAAAGACGAATGGATTCCATTGCCGTTGATGCCATGGTATCTCAAAGCTAATGCGAGGGCAGCTGAAATGCAAAAACACTGAGCCAAAGTTGTCTTATAATAAAACAGCAACGGTGGAATGAAACCTATACAAACATGAGAAGTCTAGACAAAATGTCACGTCAAGTCCAGCATAATAGACAGCTCCATACTTCGTCTCTCACCTAGACAGTATGTCGAGCTACAAACTGACAGCACATTTACATTCATTTCAGTCAGTCTCACGTTTCGGAACCTATGCAAGTCGTAATCGCCCCTGCCGTCCAGTTCCCTACGTCTCTTTCTCTTCTACTTAAATCTGTTCTCTGAGCCTATGCACGTCTGCAATCTAGCTCATGTGTGAACCTTGCAACGTCTTGCAATCTGGTCCACGTTTTGACTTTCTACAACTTTTCTTTTCTTTTCGGAACCTATGCAAGTCGTAATCGCCCCTGCCGTCCAGTTCCCTATGGACCTATGCAGCGCCTCTGCCATCCAGCCCATTTCTTTTCCTTTCTGTTGTAAGTCAAAACTCTTCAACTCAAAAGAAAATTGCAAATCTCAAATCCCAGATTCCCTCTCTTGCTTTTCACTCTGAGCAACACGAAAACGCACAAGCTACACTACCGCTCTACTTCCTCTCAGGATCCTCTGCAAAGCTCCAGTGCTGTAGATCTCGCAAAACTCCATGCCAGCCTTCTGGTAGTACAAGATGTCCACTCAACATGACCCAGGTTCGCAAAGGAAACCATTCCGGAGTCGACCAACATCACAAGCATCTTGTTCTCAACTACATTTCTACCAAGGGAAATGCCATAGACAAAGTAGGCAAACCATACTGGCAATCATTGCTATAAAGACCATAGAGCTCGTCTCACAGCCAAACTGGCTTGCAGAAACCTCCGTGCTCGTCCATCCATCTAGAGAGGTACGGTATGATTGCTCTAAGCCAAAAAGGGAATGCTTGCATTCAAGCTGTCTTCACACAAAGTCCAGTCAGTCTGACAACAACTTCAGAGTACTTACCTGTCTCAGGGTTCAATGTGCCTTCTCTGCATCTGTCCCAGGTTTCACAACCGACTGCAACAATCCAAGCAACGTAAGTCATACCTGACCTGCCTGCAACACTGCAAAACTGTTCAGATTCCGGTCTATGAAAACAAACTCACAACAAAGTTTCCTGTTTCGTTTCAAATACAGTTCAAAACAGTTTCCACTTCCTACTCAGTTCAGGTCGTTTCCAATGACTCACTACATGTCCCAATCAAACGCACTCACAACTGCAGTTCAAACTACATCCTAGGTTACCTGATGCATCTGAGAAATCAAACCAACTTTCCCAAACAGGCAAACACAGCTCACTCCGTTGTCAACTCACAGTCTCAACACCAAGTTCCACTGTGCCTCCAGTGCCATGACGGTTCCTATCTCTCTCTCTCAGCACTCTAGTACCTACACTGCCAGGCAAACAACAATGCTTCAGGCTTCAATCTCAAGGTCACCAGTCAGTGCAAACATCCGTCAAGCTCCACTGCTCTTGCACACTACTGAACCTCAGGTGTTCAATTACTCATGCATTACATTACACATGTGGCAACTAAACCAAGGTCACTGACAAAGCAAACTCGACCCTCCGTGGTTCTCATGCCAACGTCTTTCAATCTATGGCAACTAAACCTGGTCACCAACCATTCCGGGTTCTCATGCCGATCTCTCTCAACTCTGGGCAACTAAACCTGGTCACTGACCATTCCGGGTTCTCATGCCAATCTTTCTCAATTCTGTGGCAACTAAACCAAGGCTACTGACCATTCCGGGTTCTCATGCCAATCTTTCTCAACTCTGTGGCAACTAAACCTGGTCACCAACCCTCCGTGGTTCTCATGCCAAACTTTCTTAACTCAAACTGTCATCTCCAGGCATGACGCCAGGCTCAGTAGCACCACGCACTGTGCACTCCGTGCGTCCTGAATCATCTACAACCTGACCAACCTGTCGAGATGTTACTCTTTCTTACTTTCAATATGGACCTATGCAGCACCCTGCCGTACAGCCCACTTTCCTTCTAACTCTTTCCAATGCTCTCTAGTGATTCTCCAGGCACTTTCTCTCACTCTCTGCCAAAATCACCAAGCTTCCTGATTTCCTAGTGACTCTCCAGGCTCTCTCTCTCTCTTTCTTGCCAAAGTCACAAAACCTCTTACACAACTAAATCACAAATCTCACATGCAACGCAACTGCAACACAACATCACATGCAGCTCAGCCGTTGATACTTATTTTACTCTCGCTTACCACTTTTGCCAGGAACTCCATCGCCTATGCCCACGATTGCCAAAATTGCCTCACACAATGTTGAGTACAGAGATATTTCATCCATCCAATGCTCTGTGGTACCGTGCAAGTATCTGTCCTCGCACTTCACAGGATCGATGCTGCAACTCCCTTTCCAAGCCCATGAGATTGTCCTTCAACATCATGATGATATCCAAGTTGCTTCGGTTAATTCGCAGATCTTCCAATAGCGGTATCAGCCATTCCAGGAGTACGATCTGTGTCTGTAGCAACCTTACGACACCTTGCAACTTCTCTATCTCAATAATTCGGCCAAGGAGTTGCTCATTCTCTGCCTCATGCACAGAATTGTCTCTCCTCCGATCTCTGGATCTATCTCTGGCATCCATCTTAGGCAAAACTATTGCGAAGTTCCTTGATACCCAAATTTCTTGAGCCAAATAGGGTACAGTGGTTTCAAACTTTCCAAACAGGTCAATTTCTACAAGCATTCTACACACTCAAACGTCACCAGGCAAGTTGTCGGAGTCCTTACTTGTCCAAACACCTCGCTTGTGTCTCCAGGACCTACTCCCAACCTCAGCCTATCTGGACATTCTCAATGCTCATCTCCAGGCAAGTTGTCGGAGTCTTCACTGTCCAAACACCTCACTTGCGTCTCCAGGACTTACTCCCAACCTCAGCCTGTCGAGATATCCTAAGCATTTCAAAACATGTCATCTCTGGCAATCACTTGACAAGTCACTTTCAACCAATGACCTCACAGTCAACATGCCACACAAGTGAAACAAAAACACGTCTCATCTGAATCGAGAATACTCAAGCTCTTCGATGCCCTTGACTTTACATAAGCAGCATACCAACCTAGTGATCACTTCAGAACCTTAGTACAAGCTCAACACGTATCCCTGCAGAAGATTCAGGAGCTCAATACAAACGATCTCAGCTTCACCTTAGATGGCGTCCTTAGCACACTGCAACAAGGGTCAGCGGAGAATGGTGTGGGTAGCTCCGTAGAGCTCCGCTACCATGTAGAAAAAGCGCCGTGCACAGATACACGGTCAGATCCAACGCTTCTTCCAAAATTCCTACAGAACTACGCGGGCGGACGCGTACGTCAACCACGCACACCAAACACAAGCGCAGCGCGTAAGTCCCTAACTAATTAAACTAAAGCAATACCGTGTCAAAAGGAATGTTTCTTCCACGACTCCCACATGCTGACGTCAAGCTCCTTCTTTTCGCTCCAGACGCAGCACGATCAGTCAAAGGAAAACAAACACAACAAGCAAACACAAAACAGAAACAAGAACCGAAAGAAGACAGGAAGCAAGATGTGTTCGTGTTCCCTGTGTCGGTCTGTCTTATGTCAAGTTATGTGACACAGCAGCTTCTGTTCATTAAATGAACTTCTGACACCAGTCCTTCGAGCCGATGTCTCAACTGGTAAACTCGATTCCAGGTTTCCAGTTAACAAACCTCAAGTTCTTCAAATAAAGTTTGTTGAAACTATTCCAGCTGCTAGAAGTCTACAAAACTCAATTTCACTAGATGAATTCAAAACATCGAAACACTTCCAAAAGTTCTCAAATCAAACTGGTTCTCATCCAAACGTGAATAACCAGCTCAATAGTCAAACTTGTGATTAACTTCTCAAGAACGAAGTGATTCACACAAGGTATCTGTACAACCTTCTTCTGGGTACAAAGTATAGTCAGAACATAAAGTTCTTTCTCCAAATCAGTTTTCCACATAGAGATAGCATCTCACAGTTTCCAAGCTCAATGGAGAATAGAATGTTCTATTCGACATTGTCAATGTAGGTCAGCCAAATACAGTTGTATCGCTGAAGTCTTTCGACCACTGTAATAGCCAATCCACAATGTAGATCAAAGTCGTCTCAAAACAATGTCGTCCTCACAGAGATAATCAAAGTCATCTCAGGAACGATAAAAGCACACCATAAGATCAAGTGCATGATCCATAGGCCACGATGACGATGATGTAGGTATTGTCCTCACAATACCGAAACATCTCATCACAAAATTCTCAGACAAATAAGATGCCCAAATATGATCATTGTCCTCACAATGCCAACGCATCTCAAGGTCCAAGTTCAAAGCATAATAGATTCTCTCCATCAGATATTTCCAGCTAGCTTAAACTCTTCTCCAAGAGTTTATAGCTGTGTTCTCATCACTTGGAGAGAATGACCTTCTCAACGTCGAAGACGTAATAAACAATTCCAATGCCAAACCAATGTAGGTATTTTCAGCTCAAGCAATAAGCTGTACCAGACTCAAGTCGAATTCAGAATAAGATGTAGAACTGATCCATATACCACAATCACTGGTCAACACTGATCAATGACATCATCCTGATGTCCGAAATGACAAGTCCGAAGACTAATAGAATATTGTGACACAGGATGGTCACATACAAGATTCCTTCCGTAATAAGTAGAGTGTTCTCTACCAATCTTCCATGACTTCTTGCAGTAACCTTCCACATATCCTCTGTGCATAAACTGTACAACCAATGATGAATGGCATGTCGCTTCACCCTTACCCAAAGGGTGCTCACAGAGGGTGTCAAATTTCCATACTTGTGGCAGAGGTCCTCACCCCTTTTCCACACAACGCTGGATTTGCAGATGGACTTTTTACAATGACCACGGCAACAGATCACAAGAACAACTTGAACCGCTCCGTGCTCAAAAGGGATTATGTCCGCACCCTGCGTGTAGAAACAATAGCCAATTCAGCAGGAGGAACAGCACAGGTATCAATCGTAGCTCAGCCCAGTATAGGATTTTTGAACACCAAATATTACTCCAACGGCTCCCCTACAGAAGATACCGAAGACTGCCTCGGCAGAATCACTGTCGGACTCACCCGGTCCAAATCGTTAACCTTGCTTGTCTCCCCGTTAGACATGATGGGGCTCATGGGCATGGCGCAGGTGATTGCGACAATGCATATGCCATCCGGGGCCTCCGGAGAGGAAAACGACATGGAGGTGGCCTGACTTTGACCCTGACCCAGTTCAAGAGAATCTAGCACAGTTAAGCCGATGGTCACTCAACTCGGCACCAACCTGGAAGTTTCCTCCTCTTGGAATCGCCAACCAATATTACGACCAGCAAGCCGACGAAGTGAAGCGAGCGAGATCCGTTTAATATTGGTGCGTGGATCGGACCTTCGCTGGCTAAACAGGGAGCGTCTCCAAGAAGTCCAGGCTTAGCATCTCACCACAAGTGGCTCCCCGAGCAGGATCTCCCTTTCTCTGAAGTCGTCCTGTATGCCTACGCGGCTGATCGCACACCCTTTCCCACCTACGTGTGCCTGCCCTCAGGACTGTACAAAGCCCGCACCGGGCAAGTAGTAGCGCAGACGGGCCCAGGAAAGGAGATCCTGTCCCTGCCTGGTATATACTTCTTTGATGGATGGAGATTACACCCTAAGTTGCTGATCCCAGACCACTTGCCACGCGCAAAAGAGGCGCCAGTTCAAGGTACCGCTCTAACTGCACCTGCACCCGGTACGGAACCCAAACGGTCGCCTGAAGAAGAAGCGAGAGACATCCTTGCAGTAGCTGCCAAGAATCAGCCCGAAGATGCCAAACACAAGAAGAGCAGCCGTCCGCGCATGTAAGTACTTAAGAGCTATGGTCAACCAATATGAGTCCACCATCACCGCAGTGCATCTAGCCGCCCGCACCCATACACAGAAAAGCAAGGGCACGGTAGGACCAGCAGTTGACTATCGCCCGCAAGGAGAAGCCCTCCCGGTCATCTCCGCAGACCTGACCTCCGAATTACTGCATTGCTTGTCCACGCTCCCAGACCCATTGCCCCTGGCCAAGATCACCATAGACATGGAGAAACCGAGCCAGTGGGTCTCAAAGTTGTGCAGACTCTACTTCGTTGATGAGTATGCCAAGCGAACGGTTGGACTGCCCTCACGTCGGCATGTCCCGGACATTGCGGGTGCACTTCGAGCAGTCCAAGCCATCCTCCCCAAACTCGAAGTCAAAATGATTGAATTCTTAGCTGAATGGATGGTCACTCTGTTAATGCCAGCATCGCACGTATGGAAGTGAGGGCACCTCACCTTTCCTTTATGATGCTCAAGGAATACTGGTTTAGAGAGCTGTACCTAGGTCTGAAAGTCACAGCATCCTTCGACCGCTCCGAATCATACACCAGGGTAATCGATGGTCAGGTAAGATGTATCACGCCTGAGGTTAAGCCGCAGAATTCGCAGGTCATTTGGAATGTGCAGTTTATCACAGTTTTTGTGCCGGCATGGATGATCCCGCCCGTTTACCATAGCCTGCGCAGAGAAAGCATCAAAACCGCTAGCTCTGCAAGTCCCATAGGTGTCCAGTCGGTCCGCCCTACCTGGTTTGTAGAAAAAGCGCCGTGCACAGATCTGCGGTCAGATCCAACGCTTCTCTAAATTTCTACAGAACTACGCGGGTAAACGAGTACGTCAACCACGCACACCAAACACAAGCGCAGCGCGTAAGTCCCTAACTAATTAAACTAAAGCAATACCGTGTCAAAAGGAGTGTTTCTTCCACGACTCCCACATGCTGACGTCAAGCTCCTTCTTTTCGCTCCAGACGCAGCACGATCAGTCTCAGAGAAACAAACACAACAAACAAACAAGACAAAACAAAACCGGGAAAACAGAGAGCAAGATGTTCGTGTTCCCTGTGTCGGTCTGTCTTATGTCAAGTTATGTGACACAGCAGCTTCTGTTCATTAAATGAACTTCTGACACCAGTCCTTCGAGCCGATGCCTCAACTGGTAAACTCGATTTCAGGTTTCCAGTTAACAAACCTCAAGTTCTTCAAATAAAGGTTTGTTGAAACTATTCCAGCTGCTAGAAGTCTACAAAACTCAATTTCACTAGATGAATTCAAAATCATCGAAACACTTCCAAAAGTTCTCAAATCAAACTGGTTCTCATCCAAACGTGAATAACCAGCTCACTAGTCAAACTTGTGACTAACTTCTCAAGAACGAAGTGATTCACACAAGGTATCTGTACAACCTTCTTCTGAATACAAAGTATAGTCAGAACACAAAGTTCTTCTCCAAATCAGTTTTCCACATAGAGATAGCATCTCACAGTTTCCAATCTCAATGGAGAATAGAATGTTCTATTCGACATTGTCAATGTAGGTCAGCCAAATACAGTTGTATCGCTGAAGTCTTTCGACCACTGTAATAGCCAATCCACAATGTAGATCAAAGTCGTCTCAAAACAATGTCGTCCTCACAGAGATAATCAAAGTCATCTCAGGAACGATAAAAGCACACCATAAGATCAAGTGCATGATCCATAGGTCACGATGACGATGATGTAGGTATTGTCCTCACAATACCGAAACATCTCATCACAAAACTCTCAGACAAATAAGATGCCCAAATATGGCCATCGTCCTCACAATGCCAATACATCTCAAAGTCCAAGTTCAAAGCATAATAGGTTCTCTCCATCAGATATTTCCAGCTAGCTTAAACTCTTCTCCAAGAGTTTATAGCTGTGTTCTCATCACTTGGAGAGAATGAGCTTCCCAACGTCGAAGACGTAATAAACAATTCCAATGTCAAACCAATGTAGGTATTTTCAGCTCAAGCAATAAGCTGTACCAGACTCAAGTCGAATCCAGAATAAGATGTAGAACTGATCCATATACCACAATCACTGGTCAACACTGATCAATGACATCATCCTGATGTCCAAAACAGTAAGTCCGAAGACCAATAGAATATTGTGACAAAAGATGGTCACATACAAGATTCTTTCCGCATCAAGTAGAGTGTTCTCTACCAATCTTCCATGACTTCTTGCAGTAACCTTCCACATATCCTCTGTGCATAGTTTGTACACAATGATGAATGACATGTCGCTTCACCCTTACCCAAAGGGTGATCTCACACAGGGTGTCAAATTTCCATACCCCCTTTCGACATGACATCTCATCCACTCACTCCCTTCCATACACTCACATCGCTTCCTGATATGGATACCACTCGAATATCCGCAGAAAAATGTTCACGTTCCAGATCATATTCATGATCAAAATATCCAAAAGGTACACGTACTTCCAAAACTCACGGTCGATGATAAAGCATCATCCCAAAACTCATCTCGTTCGACTCATGCACAATGTCGTAACTTCCAAATTCAAAATCTTCTCTGTCGCGAAAGCCAGATGTTGGAATACCAGACTCAGTCCAAAGACTCCTAAAGTCTTTCCAGTACTAAGCTCGTCTTCCAAAATCCAGTTCCTCGGATAAACCCATGGCGTCGATAACGATATACCTACAGTGCTGTTGTCTTCTTACAACAAACAAAACAACAACAACAGAACAAAACAAAACAAACACAACACACACACGAGACCCAAGACGAAACCTAACGTCGCACGATCGGAGTCAACACGAAAACAAAGGCCAACTGTTTCAGCTAATCCGCACCTTCGTGAAGAAGGTAGGCGTGTAAAAAGAAAACGCAAGTGAAGTAATATCACTCATGCAACTCATCTCAAATTCAAAACAAGTAAAGTACAGTTCACAGTCACTGCACAACAAATTCAAAATGTTCTGAATAAGAATCTCTCTCTCCGTTAGGGTCAGGACTAGCTAAGATTGGCACGGAATGAGGAAGCGGTGAGAGATATCCTATGACAGAATAGCTTTCACAGCTTCATCATCGCATAGATCGCCTTCCCCCTTTCAACGTTTGATCCATCTTGGTGATCTCGGAAATGTGGTATGCCTTGTTTGAGTCTATATCATGACATGACAGCGCAATGTGTTTGCAATCATGGCATCAGATTCCCCGGAAGAATTTTTTTTTTGATGACTTAAACTCAGATTCCGTCCGAGTTTCTTCCCAGGTTCTCATCATATGCCATGACAACACAATCACACCAAAAATGTTTGTGCAAACACTCACAATCCCAAGTTCCATGTTTCAAGCAACAAAACTCAAGTCATGTACACAACAACTCAAACATGAAAAATATCGCAATCAAGCCAATCAAAAACCTTCAACTTTTCTTCATGATGTCTCCCTCAGATCTGCTTGCAACTCCGAGTTCTGAATGCCTTCAAGAACGTTGCTCTCGCCATCGTCATTGAGAGACAAATGACAACAAAACGAACTTCAAACCAAAACCAAAATATGCAAACAAAACCATATCTACTGCGTCAATCGGCGTGTCTCGCCCCCTTTTAAACTCAAATCCGATGCCTGCGCTCAACCATGCCGTCATCTCTGAAAACAACAAGTGAACCTCGAGCTGATAAAATCAACTATTCTCTTGTCGTTAAACCAGGCGAATTCCAGTGCCTTTGGCACTCTGCTCAGGGATAGATATCAGGGGTACACCCTGCGGTATTCCCGCGTCCCCTGAATCTGCATATACCCCAGAGGGGAAAACGCTGCGGTCCCCGTCAGAGGATCGTGACGTGGTGTGGGTGAAACAGCTCTGACACGTCCCGTGACTTCCTCGATCACCTGAGTAGGTGGCGACTTCATGTCCTTAACCTCCAAACCCAGGGGATAGCTCATCGGAACTTCACCCATCCGCGCCGGGCTATACCCTGCAAATCGAACTGTCTGCAATGTCGGTGGTGCTGGAATTGCTGGCCTTGGCGGAATCGCCGGAGGCGGTGGAACACTTGTGCCGGGTCCAGCTGGTGCCATGGTTGGAGTCATAGGAGCCAATGGCGGATCCATAGGTGCCAATGGCGGGTCATACCCCGGGGGCACTTCTGCCTGTGGCTTCCCCTGATTTCTGCAGGTGGAGTTGCCCTTTCGATTCTTTCTGCCACCAGCTTGAGGCTTTCCTGGAGTTTATCCATGCTCTCATGGAGTTGCGACATGATGTCTTGCAACGACTGATCCCTTTCCAGGCGACCCTTCCTGTTGTCCCGAAGGGTTTCCTTCATTGAAGCGTCAAGCGACCACTCAACATGCTTCTTGAGCTTGGTAAGTTCACCTACCAGTGCTCCAGTCCTGCTGGTGTTGTGATTCACCCCTGCTGCAAGGGACTCAGAAGCACGAGCCATGTTGGTGACAGCTTCTCCAACAGCTTCCAGGGATCTGCAGAGGTCAGACTGTAGAGTATGAGTACTCTTAATCAAGACCTCAAGTTTGTCCGTCGATCCCTTCAAAGCAGCGACCATAGATGTGATTCCCACAGCCAAGCCCGTGGTAGAACTCAACAAATCGGTCGCATCATTGGGGTCAAAGGACTCATGATGCCTTCTCAACCTCGGAGATCTCGATCTGTCATCATCTCTTCCAGCATCTCCTTCATCCTTATCTTCTCCATCCACATGGATAGTATCCTGCTCTTTCTCTTTCTCGGAATCCGTCTCAGCCACTCCTGTCTGTGCCGTCAACGGTGGGTTCTCAGACAAGGGAAGCTCTCCCTCTGCCATTGGAACTGCCGGGACTGCTGGAGCTGCAGAAGATGACACGTTCGCTGCCATGAATTGCTCGAGTCTCCTACACAAGGCCTGATGCACCCGCTGGGATAAGCCGGGACCCAAATACAGCTTGGGCATAATCTGCAATTCAACTTGACAATCCCTATACTGACAATGCAGACCACATCTCAGCCATTTCATGCCATGCCAGGCACCAACTCTCCCTTGCTCATCCTAAGGTGCGTGACTCACACCTTAACAGATGAGTTACACTTCCGACAAAGATCACACTTAATACTACCCCAAGATGCGTGCCGCACATCTTGACAGGTAATATGTGATCGATCAAACTCCAATGTCTCAGACAAAAAAAATAATGCAAACTTGTGGCAAACCGCAAACTCAATCCAAATCCAACTGTCTGCATGCACAACCCTTCACAAAACTGCAAAACAGATCACAGTGGTTTCCGCGCGTATAAAACCCATAGACATGTCATGCAGCAAAAATGAAAACTCATGCAAAGCTCGTGACAGCTGACAGAAAACTACTCAAACTGAGTTCCACAAGTCCAAGTTCTGTCCAGTCCGAAATCGTCCAAAACTCTGAAATTCCAAGACATCCCAAAATTGTCATCTCACTCCAATCTCAGCTTGACAGCTCTTTCACCACAGCTTTTGCTTTTCGCCTCGCAGATGTAGTCAGCCTCCAAGTCTAGTATTACCACCCGACTTGGTACCATTAAACTGTACATAGAGGAAATATCTATTGTCCTCTATTTCTTCTGTGCTTAAATGATTTGGTGAGCCTCTTTAGAGAATCGGTATAGAAGATTCCCGCGCTGGTCATACTCTTCGGATCGCATCGCTCCCTGCCAGCGGTACTCATTTGGTTTATATTTCAAGAGAACTCCCGACTCAGCTTTCTGAAGATAGCCGATGGCGGTCACCTCTACCTCGACCAAGACATAGTCTTTGGCACAAAACTCGCCCTTTGGACCTTCCGGTGTCCAATCATTGAAATACTGAGCACGCTCAACGGCAGCAACCGGGTCTTTTCGTAGTCCAAACCTCTTGGAATATTCGTCAGGCTGAACCTCCTTGCCATTGTTCAAGTCCTCAAACTGCTTAGGAGTCAATGCCAACCAAAGACGAATGGATTCCATTGCCGTTGATGCCATGGTATCTCAAAGCTATTGCGAGGGTAGCTGAAATGCAAAAACACTGAGCCAAAGTTGTCTTATAGTAAAACAGCAATGATGGAATGAAACCTATACAAACATGAGAAGTCCAGACAAAAATGTCACGTCCAGTCCAGCATAATAGACAGCTCCATACTTCGTCTCTCACCTAGACAGTATGTCGAGCTACAAACTGACAGCACATTTGCATTCATTTCCGTCAGTCTCACGTTTCGGAACCTATGCAAGTCGTAATCGCCCCTGCCGTCCAGTTCCCTACGTTTCTTTCTCGTTTTGGAACCTATGCAAGTCGTAATCGCCCCTGCCGTCCAGTTCCCTTTGTCTTTCTCTCTTTTACTTAAATCTGTTCTCTGAGCCTATGCACGTCTGCAATCTAGCTCATGTGTGAACCTTGCAACGTCTTGCAATCTGGTCCACGTTTTGACTTTCTACAACTTTTCTTTTCTTTTCGGAACCTATGCAAGTCGTAATTGCCCCTGCCGTCCAGTTCCCTATGGACCTATGCAGCGCCTCTGCCATCCAGCCCATTTCTTTTCCTTTCTGTTGTAAGTCAAAACTCTTCAACTCAAAAGAAAATTGCAAATCTCAAATCCCAGATTCCCTCTCTTGCTTTTCACTCTGAGCAACACGCAAACGCACAAACTACACTACCGCTCTACTTCCTCTCAGGATCCTCTGCAAAGCTCAAGTGCTGTAGATCTCGCAGACTCCGTGCCAGCCTTCTGGTAGTACAAGATGTCCACTCAACATGACCCAGGTTCGCAAAGGAAACCATTCCGGAGTCGACCAACATCACAAGCATCTTGTTCTCAACTACATTTCTACCAAAGGAAATGCCACAACCATCGTAGGCAAACCACACTGGCAATCATTGCTATAAAGACCATAGAGCTCGTCTCACAGCCAAACTGGCTTGCAGAAACCTCCATGTTCATCCATCCATCTAGAGAGGTACGGTATGATTGCTCTAAGCCAAAAGGGAATACTTGCATTCAAGTTGTCTTCACACAAAGTCCAGTCAGTCTGACAACAACTTCAGAGTACTTACCTGTCTCAGGCATAGTGAACCCTCTCTGCATCTGTCCCAGGTTTCACAACCGACTGCAACAATCCAAGCAACGTAAGTCATACCTGACCTGCCTGCAACACTGCCAAAACTGTTCAGATTCCGGTCAGAGAAAACCATGAAAACAAACTCACAACAAAGTTTCCTGTTTCGTTTCAAAATACAGTTCAAAACAGTTTCCACTACCTACACAGTTCAGGTCGTTTCCAATGACTCACCATCTGTCCCAATCAAACGCACTCACAACTGCAGTTCAAACTACATCCTAGGTTACCTGATGCATCTGACAAATCAACCAACTTTCCCCAAACAGGCAAACACAGCTCACTCCGTTGTCAACTCACAGTCTCAACACCAAGTTCCACCGTGCCTCCAGTGCCATGACGGTTCCTATCTCTCTCTCTCTCAGCACTCTAGTACCTACACTGCCAGGCAAACAACAATGCTTCAGGCTTCAATCTCAAGGTCACCAGTCAGTGCAAACATCCGTCAAGCTCCACTGCTCCTGCACACTACTGAACCTCAGGTGTTCAATTATTCACGCATTACATTGCAAATGTGGCAACTAAACCAAGGTCACTGACAAAGCAAACTCGACCCTCCGTGGTTCTCATGCCAACGTTTTTCCAATCTATGGCAACTAAACCTGGTCACCAACCATTCCGGGTTCTCATGCCGATCTTTCTCACCTCTGGGCAACTAAACCTGGTCACTGACCATTCCGGGTTCTCATGCCAATCTTTCTCAACTCTGTGGCAACTAAACCAAGGCTACTGACCATTCCGGGTTCTCATGCCGATCTTTCTCAATTCTGTGGCAACTAAACCTGGTCACCAACCCTCCGTGGTCCTCATGTCAAGCTTTCTCCAATATGTGGCAACTAAACCTGGCCACTGACCATTCCGGGTTCTCATGCCAATCTTTCTCAACTCTGGGCAACTAAACCTGGTCACTGACCATTCCGGGTTCTCATGCCAATTTTTTTTTTCAACTCAAACTGTCATCTCCAGGCATGACGCCAGGCTCAGTAGCACCACGCACTGTGCACTCCGTGCGTCCTGAATCATCTACAACCTGACCAACCTGTCGAGATGTTACTCTTTCTTACTTTCAATATGGACCTATGCAGCACCCTGCCGTACAGCCCACTTTCCTTCTAACTCTTTCCAATGATCTCTAGTGATTCTCCAGGCACTTTCTCACACTCTCTGCCAAAATCACCAAGCTTCCTAGTTTCCTAGTGACTCTCCAGGCTCTCTCTCTCTCTTGCCAAAGTCACAAAACCTCTTATACAACTAAATCACAAATCTTACATGCAACGCAACTGCAGCACAACATCACATGCAGCTCAGCCGTTGATACTTATTTTACTCTCGCTTACCACTTTTGCCAGGAACTCCATCGCCTATGCCCATGATATTTCACCTATCCAATGCTCTGTGATACCGTGCAAGTATCTGTCCTCACACTTCACAGGATCGATGCTGCAACTCCCTTTCCATGCCCATGAGATTGTCCTTCAACATCATGATGATATCCAAGTTGCTTCGGCTAATTCGCAGATCTTCCAATAGTGGTATCAGCCACTCCAGGAGTACGATCTGTGTCTGTAGCAACCTTATGACACCTTGCAACTTCTCTATCTCAATAATTCGGCAAAGGAGTTGTTCATTCTCTGCCTCATACACAGCATTGTCTCTCCTCCGATCTCTGGATCTATCTCTGGCATCCATCTTAGGCAAAACTATTGCGAAGTTCCTTGATACCCAAATTTCTCGAGCCAAATAGGATACAGTGGTTTCAAACTTTCCAAACATCCATTGTGTCTCAAGGACCTACTCCAAACCTCAGCCTGTCATTCAAGTTACCGCACAGACTTCTCTCTACCTAACTCATTTCAAGGCAGGTTGTCGGAGTCTTCACTGTCCAAACACCTCACTTGTGTCTCCAGGACTTACTCCCAACCTCAGCCTATCGCGATACTCTCAATGTTCATCTCCAGGCAGGTTGTCGGAGCCTTCACTGTCCAAACACCTCACTTGTGTCTCCAGGACTTACTCCCAACCTCAGCCTGTCGAGATATCCTAAGCATTTCAAAACATGTCATCTCTGGCAATCACTTGACAAGTCACCTTCAGCCAATGACCTCACCGTCAAAATGCCACACAAGTGAAACAAAAACACGTCTCATCTGAATCGAGAATACTCAAGCTCTTCGATGCCCTTGACTTTACATCCGCAATGTACCAACCTAGTGATCACTTCAGAACCTTAGTACAAGCTCAACACAAATCCCTGCGCAAAAGATTCAGGAGCTCAATACAAACGATCTCAGCTTCACCTTAGATGGCGTCCTTAGTACACTGCAACAAGGGTCAGCGGAGAATGGTGTGGGTAGCTCCGTAGAGCTCCGCTACCATGTAGAAAAAGCGCCGTGCACAGATCTGCGGTCAGATCCAACGCTTCTCTAAATTTCTACAGAACTACGCGGGTAAACGAGTACGTCAACCACGCACACCAAACACAAGCGCAGCGCGTAAGTCCCTAACTAATTAAACTAAAGCAATACCGTGTCAAAAGGAGTGTTTCTTCCACGACTCCCACATGCTGACGTCAAGCTCCTTCTTTTCGCTCCAGACGCAGCACGATCAGTCTCAGAGAAACAAACACAACAAACAAACAAGACAAAACAAAACCGGGAAAACAGAGAGCAAGATGTTCGTGTTCCCTGTGTCGGTCTGTCTTATGTCAAGTTATGTGACACAGCAGCTTCTGTTCATTAAATGAACTTCTGACACCAGTCCTTCGAGCCGATGCCTCAACTGGTAAACTCGATTTCAGGTTTCCAGTTAACAAACCTCAAGTTCTTCAAATAAAGGTTTGTTGAAACTATTCCAGCTGCTAGAAGTCTACAAAACTCAATTTCACTAGATGAATTCAAAATCATCGAAACACTTCCAAAAGTTCTCAAATCAAACTGGTTCTCATCCAAACGTGAATAACCAGCTCACTAGTCAAACTTGTGACTAACTTCTCAAGAACGAAGTGATTCACACAAGGTATCTGTACAACCTTCTTCTGAATACAAAGTATAGTCAGAACACAAAGTTCTCTCTCCAAATCAGTTTTCCACATAGAGATAGCATCTCACAGTTTCCAATCTCAATGGAGAATAGAATGTTCTATTCGACATTGTCAATGTAGGTCGGCCAAATACAGTTGTATCGCTGAAGTCTTTCGACCACTGTAATAGCCAATCCACAATGTAGATCAAAGTCGTCTCAAAACAATGTCGTCCTCACAGAGATAATCAAAGTCATCTCAGGAACGATAAAAGCACACCATAAGATCAAGTGTATGATCCATAGGTCACGATGACGATGATGTAGGTATTGTCCTCACAATACCGAAACATCTCATCACAAAACTCTCAGACAAATAAGATGTCCAAATATGGCCATCGTCCTCACAATGCCAATACATCTCAAAGTCCAAGTTCAAAGCATAATAGATTCTCTCCATCAGATATTTCCAGCTAGCTTAAACTCTTCTCCAAGAGTTTATAGCTGTGTTCTCATCACTTGGAGAGAATGACCTTCCCAACGTCGAAGACGTAATAAACAATTCCAATGCCAAACCAATGTAGGTATTTTCAGCTCAAGCAATAAGCTGTACCAGACTCAAGTCGAATCCAGAATAAGATGTAGAACTGATCCATATACCACAATCACTGGTCAACACTGATCAATGACATCATCCTGATGTCCAAAACAGTAAGTCCGAAGACCAATAGAATATTGTGACAAAAGATGGTCACATACAAGATTCTTTCCGCATCAAGTAGAGTGTTCTCTACCAATCTTCCATGACTTCTTGCAGTAACCTTCCACATATCCTCTGTGCATAGTTTGTACACAATGATGAATGACATGTCGCTTCACCCTTACCCAAAGGGTGATCTCACACAGGGTGTCAAATTTCCATATGGTTTGAAGACACAACACCCAAGGATACCGCATCCCAACCACCTCAAGACCTTCCAAAAGAACAGCCTCAGCCACTGCACGGGCTAAAATTAGTTATCAAAGAAGAGGTGTTACCGACGAATGACCAACCAGAATTCCCATCGCTCGAACTGTTGGCTGCGAGAGGCCTTTTAGCACCTGACACGTGGAAGTGCAAACGTGCGCAAGTTAGCTTCAAAGCAACTATTGATGTCCCTATGTTGGGTACAATCATAGAGCAAAATGGTGATGGACTCCTGGAAGACTCCCACATGCCCGTGGGATGGCCACTCCACATTGATGGTGCTGTCAGACAATGTTGTATTCACCGAGCCGCTAGCCTGCAAGAATTAGATGATATGCTCAAGAATATGACATGAAAAGGGTTTCGGTTGAAATCAACCATGACGCGCCTCAATGGTCCCATCATGCAGTGTGGAACCGAAAGTATATGGAACCTCAACCAGGATATACACTGGAACAACTATGGGCTGACTCCGAGCCTGCCATAAGCAAGAAAACGACCACGTCATATGAAGTTCACACAAATGACGTCTTGCGTGCAGTAGCGGCCATTCAGTATCTCCCATCCCCCATGCCACCTGATAGCCCTTCCTAAGAGCGTTAGGGACAACAGCTGCTCTCAAAGCCCCGCCGCAAACTGACACCCTAGCGCAAAGAGCCCTGGAGGAATGGGAACGCACTTTGTGTGAGAACAAGGCAGTGGCAATCCTCGCAGAGGTACAAGCCGGCCGACCAACTATAATCCACAAAGATGGTGGCGAAATGCTCATTGCCATTGTCCTTGGCCACTAGCGGAAGCGAAGGAACTAGTTGATAACCCTGCAGCATTCACTCGCGAAATGACGCGGATCCTGCGCGACAAACAAACCCACCCACTCATCGCCCAAATGATGAGACCCGCGGAGAGCAGTGATCCACCCCCCGCCACTGCGGCAGCCAGTAGCGCTAGTAGCAGTGGAGGATCTCGCACTACCTCACACATGCAGTTCCAGTAAGCCACTCGAGGCATGCTGGAGTACCCAAACTTCCCATCCATGCATTCAGCCTGTAACTTGACCTAGGTTGAGCGGCGTTGTCACCATGGGGTACTCATGGTTGATTACTGCCCGCTACGATTACCTTTGCTGGCAACATGCCGGAGCCAATATGGGACGGAAGGCGATGGGGGGCGGGTATAATAATTCTTTTCAGGGTGTTTAAGTTGTTTTGTTCGTGTTGTTCTACCTTAATTGTTGTATGGTAGTGTAGTGCGATGTCAAAGTACATCTAGCCATGGTGCCCGTCGCCGTTTGACCTGCGCTCAACCAATCTTTCAACCGGCCCAATGATCTGCACCACACCTCCTCATGCCTTTTCTCGACCATGGTTGCAACACGGTTAGTGTCAGCTGAATGCTCTGAGGATTTACGTCTACAAATCAACCTGTAGACGACTTAGTCCTTTGGAATGGAGCGACCAACTCCTACCAAAGACGCCGCTGTCCATCGACTTGCAAAGTCCATTACTCAACTGACCCTCTGCCAGGTCACTACCAGTGAAGTCGATGATGCCACCAAACTTCTCCAAGGCATCCAAAACATCCCACCCCAGAGGGTCAATGACATTGAGGCGACTATACGCCAACTCCGTCAGATTGGCTGTATCCTGGATAGTTGTACTATATCTGCCAGTTACGAAGTAACCCAGGCACAGAAAGCCATACTGCAGCTTCACCATACAGCCAGGGGAGCCATCATCAGAAGAACTCAATGCACAGATATCACCACGCACTGATGACGAGTACAATCTCCCATACCATGAAGACGCATTGCAAGAGCACTAGCATAGTGGTGCCTCCCTCCCAAACTTTGATGCAGCCTGATGATTGGAAAAGCAGTTCTGAGCGGACTCTGAGGGTGCCCTGAGTGCTGTAGCCTCGCCGTCATTTTCACCTTAGATCATGTTTCACTCTTCTGTTTCACTGCGGTAGTTTTCTCACCACTTTATTGCGACCCGGCTTTGTCGGTGTTTGCTTCAAAGTGTCAGGGTGACTGTCATGCCATGAAGGCTGCTCTTGTGATCTCGGGGATCCTGGCTGGGGGGATCCCTGGTTTCCGCATTGGGCTTTGTTGCTTCCTGCACCCTTTGAATGGTCCATGGTGATTTTGTGGTTTTTACGGTTGCTTTTGTTAATGGACCTGCGTCATGACACATAAGTTGTCATCTGCATGCGCCGAGTTGATACTAAGCTATCACCTCTTTTCTCAACTGATCTTTTTCACCCAACTGGTACCTGTCACGTCACTGCTTTCGGGTTGTGTGGTTTTCTGTGTTTTGTGTGGGTTGTTTTTGTTTGTGTTTGTGTTTTTGTCTTGTGTTGTTTTTGCTTCTGGTTCTTTGTGTTTCGGTTCTTGTTCTCTGATAACGTGACAAGGGAATAGGACTATATATCGGTCCTCTACCAGTTTTGCGGCCCTTACAGCTTCGGCCCCTGCGTGAATTAATTAATTAATCTAATATGCAACATGCTTGGAAACATGTTGAACGACCTGGCGGAAGCCATACGGCGTTGGACGGAAAAAACAAGTTAATGCATGTTGGTGACCAAGAACTCACCGAAGCGGACTCAGGTGGAATGCTCGAATGCAGCAGCTTCGACGGGCTTCGACATTTCGGTTGCGACCGAATTGCATCCTGGAGCTCCACCGCCGCCGGCTGCTGCGCGAATAAATAAGAGGTTGTTCTGCCTGTTGGCTACAGTTGAGGTCCTTTTCTGGCTGCCATGTTTCTACTGGTTTTTTGGATCCTTTTTGGGAGCCATGATGAAGCAGGTTTGTTGGCATTCGAGACGCTCCAAGGCTTACGGAGGCCTGCCTGCGGCACGCACGGCAGGAGGTACTGTGGAAGAAACTGCCTTTGAGGACGTCAACATGTGGCAGGCACCGCCGCCAAGCTAGAATGCGCGTTTTCCCACAGTGCGGAGCGTATAGTTGATGAACTTGGACTACTATACCCTGAAAACCGTGGAAATTTGCGAAAAACATGGCCAGCGTGTCGCGTAGTTGGTTCAATTCGATAAAAAAACCTTACTAACAAATCTTTCTTAGAATGTAAGCCGACCCGCCAACATGGATCTCACGCCTCAGCGCGGAGCGTTTAGTAGGGTACTAAACCGTCTGGCCCGCAACACCAAAATTGTGTTCTCGCCACAGCGCGGTGGGTTTAGTTGGGCTCTTTGTTTGTACGATATTCTACCAATTCCATTTGTTTGCGTGACGGGCGCAGCACTTGAGAACCCCGTACGGCCATCTCTTGAGAACCCTGTACGGCCATCTTCAAAGTTGAAGCGCGGCAGGTGCAGCGCTTGAGAACTCCGTGCGGCCATCGTAAAGGTTGAAGGCGGCAGGTGCAGCGCTTGAGAACACAGTACGGCCATCTTAAAGGTTGACGCGACCCCGCACCCCCACAGGGCCAACCACAAACTGAACCCCATTGTCAATGTTGAGGGTGTGTTGATGCTATTGCAACTAAGAAGTGAATTCCAATTTGAGGATGTGACCAGGTGAAACTGCAACATTTAAGCCTCCGTCCGACATTGAAGATGGGGCGCGGGGATTTATACATACTGTGCGTCAAATCCTCATCTTGGATTTGCAACTGCAAGTCTGGAGTTTGGAAGTGCAAACATCGACGATTCCCCTTTGCAGGAATGCCGATGTCAGGATTCTCCACCAGGAACTGTAAATCTGAATACCACAAGCCGCTTTTGATTTTTTTTTCGTGGTCGGTGCCCGTTGCCTTTGGGCGGGTCGCACTTGAGACTCCCGAGTGGACCAGCAGGGATTCGAACCACCACCGGCAGTCTGTCAGCGCTGGCAAGACCAACGCCATACCAACTGAGCCATCGGGTCGCCTACCACAAGCCGCCCTTGAAGCATCTGTAAATCTCCGAGCGTCAATCTTCCAGTGAAGAAAAAAGGGGAGCTGCAGCAATCATAGCTGAGGGTCAAAGATCGCGTTTATCTTTCTTGGTGGAGGCTTCAGGTTGGGCTTGCCACTGTGATGGGCGCTGTCCTTCTGCTGCAAGAGCGCTGTTGATTTCCAACCACATTGATGAGAAAGAGTTCACTACTGCAATTTTTTCAGCTTTGTTCCGTGGACGGGGCAAGCAACGAAATATAGCTTTGTTGGTTTCCTCTGCAAATGAGGGAAATCTTTCATCTGGGCCCCAATGAAGGAGATCTACCTATAGGGCAGTGTGTGCTTGGCACCATCGGCTTCCACCTTTCCACTGCTCCATGTGGAGGCGTCAAATGAAAGTATCCAGCCGCGCTTCAACCTTTCAGATGGCCGTATGGGGTTCTCAAGTGCTGCGCCCGTTACTGTCAAGGCCCCTTTATCGCAGCCATGTTTTGACCACTTTTTTGGGCCCTGTTTTAGGGGCCATGATGAAGCAGGTTTGTTGGCATTCGAAGCGCTCCAAGGCTTACCGAGGCCTGCCCGAGGCACGAGGACAAAGCGAGGCTCACGGGGACTCGAATCTATATAATACTGTTGTTGGGGTCCCTTAGCAATGATTGATGGTGTGGCAGTGGGGCGCTGTGGTGTCTTCTGGACTTGCAAAAGTATTGCTGTTTGTCAAAGCTGCTCCAGTTTTGGCAAAAAAGGTCACTGCAGAATCTCATTTTCGGAGCTGTAAAACATTGGCCTTGGGCTCCAAGAAGTGGTCCTCCCCAGTTGCGTTGAAAAATTGATGGTCAAACAATCCCCAACTTTGATCCACTTGCGTCATGCGAAGACCTTTTTGTGTGAAAGTTTGGTGAGAGGATGTACAGTGTACTGAACCACCTTGAACCTACTTGAACATCTTTAAACCTATCTTGGAACAATGTATGTGCAGGTGAACAGTTAGGAAACCGTTTTAAGTTTGTAGGAACCGATCTGTGAACTAGAGAACCCATAGGAACCTATAGGAACCAGGTAGGAACCAATTTGGAACCAAATGGACCCAGTTTGTGCATGGAAGAGCTTGGAGATGGATTTTCGTTTGTTTTTGTGGTTTGTGGTGTTTTTGGATGTTGTTTGACCCATGTCCTAGGAACTTGATGTTGTGACTGTATTGGGTAGGAGTTTTGTAGGGTATTTGTGAGTTTGAGCTGAAGACGTTTTATTTGGAGAAGCTGGAAGAACGTTTTTAAAGCTTGAGAACTCTTTTGAAGTAGTTTGAGAAGTTTGAGAACGTTTGAGTGTCACTGCGTTTTACTCTGCACGACTCTTCTAAGAAGAAGAGTGACTGAGCTGTCCAACCTGTGTGGTTTGGCTCAAGTCCGAGTTGTGAAAAAGAGCTGCCACGCCGCGCTCGTGTTGTCACATGGTAGCGGAGCCATGAAATCTCTATAGAAGCGCTGACACCAAGGTCGTCTATACAATTGCAGACGTTGACACTGGATAGGTACCCCCAAACAAAGGATGGCCCTAAAACGCACCATGTTTCGAAGCTTATAATTTTCGAGAGGGTATTGCAAGGAGGAAAATTTAAATCAGGATGAATGGTTACAAGCCCTTGCGATTTCTATCAACCTAGGCAGCAACGTCGCAAGGCAAGGTCCAGAAAACCAGCCATTTTGATTCACATATCTGCCAATGCACGCGCGGATGCCTGCGGATGCCCCTGCGGATGCGGGAGAACCCTTGCGAAGGACCACTGCGGATGGCAAAAACCACAAAAAAATCGCCGCGGATGCATTTCCGGCGTTTGAGAAATACAAAGTAAGAAAGCAACCCGCCCTGCGGATGCCCAATGGGGTGTGTGGCACATTGTATGGGGGGGAGGGGGTTTTCTGCCGTTTCCTCCCCTTCCCTCATTGACGCCTTCGTGTTGCGGGCTTCCATGCCTCTTTCCAAACTTGGCCTTGCCACGCGTTGACTCCCCATCAGGTTTCGCCTCCCAGACTTGGCCCTGCCACATTCTAGGTTCCCATAAGGGGTGGTTTCTGCGAAACCGGTGCCTGCCACATGTTGACGTCCTCAAAGGCGGTTTCTTCCACAGTAGCTCCTGCCATGCGTGCCTCGGGCAGGCCTCGGTAAGCCTTGGAGCGCCTCGAATGCCAACAAACCTGCTTCATCATGGCCCCCAAAACAGGATCCAAAAAACCAGTAGAAACATGGCGGCCAGAAAGGGACCTCGACTGTACAAGAAACAAAGTGGGACGCACAGAGAGAAAAAGCATGTATTAACACTTACGCTCATGCTAGTGCGTCGCAAATCTGCTTGCAAAACCTCTGCGGGCAGCAGCAAAATTCTCCGATGGCTGACCCCACTTTTGGGTCCAAATCTGGATCCCAAAACGGGGCCCAAGCAAAGACCTAAAAGAAGGAATGAAAATGTGATCCAATTCTGGACCCCATTTTGGGGTCCATATTTGGACCCAAAAATGGGGTCAGCCATCGGAGAATTTCGCTGCTGCCCGCACATGTTGTGCAAGCAGATTTGCGACCCTGCAGCTTGAACATGAATGTCAACGCATACCTTTTTCTCTTTGTGCGTCCCAAGTCCGGTTGCTACTGTACGCAAAAAGTTGAATCTCTAAAATAATCGTGCAAACAAAGAGCCCAACTAAACCCACCGCGCTGTGGCGAGAACACAATTTTGGTGTTGCGGGCCAGACCAGACGGTTTAGTACCCTACTAAACGCTCCGCGCTGTGGCGTGAGATCCATTTTGGCCGGTCAGCTCACATTCTAAGAAAGATTTTTTTTAGTAAGTGTTTTTTATCGAATTGAACCCACTATACGCTTTACTCTGGCCATGTTTTTCCGCAAATTTCCACGGTTTTCAGGGTATAGTAGTCCAAGTTCATCAACTATACGCTCCGCGCTGTGGGAAAACGCGCATCCTAGCTTGGCGGCTGTTGGGGTGCTTTTAGCAACCGTTGGCAGCGCTTTGCTGCCGATTTCTGTTCTGTGCTGTTCTCCGCGATTGTCTCAAGAGGGCCAACATCAGAAAACAGTGACGAATTGCATCTGCACGCCAAAGCAACACAGTTGAGATGCCTGTCGCAACGCTTTGCGCTGCTGCTTGAAGTGGTTCAGCTCGCGCACCAGAACCTGCAATAGATTTCTCCACCATAAAGGACTCGGAACCTGCTGTAGCAAGAAGCGGCCGCAAGATTGAGCAAAATGAGGTTCCAAAACCAGGGCCCCAAAACAGGCAGTTTTGCGGTAACGCATGGGCGCACCCGCATCATATAGATTCGAGTCCCGGTGAGCCTCGCTTTGTCCTCGTGCCTCGAGCAGGCCTGGGCAAGCCTTGGAGCGCCTCGAATGCCAACAAACCTGCTTCATCATGGCCCCTAAAACAGGGCCCACAAAAGTGGTCAAAACACGGCTGCGACAAAGGGACCTTGAGAGTAGCAACCGGACTTGGGCAGCACAAAGAGAAAAAGCTATGAGTTGACATTCATGTTCAAGCTGCAGGGTCGCAAATCTGCTTGCACAACATGTGCGGGCAGCAGCGAAATTCTCCGATGGCTGACCCCAATCACATTTTCATTCCTTCTTTTAGGTCTTTGCTTGGGTCCCGTTTTGGGGTCCAGATTTGGACCCAAAAGTCGGGTCAGCCATCGGAGAATTTTGCTGCTGCCCGCAGAGGTTTTGCAAGCAGATTTGCGACCACTAGCATGAGCGTAAGTGTTAATACATGCTTTTTCTCTCTCTGCGTCTCACTTTGTTTCTTGTACAGTCGAGGTTTTTTTCTGGCCGCCATGTTTCTGCTGGTTTTTTAGATCCTTTTTTGGGAGCCATGATGAAGCAGGTTTGTCAGGAGCTACTGTGGAAGAAACCGCCTTTGAGGACGTGAACATGTGGCAGGCACCGCCGCCAAGCTAGGATGTGCGTTTTCCCACAGTGCGGAGCGTATAGTTGATGAACTTGGACTACTATACGCCGAAAACCGTGGAAATTTGCGGAAAAACATGGCCAGCGGACAGCGTATAGTTGGTTCAATTCGATAAAAAGAGACTTTGCTAAAAATCTTTCTTAGAATGTAAGCCGAACCGCCAAAATGGATCTCACGCCACAGCGCGGAGCGTTTAGTAGGGTACCAAACCGTCTGGCCCGCAACACCAAAATTGTGTTCTCGCCACAGCGCGGTGGGTTTAGTTGGGCTCTTTGTTTGTACGATTATTCTACAAATTCCATTTGTTTGCGTGACGGGCGCAGCACTTGAGAACCCCGTCCGGCCATCTTAAAGGTTGAAGCGCGGCAGGCGCAGCGCTTGAGAACCCTGTACGGCCATCTTCAAAGTTGAAGCGCGGCAGGTGCAGCGCTTGAGAACTCCGTGCGGCCATCGTGAAGGTTGAAGTGCGGCAGGTGCAGTGCTTGAGAACACAGTACGGCCATCTTAAAGGTTGACGCGCGGCAGCGCTGCGCTTGAGAACCCAGTATGGCCATCTTAAACATTGAAGCGTGGCAGGCACAGCCCTTGAGAACCCCGTACCCCCACAAGGGCCAACCACAAACTGAACCCCTGCGACCCCATTGTCAATGTTGAGGGTGTGTTGATGCTATTGCAACTAAGAAGTGAATTCCAATTTGAGGATGTGACCTAGTGAAACTCCAACATTTAAGCCTTCGTCCATTGAAGATGGGGCGTGGGGGATTTAAACATACGTCAAATCCTCATCTTGGATTTGCAACTGCAAGTCTGAGTTTGGAAGCGCAAACATCGACGATTCCCCTTTGCAGGAATGCCGATGTCGGGATTCTCCACAGGAACTGTAAATCTGAACACCACAAGCCGCTTTTGAAGCATCTGTAAATCTCCGAGCGTCACACCGGCTTTCGTGTGTGTGTGTAGATAGTCCAATCTTCCAGTGAAGAAAAAAGGGGAGCTACAGCAATCATAGCTGAGGGTCAAAGATCGCGTTTATCTTTCTTGGTGGAGGCTTCAGGTTGGGCTTGCCACTGTGATGGGCGCTGTCCTTCTGCTGCAAGAGCGCTGTTGATTTCCAACCACATTGATGAGAAAGAGTTCACTACTGCAATTTTTTCAGCTTTGTTCCGTGGACGGGGCAAGCAACGAAATATAGCTTTGTTGGTTTCCTCTGCAAATGAGGGAAATCTTTCATCTGGGCCCCAATGAAGGAGATCTACCTATAGGGCAGTGTGTGCTTGGCACCATCGGCTTCCACCTTTCCACTGCTCCATGTGGAGGCGTCAAATAAAAGTATCCAGCCGCGCTTCAACCTTTCAGATGGCCGTACGGGGTTCTCAAGTGCTGCGCCCGTCACGCAAACAAATGGAATCTCTAAAATAATCGTGCAAACAAAGAGCCCAACTAAACCCACCGCGCTGTGGCGAGAACACAATTTTGGTGTTGCGGGCCAGACGGTTTAGTACCCTACTAAACGCTCCGCGCTGTGGCGTGAGATCCATTTTGGCCGGTCAGCTCACATTCTAAGAAAGATTTTTTTTAGTAAGGTTTTTTATCGAATTGAACCAACTATACGCTATACGCTGGCCATGTTTTTCCGCAAATTTCCACGGTTTTCAGGGTATAGTAGTCCAAGTTCATCAACTATACGCTCCGCGCTGTGGGAAAACGCACATCCTAGCTTGGCGGCTGTTGGGGTGCCATGATAGACCAATAGACCCTTAAAAAATTAGACCCTTTTATTAAGAAAAATTAGACCCTTTCTTTGTCTTTGGAGTACGGGTCTTTTTTTTTTAAAGGTGGCTAGGGGAGGATGGTGAGGAAGCCACCCTGTGCTTTGATTCTTTTTTTAAAATCAATATTTTTTTTTGAAAGTATTTTTTGTTCAGTTTGTTTTTCTAAAATTGGAAAGAGGTGCACTTGGTTGGTTGGAGCTGGCAGTTGGGCTGTGTCTATTTGACCTTTGCACTCACTCAGAAAACCAGCATGTGTATGTCCATGATTTTTTCAGCATCAAGGTAAATGTGTTAGCCATGGCAGATCAGCATCTGGTGGCAGCTGTGAAAGCCTTCAGGCATTGCTCTCCTGGTGGCCCTGAATCCCACAAGTTTTTGGTAGCAGATCCTGATGTCCTAGTAGAAAACCACGAGGAACTGTGCTTGGAGCTGCTGCAGCTGGAGAGAAGAATGACAATTTCTTTTCTACAAAGTGCAATAGGCAAAGCCTTCCCTAGGCTTACTGCTGGTGAATGCACAGCATGGGCTCAAAGGCTTGATGCAGGCCTCAAGCACATACTTTTGAAAAAGAAGCAGAGTACAAGTGGAAAGAAACTGAATTCTTCTGTCTGGAGAATAATTCAGCAGCTAGGACCAGAATCTCCTCAAGCAGGGGTTTCTTCGCTTTCTTCTTCCAGCAGACCTTCCCTCGCTTCTACTTCCAAGAAGCTTTTCCCTCCAGGCATTGACCCAGTGCTGAATGCCAAAACTGTGCTGCAGAAGGCGAAAGCAGCATTGGGAGATGATTCTTTTGAAGATGAGGAAATGCCAGACAAATCCAGTGCTTCAGTGGTTTCTGTGGCCAGCTCAGAGCAAGAGTATCAGCAATACTTTGACAATGCTAGTATGTGCATGGTCAGGCTGCTTCCTTCAGGGCAATTGGTGCAAAGCATCATGAAGCCTGGAGAAAACGGTTTTGCTGTGGCCACATTTCCTCCAGAAAGCGTAGACATTGCAACCGAGCTTCCCAACTCTTTGCTTCTAAGCTTCCAAGAGAGCACTGGTGCCAAGAAGAAACCTTCAGCCAAGATCCCTGTCAAGAAGAGGCCAGCTGCAGCTCTGAATGCCCTCCCTGTCTCCAAGGCTCGAAATGCTGCTGCACCTGTGGAAGGGGACCCTTTCAAGTCCCCATTTGTTCTCATGTACTACAAAAAGCCCAAGCATTCTTGGGCCATTCGGCAAAGAGGTGGCAACCAGCTTTTCCAGATCACTTGCCAGCACCGACCCAAAGAGAACTTGAAAGATATCATGCTGCAGGCTGTCAAGAAGCTAGAAGCAGGTGAGCCTGCTGAGCGAGTGAAAGAGTGGTGCAAATCCCAAAGGGAATCCATTTAAGTTTTTCCATTTCCAGACTTTGTTTCACTATTTTTCAAGATCTTGGGCTTCTGAACCTCTTGCCAAAATGTGTGGACATTTGTCTGACCAGTTTTTCCTTTCACAGTTTTTTTTTTGAATTGTGAAAATCCAGCCAGTCAAAGTTAACTCAAGTTAACTCAAGTTAACTCAAAGTTAACTAAGTTAACTTAAGTTAACTCCCTTTAAATCTAATTTAAAATTAACAAAGTTAACTTAAGTTAACTCAAGTTAACTTAAGTTAACTCAAGTTAATTCTGCTAAGTTAACTCTAGTTAATCCCAGAAAATTCTGCAAAGTATTTTTTTTAAAATGTTTTGCCTTTGACTTTCCAGATTGACATGTTTTGCTGATTCAGTGAGTTGCACCTGAAGATGCTCACAGCTCTGCATTGCAATCAGTCATGAGCAGCCAAACTCAGAGATGTTCAGCTTTGAAAAAATCCTGGAGTTGCCTTGAGATTTTTTTTTGGCAATCGTTCTTTGCCAGCTGTTTTTCTCAAGTGCCTTTGTAAGCAGGCAACTAAATTTAGTTCTTGTGAGAACAATGGGCAAAGCTGCTGCCAAGCCTAAGACTGCTCCTGGCAAGGATGTGGTGAAAAAAGCTGCCAAGAGAGTTAACAAGGCAGCAGCTGCTAAGTCATCTGCGAAGGCAACAGCCAAGGCAGCTGCCAAGGTGAAAGTTGAACCACCTTCTCCCCAGAGGTCTCCTCGCGTTGAGGAGATTGTTCCTGTGTCCCAAGCTGCTACTGTCGACAAGAAGGACATCAGCAACTTCTTGGGCCAAATGAAGAGGGCAAGTTCAGACGATGCTGTGGCCTTGTACAACCACTACAAGACCCTGGGAAAGTTCGATGCACAAAAGCAGGCTTTGGTTGCCAAGTGGAAGGCTGACAAGAGTTGCAAGTGGTACAGCAGCTACTCTGAGTCCTTTGAGAAGACCAGTGCCTCCAAGAAGCAGGGTGCTGTTGGCTGGTCGACAAGGCCAGCTGGGGACCAAAGTTTGTTTTTTTCCACTTTTATTGCTAATCCCTCTTCCCTCCTCAGGTGGGAAATTGCCAATGAGATGCATCGAAATCCAGGCTCACCATCTTTCAAGGAACTTTTGGACACTTTGGAAAGCAGCTCTGAGAAGTGGGATGACTCTTTGCCGCAAGAAAAGTTCCTCAAGGACAAAGGTGAGAAGAAGTACTTCTGGTCTAGTGCCAGTGGTTTGGCCAAGTTTGAAGAAGTTGAGAAGCACAGCGAAGAGTTCTCTTCCAGCGTGGGTGGCTACGACTCCAAAGGTGGCAAGCCCAAGGGTGGAGCCACAGGGGACTCTTCCAGAATACACTTGGTACATCAAACCCAAGTTCCATGGAATGGCTGAGCTTGCTCTAGCATTTGACAATCCAAGTATGAATTGGGTATACAGGGATGAAGAAGCAGGTGGCACACTGGCTCGGTTGGGTAGAAGCAAGGGCAACCTGCAAACCCCTTGGTCTGTGTCAATTAATGTTCTGCAAAGATTTGCTGCAGAGTTTTCTGTGCCTGCTTTTTGAAAAAAAAGCTGCTGCCATGCACCTGAAAAGCAAAAACTTAAAGTGCACCTCTTCCAATTGGAAAAACAAAAATATGTTCTTTTCTTTAAATCAGCTAGGGGGAGGAAGGGAGGATCAAAAATAAAAAAAATCCAAAATATATTTTTAAAACAAATATAATCTTTAAAACGTATTTTACAAAACAAAAAAAGGGAGGATGGAAGGAAAAAAAAGTACAGGTCTAATAAAAAAATAGACCTGTACTCATTGAAAAAAAAGTTTAGGACTATAGTCTGAACTACAGGCTTAAAGCCCTTAATCCAGACTATTGGTCTATCAGGGTGCTTTTAGCAACCGCTGGCGGCGCTTTGCTGCCGATTTCTGTTCTGTCCTGTTCTCCGCGATGGTCTCAAGAGGGCCAACATCAGAAAACAGTGACGAATTGCATCTGCACGCCAAAGCAACACAGTTGAGATGCCTGTCGCAACGCTTTGCGCTGCTGCTTGAAGTGGTTCAGCTCGCGCACCAGAACCTGCAATAGATTTCTCCACCATAAAGGACTCGGAACCTGCTGCCGCCAAAACCTTCCCCCATGTAAGTAGCAAGAAGCGGCCGCAAGATTGAGCAAAATGAGGTTCCAAAACCAGGGCCCCAAAACAGGCAGTTTTGCGGTGACGCATGGGCGTACCCCCATAGTATATAGATTCGAGTCCCCGTGAGCCTCGCTTTGTCCTCGTGCCTCGGGCAGGCCTCGGTAAGCCTTGGAGCGCCTCGAATGCCAACAAACCTGCTTCATCATGGCCCCTAAAACAGGGCCCAAAAAAGTGGTCAAAACATGGCTGCGATAAAGGGACCTTGACAGTAGCAACCGGACTTGGGCCGCACAAAGAGAAAAAGGTATGAGTTGACATTCATGTTCAAGCTGCAGGGTCGCAAATCTGCTTGCACAACATGTGCGGGCAGCAGCGAAATTCTCCGATGGCTGACCCCATTTTTGGGTCCAAATATGGACCCCAAATGGGGTCCAGAATTGGATCACATTTTCATTCCTTCTTTTAGGTCTTTGCTTGGGCCCCGTTTTGGGATCCAGATTTGGACCCAAAAGTGGGGTCAGCCATCGGAGAATTTTGCTGCTGCCCGCAGAGGTTTTGCAAGCAGATTTGCGACGCACTAGCATGAGCGTAAGTGTTAATACATGCTTTTTCTCTCTCTGCGTCTCACTTTGTTTCTTGTACAGTATGGCGTCCATCGCTGCCACAGCCCCAGGTGCCGTTCGTCCAGGATCCTCGTCTTCAGCTTCATCAGAAGATGTCACCCATTTCATGAGTGAAAGGGAGGTTGGTGGAAGGTCCACGGTTCTTTCATCTGCATGTGCAGAGAGCCGTGCATGTTACAGTGGTGTTCATGGGAACCTTGAGAAGGTAGCTACACAGCATCATGTTGCAGACCTTGTGAATCAGGTGATGACGGACCTCACAATGACCAGATCAGTACTCGGAGAGGTGCATGTATTCTGCCACGTTCACATGTCACTTCCATGCACAGGTGGTTCTCCGCTGCAGAATTTTTCAGCTGGCAACCGCGTTCCAGAACATGAAGAAGTTCTTTGAGCTTTGTCTGCATGTGAGAAGTTGTTGAACAAACTTGAGAAGCATAATATATCCGTATCTTTTGAGTTGCCAAATTCCAACAGGTATTGGACGCATCCGAGATTGTCTGCATTCGTTCAGGCAAGAGCTCCATTCAGGTCTGTAGTCCATGCTTGTGCAATGGGAATTGAAGGTATTCCAGGTTTGCCCATCAAGAAAGCTTTCAGGATCATGTCGAGTTCAGAGGAACTTAGTCGACGTCTTGAGAAGAGTTTCAGATGTGTCTGTGACTTTCAAGTTTGCCAGGTTTTTGTGCGAATGTTCATTGCTTGCATTCGGTTCAGGTGATTGAAGCAGCTGCGGGGGTCAATTGGGTCTAACTTTTCAGGTGTGAACCGCCTGATCTTCCAAAAGGAGCGTTCTGCTGCGTTTTGGATAGTTGGATGGAATGGACTTGTGAAGTCATCTGGATAGAGATAGCTTGACATGTTTAAAACATGAAGCAGAGGTCTCTTTGATCGTTGCCCTGTGCGTTGCTTGGGTAGTCGGATCTAATTATCAAGACTTTGAGGTCTTACAATTGCAATAGTTAATTCGAGTTCCAGTTGCAAGAGTGCAAGAAAACCCAAAAGACATCGTGAGGATGATCTTTGGATTCTTGGATTTTCTTTGATATCTTGGACTGTCCTTGATGGACTGTCTTTGGAATGTTTGTGGACTGCTTGGAATGGATTCCAGCGTGAGCTTGATTAAATTTCCGCAGCCATTTGTGTGTGGGCAGGTCGCGCAATAGCCATGGACGATTGTGGATGGTATAAACTGCTATTTTACATCTTTGCAGGTTGCCGTGAGTTGCTGGATTCTCATTTGGTGTTGTTTATATGAAGGTTTTCGACCGAATGACAATCAAATTCTGAATGAGCTTGATGGTATGGAAGTTGCCGCCAGACCGCAAACTGGTAATCCAGCTGCTTGTCCATGATGTCCTACAGGTTGACCTTGTTCATGTCCCTTTGGTTCCCTCATTTCCAGTCTTCCCACACTTCGCCAGGTTCCTCTTTAGGCTGCATTGGCGGTTCTGGGGCCCAAAACGCTTACACTTCACCTCCTCCATGAACTTGTCCCACTGGAGTTCGGTGATCTTGTCCAAGGGGTTGTACCTTATGCCACATACCCCAATGCATCTGCTCTTGTTGAGGCCCATCGTTCAAGTGAACCTCACCTCCTTGATTGGCTCCACGTACATGACCTCCTTGATCGCCATCTCGTTGCAGTCCACAACGTTGATCTTGTCCCGGTAGTGGCTCACGTGGTCCACCTCCTCGTCGGACATCATCTTGACAATCTCCCCAACCTTGTTAGAGCCCCTGACATTGCCTTTGTCCATCTCATCCGCCTGGAAACCCTCCATAAGGTCTTGGTAGAGGTGGAGGTGGGGGTCCAAAGACCTCATCGCCATGTCAGCCTCCAGTAGTGACTGCAGCCTGGAATCCCGTAGGACCCCATCACTTGAACTCCTTGAAGTCCCTCTGGTCCCAACACCCGTAGGCCATCCAGTGCTCACCTGCACTGATTGTGACCCAACTGCATCACTCTGAGACCCACCCTGGCTTTCCAGTGGTTCCCAGCTTGGCGGTGTGCCTGCCATCCTCAGCTCGTCCTCATCCAAGTCAAGGTCCAATAGGTTCTCGCTTTGTGTCTCATCTGGTAGACCTCTCGGTCTCGCCTGGGTTAGGAGGTGTTCCTCTCACCTCTTCTTCAGAACGGGTCTCTGCCATGATCGCTACTATGTCCTTGGCCTGGATCTTCTTCTCCTCAGCTTTCACTTTGAAACCCATCCACAGCTCTTGACATAGTTCCTGTACTCCACGACATGGCTTTCAGTTGAGCGACCTTGGGCTCATAACCTGTAGATTCACGGGATGAATCCCAGGCGAAGCGGCTTACTTTGGGCACAAAAAGAGACTGCAGTGGCTCAGGAGGTCATGTGTGTACGCAGCCAGGTTGTTGTTAGGCTATCTTCCACACGACGATTGAAACCTCCAAAAGTGACCGCTTTTGCAAAACTTGGCATAGGCACGGCCATACAGCCCTCACGCGAACGCTTGCGGACGGTTGTGGACGGTTGCAGATGGTTGCGCAACATTTGGCGATCACAGCTTCAACCCCCAGACCCCCAGAGTGAAACGGGAACCCTTGCTACTGATTCGGGAAAAATGAATTTTCAAATGATGTCGCAGAAGTTGGCCCGAACAAAACATATACTGAATAAATGTTACCTGGTGGCATTTTGTTTTTGGATCACCAGACCCATGGCAACGCCAAAATTACAAAAAAACATATTTTTAGTCTCTGCCTCCTAACAGATCTGGTCATTCTTGATGTTCCAAAAGGCGATCGCCCCGAAACAATCCCAAAAAACTGATCAACATGTAGTTGGAAAATTTCGTGTTGTTTTGGAATCACTCGCATTTTGTACTTGATGATTTCCATACAGCATTGGTTGGTTTCATTTTGTTACTTTACAATTCGGTTGGTCTTTCCTCGCAGATTTCGGTTCAGATCGTGGGGTCCATGGATCATGGCCGAGGTGCCTTGGGAAAACATCAAAATCGTGGCAGTTTTGATGTTTGTTTTCATTTCTTCTCAACCATGGGATTTTGGGGGGTTTCAAATTCGGAGACAACCCCTTTCTTCGAATTTTCCCTGCCAGTCTATCCCCGGTTTTGAAAACATTTTTCTTTTGGTGGGGATGACCACTAGCAACATCTTGAGAATTTCGAAATACACAACGGCAAACATGTCATACTTGCACCAACCCATATCCGAACCATGACAATTAACCATGATGTTTTGGATTTCCATTTTTTTTTGGTTAACTTCACTCACATTTGGACATTTTTTGATGCGTTTCAGACGAAAGGTTCTGACAACCAGTTTCCTGTGGTTCAAATGTCAGCCCGTTTGAGGTTGATTTTGTCCCCCTCACCCATGAGTCTGGCTGCCTGACTTGGCTGCTGGGTTCTGGGTTTCCTGGGATGGCATGATCCTTCAATGGAATCTCACCAATTTTTGCAGCAGTCAACCAATCCATCACTTTTCCAGTGATCAGTTCACCCATCTTCCCAAAATTTCCATATCATATGGGTGTCACAACATCATATGATCTGGATATCGACATGAATGGGTTCAAATTGCATCCGATTCGAAGGCCCTTAGAACCACACAGGTGAGTCATGTTCAGTACACATGATCCTGTTTAATCTTGATTTTTGGGCCAAGCAATCATCAAACCGATTCAAATCCAAAATTACAAGTGAATCATCCAACCATCTTGGTCAGATTGTCGAAGTGCGTTGGTGTGCTGTTTATTTGGGTGTGCGTGAAAATGGGGTATACCCCTGAATGGTTGTTTAAATGGGGAAAATGATGATAATCTGATAATCCACTGGATTTGGGGGTACACTATTTTCAGACAAAACCATTTTGTTTCGTTTTAAAATGCCCCCGGACCATCCGAAAATTGGGCCATGTTGGACAGGATTCTGAGCCAAAGCTTGTCGCAGATCGACCGAGCTGCCGGGGGCCTTGCCGTTGTTGTTGTTGTTGTTGTGGTGGTCGTCGTCGTCATTTCTTCAACTTTATTTTTGTTTTCTATTTTTAGTAGAACCTATTTTTTTTTTTAGTTTCACCCTTGCTTCCACCGCGGTGGACAAATTGTTATTTTCAACACTTTACACATTGCCGCTGCACAGAATCTGCGGGTGCTATGGCATGTTATGGCTCAAAATCGTTTACCAAAAATGACAATAGCGACTTGTGGGTATGTTGGCACCTCATCTCTGCGCTATAGCTATCAAATCCCCATTTAATATCAATTATATATAATATATATATATTATATAATCACAATTTCATTGAGTAAACACATCACCATAAAATTAGAAGATCACAAGAACATCACCATTAAATTGGATTTGTCACTATCTAATCATCATCAAATTGCCATTTTATGGAAAGAAAAGGGCCGATGGCTAAGGTCGGGGGTGGTTTTGCCTTCACCAAACTCGATTGCTCCAACAAGGCAAGCCCGGTGTTTTTTTTTTCATAGCCACCAAAGGACTGGAATTTCAGGCCACCAACAAGGAGGGATTTTGGTCTGTTCGAAAGTGGGGATGTGACCAAAAGTCTTCGTTGATCATATGTCCCCAGCTGGTTTGGGCAAAAAGTCAGGACAGGGTTTGCAAGTCATAAATTTGTAGCCATGAGTTCATGACTCTGTTAGTGACTCCTCGAATGGTCGCTGAAACTTGGGGACCCACCAAGCCAGGATGTATCCTTGAAGTATCCATGCGTAAAAGTTCAGCTTGCACTTGCAGAGGTTGCCGCAAACAAGGGACCATTTAATCCAATACCTTCCTGACAGCGGAATTTCCTGAGCCCAGGAGCTGACCGATCTTGGGAACAAGGTAGAGAACTACACTCAGACTGGACACCCAGAGACGCTGACAGCAGCATGGATCCTTTGGCTCAAATGGAACCCAGGGATTTTCTCAGTTGGGTTATATATATATATATGATTTTTGTACCCTTTGGTAATCAAACATGGCAATGGACATTCCCCTTGATATGATAGATGATTTTCCTATTTAAATGCATGTGTGTAGTGGATTTTCCCATATTTTCCTACGATTCTCCCAGCTATAAACCTCCATTTTTGATGGAGATTTCTGCCGTTTTCGAAGGCTGCGCCACATCATCCTCTCCAACAACAAGCTGCTGGGAGAAATCCTGGACCAATCCTTGGGGGATAACCATGGATGAGCTCGAGATTATTAGTTTTATTAGTTATAGTTATACGTAGTTATAATTGTTTATCCTCAAGTAATTAGTTTGAACATTTTACCTAAGTTTATACATATATATATATAACTTTGCTAATGTTATGAGTGGGAACACTGCAGGATTTTCTGAGAAAAACAGAAAAACAACATTGCCACACTATGAGAAACATTGCCCACTATGAGATCACATCTAAAAACAATCCGTTCTGGGTGAGGCTCAACAACATCGATGCCGTCACCAAGTTGCCGCATCTTCTGACTTTACAGCTCGACAACAATGAGGTCACCATTTCTGACCAAATGCAGTGGATAAGGGTGGGCCCATGTTAGATGAAGAAGTAAGGGTAGCACATTGACATGAATAACTAAATAAATAACCATCATTTTTTTCCACTTGGAGAGTGATTTCCTTGATTTTCAGAATAGATGATGGGTATCAGCGATACCTATTCGGTATGATGTGCGAAGTATTGGCAGTTCAATGGTATTGAATAATAAATTTGGTTGTACCAACTGTTGCTTTTCACTTGGCTAAGGTTGAAGCTTCGAAACCTGCTGCCATTGATGGGCACATATAAAGGCTGCAGCATTTCTGCTCAGATGAAGAACTTACAGAGAAACGGATGCCAGCGTGGACTTTGGTAAACTTACTGTAGAACAAATGTACCAGGAGCTGTTGTGTTTTTGGAACACAACAGAGTTGTAATCCATTCGGGTAGTTTTTGTTTTTTTGAACCAATGTTTCCAACTGATGAGTTGTCAAGATATACCATGTCATTTCTGCCATGATCTCACCGTATTTTCTCGTGGCCAGCTGCAGAGAATGGACAGGCACCGAAGTTCATCAGAGCTTGGATGGGTTTGTCAAATAGGGTACCTCAAAGCTCCTGAGGAATTGATTTAGATTGATTTTTCCACATTAAGTTGATATTTTATGCACATTTTATGGACATTTTGGGCTCTCACCTGACACAGGCGGATGATTTGGCGCCCTAAGAAGTTGCCACGAGATGGTACACGGTGCGGGTTCAATGGTTTTGATCGTTAATATGCCACTATTACTGTCACTATCACTACTCTTACTATTACTGTAATGTCTTTCCCTTTTTGTTTTTCATGATACTTATTGTTACAGTTATTATATGCTTATTGTGACTTTGAGAAGCACCTCTTTGCCCAAACACCAGGTGATGTCAGCAGATCGGGCAGCTCTGCAAGCCTTGGTGGCCATCTCAGCATGCTGTGGCCACAAGAAATAGGGATTTTCTGAGCAAACGTAACGAGTTCAACCAGAATGGCTTCAATAGCCAACATCCGGTGTTTTAAGGAAGAATTGGAATCTGCGAACACGAACTTTGAGACAAATTAATCAATGAAGTCACACACACAGATAAGGATTCGATTGACAAAAAGTGAGTTAATCAACAAAGAGGGAGATCCAGAATCTAAACCAGTGAGAATGGGGATTTCACCAGCCAAAGAGGGAGCACATGGAGAGATATAATGGAACCATGATAAATTGCTTGGTGCTGCGATGGGGGTGTCAACAATCAAGAACGGGATTTTGATAACCGTTCAACAACTAAAAGGAGGATGTAGCCAACAAAATTAAAAATCTCAACCCATCACTTGAGTTCTCAGCGTCACAAAAAGGGATCTTCACAAACAACTCTTCGGCATTTCAGTTGCAGCAAGGGGGCATGCTATGGCCAAAGAGTGAGCTGGCTGGGGGGCTCCTTAATGAACATCGTCACAAAGTCGTCGCCCTGCCCTGATCATTGGTCACAACAGCTCTATCAGATGTATCAGTTGTATCATTCGCATCAGTTCTACCAGGTAGAACTAAAATGGTTGGCCAACTTTTCTTGAACTATACCACCATAATCCACCATAGTTTGGTTGGTCAAACTGCCACTTAACATCACTTCACCATGACTTACGCTGGTTCCAGCATTTTGCGTCCAAGCTGGTCCAAGCTGGTCCAAGCTCCAGAGATTTGCAGGCGGTGCGAACGAAGGCACCGCTGCGTTACTTCGAACTGGTGCGCCAGAGATAGAGGATCCCACTGGAAAATCGGAAATCCTGATATTTGCTTGGAAAAAAAACACATGGAAAACATGGAAACACCATAGACACTTTGAATTTTTATGGTTATGTTTGATGGCCGGCAAGTTATATTTGATAGCACCATCGTGTCCTACAATTTGTCTATTGAACACACTCAAAAAATGACCCAAGACTGTTGGGTATAGGATCTAATAAAGAGAGGATAGCGATACACCGAACAATCCTGGGGCTATTCGGCTATTCGGCTATTCGCTGGTACGGTGGGTCTCACTACAATTGGTCAGTTCTTTTGGGCTTCCATGTGAGTCCTCTGCGAGTAAAATCCATATTCATCATTTGCCTGCGCGGATTCTAGACCGTGAATTAGAAGTTTAGAGGAAACTGTTTTTGTTTTTCTCCAGCACATTCCATGTTGGCGCTTTTGGAGTTTTTTCAAGGTCAAATTCAAGTCTGCCGATCACAACGTGACGTGAGGAAGCCTGGGAACAAGAGGCATAGTGGTGTAAATTGGGATGAATGATTGAGATTTGCACCAGTAGACTCTATTATTTTTGAAACCAAATGAGCTATATCAGATGTCAGAAGCAGCAAGTAATTGTTGGGCCACAAGAGAACTCGATCTCCATCTTCCCTTGAGGTGCTTCCTGGCGGTGGGAAAACATGCGTTATACCTGGTCCGACGAAGTCTGGGGGGACTTTACCCCAATGACCAAAGCGCCTGGCCTGCAGAAACGGGGAAAGGTGACCAAAGCTGGTACTCAAAACTGGGATGGAGAATATTTTCCATGATGTTTGATTGGAGGGTAAAGCCGATGAAGCCTTGTTGAGGTGTTTTGAATCAACTTGGGGGTATGGTTACCACAGATGTGCGTCCGAGTTGCAAACCATGGGATAGGCCTGCCACAGAAGTGGATAAGACAAGAGGACAATTTACAGGAATCCCATGTACTTTCCTAGAAAAAGCCCGTCGGTTTTCATAGAAAATCTGGAAAAGTAACTCAGTGATCAGTAGATTAGTAATTGACAAGTTTGACAATGTAATAGAGAGATAATCCCTTTAACAAAAACCATGGGGACTTGTTCAATATTCTTCAAGATTTCACCAACAATATAGCAGGATAGTAATTCATCAAGATTTTAGTGGGACTTTACTTTTCTATCTTTTTGGGGATTACATGGGATTACTATAAATGAATGTTTATGCTATTTCATAAGCAACAATCCATTTGTCCATGGATCGTCAAAAACACGTTGACACAGGTGGCGCAATCTTCTTCGCCTTCATCCGATCAATGGATGAGGCGCATGGATCACAATTTTCCACGATGATTGCATGGTCCATTTGCATTCAGAAAAAAAACATGAGAAGTCCGGGTGCTTTGGCACATTTTATCACATTTCTGTAATCATTAAACCCATATTAAACGCATTTTTTGAGCGTTTTGCCCGTTTTGCCCTGGTCTGGGAATGGTCCAATGGTCCAGCGTGGTGGTCAGGATGCCGAAGACTCCACTCAGTTGAAACTCTTGCTCAGCATCTGGGCGTTGAAAAACCGGGCGGATTCACCATTTTTCTGGATGAAGCTGGAAACCAGAGTTGGAAACCAGCAGAAATTTCACTGCGACCGATGGCATTTTCCGGTCGGGTGATACGCTGAGGTGAATCGGGCGCCCGCGCGTGGATGGGTGATACGCTGACAGCAGGCGTCTCAGAGTCTCAGCGGCCGTGGTAAATTCTGGCACTTAGACACCACAGATGTATTGATGATCCTGTCTAGATGGGGCGGTTTTTGGCAACAGAAATGTGGGCACAGAAAAAAAAGCAATCAGAGATGGCTGGCTGGGGTATGACTCAGCAATGCGGACGTTGGCAACACAGATCCTGGCCATACTTTGTTCCCAACAGCAGCCACTGTTGGGTTTCAATCGGGCTGTTGCTCAGTTTTCTCGCGGGGCCCGAGCCGGAACGGCACCTGCAACCCTGCAACCTTAGAACTCAGAACCCGCTGTTGGGTTGCAAAGTTCGGTTAATCCAGCTGCGGATCCATTTGAGAGTCCCGCAATTATATGCAATTCTGGCGTTTCAAGGCTTTGACTTGAGGTCACACTATTAGAATCTAGATTTCATTGGACGCTGTAGGATGATTCCATGGGTATCCTTGAGGTCTGGAGCAAGAATCGGCATGCCCTGGCGCAGCAAATCCAAGTGTCAGCCTTGGACAAACTCTCTCTATCGGCGCTCGGGGAATTTTTGACAGACCCGTAGCCAGATGGGTATGTCAAAAAAATGGGATATACCTATACCATCCTATACCAGTATACCTCCATAAATGTCCATCTAGCCATTTAGTGGGAACATGGTAAACCATGGGATTTTGCAGTTTTCCCGTACATTTTCCACCCGTTTCAATGGCTTTCGGCCCAAATCCATCCCTTTCGATCTGCACCCTGGGCTCAGGTGGCTTGGAACACGGACTACATCTTTCGCTTTGGCCAGGCCAGGGACTTCGGACTTCCTGATGTCAAAGTTGAAGGCCCTCGGCCCACAAAACTTTGGGTCATTTTCGCAGATTTTCATGAGGATTGAACATTTGATTCATATCCAGAGATCTTTTAATTTTATAGCTCAGATATGTCATATCACCACCAGTCTCATATAGTCTCATTTCTGGGTGCAACCACTAAAAATGGTGCCTTTCATGGGATATTGATAGCGATATGGCGATATCTCCCATTAAACCAGGCAGATCAGCCAGGTCCGGCACTTGCACCTCACGAGCCCTCCACCGTCGGAGACTTCCAAGGGCTTCATGGCGTCTCTGGTGCAGTTCTTCCAAGGCGACAGCCAGGGGACTTGGAGCCGTGAGCCCCAAGTCGTCCTGGGGTTTAAACATGGTTGTAGCCACGAATCGGTTATTTATGAACATCATGTTCTCTGTTATTTGTTAAAAACTGGTTTGAACATATTATCATATTTAAGACATGTCTAAGATATTCTAAGATGTTTGGACCATTTTGAGAATATCATGTTCTCTGTTTGCAATACCCGTAAATTGGGGTGTGCCCGGTAAACCCTTTCGTTTGGGTTTTCCTCCCCAGAGACGGCGAACACTGAATCCATTGTGACGCAGGGGAGAAAGACTCGACTGCGCAGCCCTTCCAGGGATGCAAGGAGGTACACGGGATATGGGACCCAGCGGCAATGGGAGGTATACCCTCTGGTGAACTAACATAGCTATGGAAAATCACCATCTTTAATAGGTAAATCAACTATAAATGGGCCATTTTCAATAGCTATGTTAAATTACCAGAGGGTACTCCAAATTGCCGAGGTGATAAACCTGGCTCAGTGTACTCTGACCGAGAATGGCTGGGTAGAAATGTGTCAGGTACTTACAGCCAAACCCCAAATCATCCCAAAGGAATGCAAATCCATGTTGCACTTAGATATGACCCAGTACCAGGACTCGGAGCTATCTTGGGACCTTGGGACCTTGCAGGTCTTGCATTCGGCCTACAGATTCTTCATCCCTGAGTCGTACATGTCCCAGGACAAGGGTTGGGGTGGGTCACTAGTGAGTCATGAGTTTGAAGGTCCATGTAAGATTATGAACTTGCTAGGGCTAGGGTTGAAATATGTTGAAATCCATCGATTTCCACCCAAAAAATGAATGGTTCATTGTCGGTTCACTCCTTTAAAACCGACCTTGTAGGTCCATAATCCCTTTTTTTCTCCGGGTTTCCCACCCAACGACCAGGATCATGCAGGTCACTTCCTTCATCAGAACAGGTTGCTGGAGCTGGAAATTGCCGTGCACCAGCCGATTGGCTGAGCGACAACTTGGAAGCCGTTTCATGACCCAAAACAAATGAATGCTCTTGGGAATCGATTTGTCGAAATTCCAAACAGCATAGTGGGCGCAACTTCCATATCTTTCATTTTTCTTTGGCAGTTTTTGTGTTCACATCATCGGTCCAAAAGCAAGTCCCACACAGAGCCATTCCGAGGCCCGTTTCCCTGGCCGACCTAGAAGCATCCCACCACAATCACATTCGCCTGAGAGCCTTGCAAAGGGTTGCCTGAGGACTATGTATTAGAACTATGTATTAGGACATGTATTATATGAGCTACAGCCAAAATTTAGGCTAATGGAGAGTAGTATTCGAGACATCTTTATTTTTTGGAAATTGAGCTGGGGCTTGGAAAACGATAATACACTCTTCAAAAAACGATAACATTTGCTTGTATACAAAAATCCGAAAACGATAATACACTCTTCAAAATTCATGACTTGGAGTTATATACCAAATATTGACCGTGGCTCATATGTATATATTATATATCATATATATATAATATATATATACACATACATATACATATGTCTCTATAGCTACTGTATCGTGCAAATACATGTGCATACCATGACATTCACAATGTCACCTTTCATCGGTGGCCTGAGGATACCCAACCCTTGAAACGACCGCTTAACAAGTCCAGAATGATCACTTGAACCAGCAGGTGTTTTATAAGTAAGTGTTGACCCTGGTTTTGGAGGACAAAGCCTCCATTTGATGGGTCAAGGCTTCCAAACTAGGGCTCATTTCGGATTTCGGGTATGTATATATATATATATACACATAACATAGGCACAAACAATGTTGATAGATATATTGTTTTTCAGTTGGTTGGTGTGTTGCTGGTCCACTTTTTGGTGACGTTCTCTTGTTCCAGCACCTTCCCTGAAGTTACGATCAAAGACAGCTGAGGTCCAATCAGCTTTTGAATGATAGAGACCATAGCAGGTAGTCGGATCACCTTACAGATCCCGGATGTTCTTGAGTTTGCAAGCTTTTTTTCATGAAAAATCCAGCAGCTTGGCTAAGGCTGGGCAGGGTTGGAGTACAAGCGCAGCATCAGCCTCTCTCTGCCGCTCAGAGCACAAGTGAGGGTCAAATTTCATGAGCGAACAACAATCAAGGGGGATGTCAGCCATCTTAAATGAGGACTGAGAAAACAACCTGGGAAGTGTTCACCAAGAAACATGAGATTCCTTGAAAAAGACCCATATGTGTATGTATATACATTCATATTGACATGATTATATATATATATATATATGTTTCTCTTACTTGATGGGGACAATGACAAGTTGCCAATTGTTGGGATGGCTCGGGGTTCTTCTTTTTTTTTCTTCCGCAGGAAGGATGTGATGATCACCAAAAGCAGTTCCTATCAGAAAAGGCCCGGGAGGGATGGGAGCCAACCACTGATAGCCTTGGGTGAACCTTGGGTGAACGTTGGGTGGTTGAACGGTTGACTCTTGGAAAAGCCAGTGTTGGGGACATGGGTACCGTTTTTCATAGCATGTACACACACATATATATATACACATGTATATAATATGATGTGAATCTATGAAGATATGCAAGAAATCTTGGAACCACTAGACATCTACATTCGACGTTGTCGCCAGCGTTCGCTTCGATCAGCAGGCTGAACCTGTCAAAGGACATTTGCGCCTGGACAGGCCAGGCTACTTGGGATGAAGCAAGAAACTTGTGGGGGTTGTTTTGTCCACGGATGGATCGGCTGAACAGGACAGGATTTTTGTAAGATTTCTGAAGCATCAAAAGTGCATTTTTCATGTGAATATCTAGATATCCAAGATGAAAGACTCCGGTGAGTATATGCAAGTCTATTCCAGGGATCCCGTTACGAATCGTTTTTGGCTCTCCAAAAATATATGCCATCGGTGGCCATAGCCAGGTTGGGAGATCACTCTGATCTCAGAAGACCGGGTGATGGCGATCATCTTGCTTCGGCGGCAGTGGGAGCCCTTGATCCACAAAGGGCTTGACCGAAGTCGATGGAGGGGTACACAAGATGTGAGTGGATCCATTTGCAAGATCAATTGGATTCGATGGTCATTCTAATACATTTTGATGTTCATGGTCATCCGCATCGAATGGTAGCACCCAATGGTTGCGGCGATGCAGATCGAACCGTATCGAACCATAAGGCTGGTCATCCCGGGTGAGTCATCCTTTCGGAAGCCCAACATTTCCGCAACAATTACCACCTAGCAATTTTCAGAGTTTGCTGGAACACCTTTTTCATCCTTTTTCCAAAAAAAAGGGGTACCCTCTGGTAATTTAACATAGCTATTGAAAATGACCATTAATAGTGGATTTTCCCATTAAAAATGGTGATTTTCTATAGCTATGTTAAATTACCAGAGGGTAAATCATGGAACTACATGAAACTACATGGGCCATCTTTACCAGATCGAGTGTTAGATTGACGGGAAGCGAGTAGCCGAGCCGTGGCGACGCCGAGGTTTGTGCCACCACTGGCAGATACCGCGCCACTTGGTGATCTGCCGATTTTGTTTGGAGAAATCCCACGGAGTTTTGGAGGTTTCCTAAGTCATGGGGGTACCCCAATAGCTGGATGATAAAAAAATGGAAAATCCCCATGAAAATGGATGATAACTAGGGGTAAACGTAGACGATTTAGTTAGGAAACCTCCATATGGGAATTTCCATTTTGAAGTGGGTGGAGGGGATTGGCGCCCAGGCAAGATTTCAGCATCCGCGCTGGGACCTTGGTTTCTGATCGTTTTCAAACAACTAGAGTGTGGATTCAAAGCAAGGAGGACTATTTTTTTTTGGGATGCAACTTATATTTTGAGTGAGAGGGTCCCAAATCGACCAGCATACTTTTAGGACGTTTCTATTTCACCGTAAAACAGCTGTGGATTTTGGGTATGTTTGGTGATATCTCGGTCCTTTACTTGCCCATCTCTGACTGGTGCGTCATTGCTCGTTTTATCCCCCATGATTGTGTTTTGGTTGTGCACTACTATCCCCCTTCGTTGTATAGTTCTGCACATCCCACTCTCGGTATGTGTATATCACGTTTTTATCATACATATGTATACATACATACATATATATATATACAAATACACATGATTATACATGTATATACACACAATTGTACACATGTATTTTGTGGTATGTATGTGTGTATATACATATTTATATTATACACACACATATTTGCCATATATTTCTACTCGTATGGAAGCTGCATAGCTCAGGATTTTTTTACGGTTGTGTCTGCCCCCCCGTCTGAGGTGGAGTGTCAGCGCTGGGCCGTGGACGAGGGAAAGGCTGGGAGGACAACCCCGTCGCCGTTCAGTTGGTCGAGGGCATTTCATTGTGGTAAAACAAGATGAAACTCAGGTAAAACATGGTAAACCATGGTTAAAACATGTGCTGTAACAGATTTTGCAAAACCTATCCCCCAAGATGCTTTTCATGAAAAAAGCTAAAACATGGTGACGTCAGGTGGAAGAGCAGAATCTGTTGGAGGAAGCGCGTGAGGCTTCCCAGATTCTCAGGCTTCAGCATCAAACATGACTGGAAACAGTGGTTTAACAGGGGTGAACATCCCACAGCAGATGATCTTTAGAAGTCAGATATATCTGGCGATGAGACGATCGTGTTTGTCGGTTCACTTCGATAGCCTTCTTACCATTTCTTAACCAATTTTTCGGGAAGTACGCGGCTTGGAAATTGAAGAACTTGTGGTGGCGATCTATATGTCCGTCCTGTCATCTTGGAGCAATCCGCCTCGATTTTTGCTCCTTTCTGGGTTCGAGGCTGTGATCAGCTCAGGTTTGATCGCGGATTCCACGATGCCCAGCGGGCCCAACGTGCTGCAGCAGATCTATCCCGACTTCCTGCAGGTCGATGGTCGGGGATAACATCACCCGATGGGGACAAGGGAAATTGCTGAATCTTGGGAGAATCTTGAGAATTTGCCCAGAGAATCAGATGGCACAAGAGCCAGGGTGTTTTTTTGAGGGCGAAACCTAGGTGGCAGAGCTTGGGATATCACCCAGCACAGTTGATGGTGAGTTGTGAGTGGGGATGAATCCACTTTGGAAATCCCTATCAACCACTCCGGAGAAGGTGACAGAGGGTTCAAGGTGAAAATTTGAGGCTCAGGCACCAAAATGACATGGGCCTTACATTGTCATTTTTTAGGTCTATATAAACTTATTAAACTGTGTTGAGGCATTATTTGTACCCAAATATGGAGAACAATGGAAGTCAACCAGTAATTGCTTGGTGGGAATACATTTTATTGTGTCTTTCCCGACAACTGGGATGATGATCCGCATAGGATTCCCTTCAGCACCAGTCCGTGAACCAATTTTTCACCCACTTCCGTCCTCAGCTTTTTTGGTTCCACCGCGGCTACGGCTAGTGCTTCTTGTGTGTTTTTTTTTGATGGTGCGGCAGATCCAAGACTACATCTATGGTGGACCACAGCAGTCCCTTGAAGAGCGGCAAAGGTGTTCCGTCACCATGGACGCGCGCATGCTGTTGGTGGCTTTCCTCACCTTCACGACCTATGCCATGTACCACGCCCAGAGGAACTGATGGTTTCAAACATGGGGGGCATCCTCAAAACCCCGAAATCCGAATTTTTCCGTGGAGAAAATGAGGTTTGGGACAACTACCTCAAAAACTGCAACTGTTCTATGGAAAACCACAGGATGGATTGATGGATTGGTGTTTCTCCCAGTCCCACCCAGTTCACCATTTTCTGAAAGGATCAGTTTTTCGGGTGTTGCCTCCTCCATGACCGAGTACGCTGGCTTTTCCGCCACCAAGCTCGGTCTAATGTCCACGGGGTACATGTTCGCCTATGCCATCGGCCAGTTTATTTGTGGTCGCTTTGCGGACCAGGTAAGGCCCAAACGGGCATTGATTTGGGGCATGTTGCTGGGCAAATAGGCTTGTGTCAAACATCTTTTTTATTATATTTACTAAATGATGATACCCTTATTTTTCCGCTATTTTTCAGCTTAGAGTGGAAACCAGCCCAGGTTGTGTTGTGCATTGCTGCCAATTCTGGAAGGCCTCATGGGTGCGAATGGCTGTGGCGGCCAAGGATTCTGCTACTTCTTGTGGGTCGTGGTGCGCATCATCGAAGGCCTCGTGCAAGCGACAGGATGGACGTGTACGGTGGCCATCATGGGGAACTGGTTTCCACAGGAGAGGGACGTAGTTGACCCGGTGTCATCCAACATGGCTAGCTGGAGAATCATCGATAAACAGGTATTTTCATGGGAAAATCATCGAACTAGATGGGGAATTGTCCAGCAAGCCATGGAGCTGATGACACCAGAGGGTATTTGTGGCCTGCCTGGGAGAAAATTTTAAAGGTATGACCTAGGATGACCTGATCTAGATGTGTTGATTTTCAGTGATAAAATCAGCATTGATTCCTCCTTTCTGTTTGACCAAAGCTGGGCAGATTTCGTCACCAGGAGGGCCGGGGCTTCATCATGGGTCTTTGGGCGACCAACTCCAATGCGGGTGACATTTTTGGACTGCACGTGAGCTCTCTTCTGCTGGACAAAGTTGGATGGTACGTGATTTTATGGGTTTTAGCAGGTGCGGGAATGGACCCAAGGGGTGGAAATGGGAACCAATCAGATCCTGTGCTTCCACACTACCTTTTCCTGATAATATGTAATATGCGGTTGCATGAACCCTGACAGTTTCGAATAGTCTTGATTATCATGCAACAGGTACATGCCTACCGGGCTTGCTCTTGGAACCCTTTGATATCTATTAATTATTCTGCCCTTTTGCGACTTCTGTATTACGTACAAATCTCCCCCTTCGGGGTTGACCATGTGTGTCATGTATGTCAAGAGGATTGTTCCACATCATCCATCTGCCTACAGGCCGGGTAGCCCGGTCATTACAAGATGTCATTCAATGCATCAGCTCGCTTGATTTCTCCTGTCAACTCCAAGCCCGCGCGCATCGGAGCTTAGAAAGAACCTAAACATCCATACAGGCGTACGTGCGTAAGTTACACGAAATTACGCGTACGTACGTACGTACTACTTACGTAAGTTACATTAAATTACGTTGCATTCGCGTGTCATGTCATTATATACATAAAGTTACAGTCCACTGCGTTGCCATAGGCTTCAAGGCTGAAGTTCAATTTCGTTCTCCGGAAAGATTCCAGGTGACAAAAGAGTTCAGATCCGAACTTAAAAGGATCGTGGATAGTTATTTTTCTGATTCTTTGCAAAGCAGAGCATCATTGAGTTTGTGAGTCATCACATTGAACTAAGATCTCTTTTACCAATAAAACTGCGTGAAATGCCGGTGACATTCGCAAGACAATCACTCTACCCGTGAGGGCCGCTATTTTCGGGAAGGCCCAAACCGCTGAAGACTCTGAAATCTTCTACGATCCCTAGACGCGGACATGTTCGGGTAGACCCGAAAAATGGGGAAACGATATCTGACGGAAAGACTAAATTTAACTGTGTTTATCGAAGCAGGGGGAGTACAGATATACATAACAAATATAACATAACATTACGTTTTCATGTGTGTTTACGTTTACATTTACCGTTTACATTTACCATTACCTCCCGTTACATGCATTATACATGGACCTACCGGGCTCTTCAAAAAAACAAGGCAACCGATTGACTCGCCGCCCTTGTAGCGAATTTGAAATTCTGAATTTTGAGGCTAAGGGACAAAATGCGGGTATTTGTGGGACTTGTCAAAAAATGTTTGCAATATGGACATTCCTTTCGATTGGCAGGCGTATGACTCATGTGTAAAAATTTGCGTTTCGGCTGCGCAGTGTATCGATTTTGCTCTTCAAGGGCTTGAAAACAACGTTAGAAATTCATGATTTTCAATCATCCCAATCATCTCAGGGAACCATCCACCCATCTAGTTTTTTCTCTTCTCGAAGTTTCAGTGCCAGAGTGCTTTTGGCAATGCAACGGCCACAGACTGCAACAAGGCGACATTATAACGCCATGTCCAGCTGTATGCCCAAGTGTCCTTTTTTTGTACGCTTTCTGGTTTTTCTTGTGGAGCATGGACATTGGCCTCCATTTTAACAACGGCAACATGTTCCGTAACGTAAGTGCACTACTCGTCAGGGATGTTAACACACCTCCCCACCCCCCCATCCCCCCTGATGAACATACGACAGCATGTGCAACATGTTAATAACAGCAACATGTTCCGTAACGTAAATGCACTATTCGTCAGGAACGTTTATACCCCCCACCACCCCCCCACACCTCCCTGATGACCATGACAGCATGTGCAGCATGTTAACAACGCCGAAAATCAAATCCTGTACCCCCATTTCGGAAACCTTTATGTTAAAAAATCGCAACCCTTCCAAGGGATCCTAAACAGCACATCTCAAAATTAATAACTTTTCCTAGGGCGGCGTATCAGCCGCATGCCAAAAACAACCATCGACCAAAAAGTGCCAACATGCACAGGAAACCCCCGGACCCCCTGTATCAATGTTGCTAACCACCGCTTCTCAATGGCGGTTCCGTCAAGAACTGCTTTCACACAACATTGAAATCAGGGGACAAGGGGTGTCGAATTGTCCTCGCAAGGGTTCGAGTAGTTTGTTTTTGTTTTTTTTTAAAGAACCCGTCCGGAGAGAGAGATATATATAATTATGTATATTTATATTTTCTGTATTTTTGCACATCATGTATATATATATATTAATATATATATATACACTATATATATATATCTATCTGCAAAAAGGACATATATATATATTAAAAAATAAACTATATATATAATTTTACAATAGATATGTATATATATATATACATACAATACATATATACATTTACAATATATAAATATATATATATAACAAAATACATACATATATATATATTTATATTTATACACACATAATACATAATATAAACAATATATATGCAATTTTTTAAATATACTTGCATTGTTTGTGCCAAACCACGCATGGTGTCCAACTTGGTGATTTTCCTGCCAGGTTTCATGATTTTGTGGGCTCTGGTGAATGCCGTATTTTTGCGTGGCGCCCCGCCACCCTTTTCTCTGACTTGGCAGTATGAGGAATCTGCAAATAGCAAATTCTCCTCCGTGGACCAAGAGATCTCAGATAGGGCAGCCAGTTTCTCTGAGATCCTGTGTGTGCCGGGGCTCCTGCAATATTCTTTCAGCTCCTTGGCAAGGTTTGAATTGTTTTTTTCCATCGTTTGGGGACTGATCTGTGAGGTGGCTGAAACCAAGAAGGAAAGGTCCCTTGCTTGCGGATCCGATGGCTGGAATCTTGCTGCTGTTCTTGTTTTGGCCATTCCCCTGTGTTTTTTCGAAACATGCCCGTTTAACGTAAGTTCTGGTAGGACAAAAAAACAGCAGCCGCTGTATTTTTTTTCGTTGTGTGTGTGTGTGACACATCTGTACAGATGTAAAACTTCTATTAATATATATCTATAAGCGGGGGGTCACCGGGGTCCCGGGGGGGGTCGGTGACCAACGAAGACACCTCCCCGGGACCCGTGAAAACGTACCCGCAGGACTTCGGTGGTGCACCTGGCCGCATTTAAGTCGCAGCTGGTGGCCACCGTAGTCCTATATATATATATACTCATCCTTAATTAGGAAACTAATCTAATTGCATGTTACAGGACTCAGTTCCTGACGGATCATATAATGATCCATTCTTGTCTAGTGTGATTCCTATGGTGACTCCGACATGGTGCCATAGGGCCAATTGAGGCAACCCCAGTTGGGGTCAATGTCGACGACTTGAATTCCGAATTCACACATTTTAATTTAGTAATTCGTTCAAGTAAAGTGCAACAGCTGGCCTTACCGTTCTGCACCTTTGACGAAGTCCTGCGGCTCCTGTGGTCCCAGGGATTCCTCGCCACAATGCCTGTCTACCAGAGCGAAGCCGTTCGGAACATTCAGAAACTATGTTTTTACTGCAGCTGACAGGATTCATGACATGCACAAATGAAGGCAACAGGCATGTCCTTTTCCTGCAGGTGTGGTCTCTTTGGTTTTTGGTGAGGTGAAACATGTTGTGCACCTAATTCGCTGGAACTTGAAGGCCGTTATATGCCGATTGGGGCAAGAACTGACCACGGGCCTGGAGTGGCACAACGCACGACTTCTAGGTTTTAGGAACTGAATCCTGTTTTTTTTTTTGTGGTTTCATCAACTAATCCCCATTGGTCCCCTATCTCATGCGTTCTTCACTCCCCAGGTAGGTTGGCTCCGTAGCGTGCTGAGGTGTTTGTAGGTTTTCGCTGTGTCAGGTTGGTTCAGGCGCTTTCGTCCTTCCCCCCCTCCGCTGGTCTTGTTCCGTGTCCGTCGACCCTCCACTTTTCTTTTCCCTTGCCCTTTCAGGGTTTGCCCGCTCCGGGCCAGGTGTGTGGTGTTGGTGTTCTCTCCTTCCTCTTTTGCGTTCCCCTCTTCGCGTTCTGGTTAAGTAATTCTTCATCTCATCTTCAAGGTCATTTCACTTTCACTCCCCCTTCATCCTCATCTTCACCTCATCTTCCACGGCACCACCCTGCCCAAGGCAGGGTGTGTGTGTGTAACATCTGAACAGATGTAAAACTTCTATGACTCTAATCTTTTCACAATTGCAGGGGATCTTTTCACATTTGCAGGGGGCATGCGGCCATCATGCAAACGCATGCCAACGAAGCTATGCATGATGGTGGAAGCCGGGGCTGATCACCCTGGTGTACCTGCATTGTTGTGATTACCTGTTGTTCAGGGTTTGCTTCCGTTCAATTGTCAATGTCTGCTGATGGGAAGAGGCTCAACCCAAGAACCTCAATGTCAATTTATTTATTTATTTCTTCACGGTTGCCACAATCTGTTTTGCCTGCATCAGAACCTTCCTCAGTTTCTCGCCGAAACCATGTCGCCGACAGTATTTTGATTTTTTGAATTATTTCGCCGAAACCATGTCGCCGATGTATTTGGGGTATTTTGTCACATCCACGTCGCCGATTCATTTATTTATTTTGATGACGATCTTGGCCATGGAAATCATTCAGGAGAACTTCTATTATTCGTGGGGTGCATCGTTATTTTCGTTGTTTCATATCTAATCTGCATGTTTCAGGATTCAGTTCCTGCCGGATCATATAATGATCCATTCTTGTCTAGTGTGATTTCCATGGTGGCTCCGACATGGTGCCATGGAGCCTTTTGAGGCAACCCTTTTCAGGGTGAGTGTCGACAGTCTTGAAATCTGAACTCACACATTTTAACTTAGTAATTCGTCTAAGTAAAGGGCAACAATCAGCCTTGCGGTTTATCAGCCACTTTGAGTTCTCCTGCTGCTCCGGATGTCCCAGGGATTACTCGCCGATGCGTTTCTTCAACTGTGAAGCCGTTCTGAATTGCCAGAAACCTCCGTTTTTGCAGCAACTTTTGCAGCTACATTGCATCACGTCATGATACAAGTACCAGGCAGGCTCACGACTTTCAGGTGTGGTGTCTCTTTCTTTTGATGGTTGTCTGGTGAGGTGAAACATATTGTGCATCTAATTCGATGGAACTTGAAAGCCGTTTTATGCCCTTGTGGCTGACTGGAACACGGGCCTGTTGTGGCACAATTGCACGAACAGTAGGTCTAGGAACTGAGTCCTGTGTGTGACTTTTCATTAATTTTCATTATTTTCGTGAGCGATGTACCCGTGGACCACTCCTCCGACGTCATGGCCTGCTCCACCGCAGCCTACGACCTCATCCTCGACGTGACCGCAATCATCGCAGAACGCACATCTATTCGGACATCCCTCGCCATTGCACCCTACATGGTCTTCATCAGCCCCAACTTCACTGCCATTTACCTCATTGACTTCGGCTCCTCATGCAGTACCAGGCCCACAACTTGTGCCAACTATGCCCACACCTATGGCTCCTGAAACCACTCTGGTGCACACCGCTCCACCGACTTTTCCGACTCCCACGGCACCCACCGCTCCACCCACGTGGCATTCTCCTCCGGCTCCATCACCTACGTCGACTACACCACCTACATCAACTACGCCACCGACACCTTTGCAGAGTTCTCCATACCCACCTCACCACATTCAACCTCCACAACCAACGGACGCAGCGATGGTCCCTCCAGATGAATCTCCACCACCAGCAGTTAAGGCAGCTCCCAGGCTTCGCTCTGACAAGAAAACGGACAGACCACGCCGATTAGCTCCGAAAGCCTCTCCTCCTGCTACACCACCGGCACCAACGGCGGCACCGACTTCATCCGTTTCACCTGAACTTGCAGCGCTGGGATCCACTGCACAACAACTTGCGGAATCGGTCCGATTTATTCAAGCTCAACAACAATTGATCATGGATTCCCAACGAGCCCAAGAACAACGTCAGCTACTCCTCCAACACGATGGACCTCCACCGAACCCTATTCCACCGACACCATTGCCTACAACAGCTCTACCACCTATTGCCATGCCTCCACCTGCACCGAAAGCCAGACCCACCGAACCTGACGTTCCAGACCCTCGCATTATCCCAGCTCCAGCCATCGCTCCTCCTCACCACCTACATGCTCCACCATCACCAACGCGCCGACCACGAATCTTGACTCCAAGATCACGTTCCCGTCGACCTTCTGTACAATCCCATCATCATCGCTGTTCTCCCCAACGTGCAGCTCGACCTCGTTCTCCTCTTCCTCGTTATCGGTCATCTACGAAACATCCCAAGGACCGCAGAACCCCGTCACCATACAGATGAAGATCACCGCCAAGACGCCGCTCTCCCGTGGTTCCTCGACGACATCGATCTCACCCAAGACCACGTTCCGCGACACCACGTCATCGATCCAGAGGCCGTGAAGTCGTACTTCGACCAGCTGCACACCCATCCAATGCAGCCTACATTCCCACTCCCGACGCTGATGACACCTGGGGCACATGGAACGACAGCCATTACACCGACAACTACCACCACAACACTGCTCGACCCAACTCTCCTGCCGATCCACCACCACCGGAACCACCTACCAACCCACCATCCCACACTTCCGCACCACTTGGCGCTGTGTCCTTCCGCGTCCCCGACGGTGACAGTGAAAATTCTGAGGTGGCAGATACAATTTCGATCTCAAAGTTCGACACGAATGACATCGACTTCAGTGAAATGGTTGAGGCGGCCAATGATCCCCTTAGGGTCCGCTGCTTGACTGAGCTTGGCCCCGACCATGTCGTGCCCCTACGCCAATCATTGACCCCGGCCATCTCGCAGCTCTTCAACCAATTCGTTGACGAGATGTTCCACCAGTTGGCTCAACCATATCGCACCGTCAACAACCAACGTATTTATATCAAAGCAAGCCAAGCCACCGTCAAGAACATTGCCAGGGCCTTTGCACAATCCAACTTACTGGACATCGAGCTTGCGAGGCAAACCCAAGCATTCTACATCGAGCCAGAGAACCTGCTGACCATCACGGTCCCCACGGGATTGAGGAAGAAACCGATCTATCGTGGCGAGCACATGGGCACCTACCTGATCTACCACAAAACGAGTTGGGAATCAGTTGCCAAAATTCTCGCGGAAGACTGCATCCGCCCGGCAACTTGGACAAAAAACGAAGCCGGCGTCCCGACTCAATACCCATGTTACGGGTTCTTCGGTATGTCCTCTGAGATCGCTGACATCGACACCCTGCCGGGCTATGCTGTCAAGATTTGCACCTCTCAGCTCTATCGCAGAGGGAAAGGACAAAACCCATCTGGCCTATTGGCCATTTGTCGCTCACCCAAATGCATCCGCGCCCTAGCTGGAGGAAATGACCAAATTCAACGCTTGTGCAAACTTGCGGGCATCGCCAAGGGCAAAGACAATGCAACGGCTATGAACTCCAGCGCCGCATCCATATGCTATGTTGCCTCCACTCATTCGGTTTTCCCGGGCTTGATCACACACCAGGCAGCGGAGACAAATCTACCCTCGGAACCTCCAGATGATCCTGCACGTCCAGTATGACCTGACCCTCCTGCCGACGCACCAGCACCTACGGACCCACCTCCAGACGACTCTCGAGACACAACTGGCCACCACGAGACCACCGCGTCTGGTTCTCGAGATCATGCTCGCCGATCTTGGCACGACAATGCTTCTTGGGACAACTCAACCTACAGCCGTCGAGATCGCCGATCTTCCCATCACGAAGGCCATTATCGAGACCAGCACCGTGAAGGCCAACCTCGTTCTCGACACTCGACATACCACTCCAGATCTCGTTGGTGAATTCTTTACCTCTGAGGAGTACCGGAACAAGTGTCGACTATTCTACGACAGCGATCCAGTGAGCCTAGTGGCCCTGCCCGATCTTTTTGGAGTAACAATGCTTCTCCCGACATTCGGTATTGATGCCACTTCTTCCCTCAAAAGGTTTGTGAATTGCTGCATGCTCATGATATTTGAACCTTGCGCCAGCTTCGTATTTCACTTTACGTTTCACACACAGGGACTACGTACCATGTTTCACACCGTTTCAATCACACACCATTCTCGTCTCACCTTGACCCTTCACCGCAGCTTTCAGTCGGTCCTTCGAGCTTATTTTGACCTATTATCTCGTGGCCCCGTCTACATCATGGTGTCCCAAGACCAGATTTCCCAGTTCAGCCCTGAAGTGAACGGAATTCCTCCTTCCCAGCCGGATCGCTCTCGCACACCTCCTCGTCATCAACATGGATGGCACCAAGCAGTACCTGCGTTCCGTGGCCCGATGCACTATGCAATGGCGACCCATCGACCTTTCTGGAACCCGTCCGGAATACCGCCTCCGCCACCTACTGCTACGTCGTTCCCAACACGCCCACCATGGACTCCACCTACGGCACCTTTCCCACCTACACCGCCTCCATTTTCCCAGACACCTCCCAACAATGCCAATTTTGCACCTCAACGTCATCCTTTTACACCGAGATCGCCGAGGCCTATGTCATCCCCGGGAGCAAGTTCTACTGTCAACGAAGGGTATACATGCCGACCAATTGAAATCCCACCAGTGGAGCAATGGAAACCTGATGTCGACATCCACGACTCCAACAAGATCAATGGTTTGGATTTCCCCTCCAGAATCCGACAGAGCAGGTTTTCAAGCTACAAAGACATTGAAGGTATGGATCCTTTACAAGTCCCACTCTGGAAGTTCTTGTACCAGGGCTTACACAACACCTGGCTCCGTCGTGTTGCATACGGCAGAGAAACCTTCGTCCTCCCTTTTGACAACATAGGCACTACAGTATTTGTGGCTGAATTGGTATCACAACTACGCACCCGCAATGTGGATTTGGACAAACTTGCTACCTTTCGAGCTCGCTCAGCAGGCCAATGTCTCAATCAGAAGGAAGCCACTCAAAACATGGCCAAAGACGTCGCTCAACTTCTCCAATCTTGGCTCCCGGCTCAACCCTCCGCGGACGTGGCGAGCCAACAACGCATCATTGAACTGGAAGCTGAACTGGCCAAGGTAAAATCGGCCGCCAGTACTTCACAGACTACGGCACCTCAAGGGTCTACACCAGCCGCGACACCGATTGGACGTGCACTTCAAGGACAACCTGCAGCTTCTACGACCTTTGACCCTTCGGTTCTACTTATTTCTCCGGGATCCGTGAACTCTTGGCTCGTTGACAATCAACCCTCATCATTGACGGACACCCAATACAAAAAGTGGTTGAAAGACCTGAAGTTGCCCCAGCCCAAGCTGGACGTTCTGGAGAAGAACTTGGAGAAGGTCAATGAATGGTGGCAAAACCAACCCGATGATGCCTCCAAAACTATCCAACGCGCAAGCGTGGCTATGGGCATTGACCCCTGCAAGCATAAAGGGGCTACTACTGATGAAGTCGTCCTCAAGATCATGACTGTGGCGTTATTGATGCACTCCTGACTAGCCGCGTACTTGAAATCACCGGGCTCAAAAGCAGCCAACATTATGCGAACTTTGGCCGTGGCTCACTCATGTATTCTTGTCCTTGCATTATTGACCCCCTTCACTTTGTCCCCTTCTGTTGATGTCTTTTTTGCTTTTCGGATGCTTCAAACTGTATTGATGGGCCAGTATGTGTTATTACATCCACGAGCCAATCCGAAACTCCGGGCCTTGCTAAAAGGCACTCCGATGCAGAGTATTTTCTTTTGCTTGTCGTGGGACGACTTGACAGTCGCCCTCCAATGTTTCAAGCACCCTCAGGCGGTGTATATTCGCTTCTGCCATATTGCTAATTTTCAACCTAAGTTTTATGTGGGTTCCACCTCTTCCTTTGTTTTGGACCGTGAACACTCTCGCTATCGGAAATTTCTGCAAGTGCAACAAAACAAATTCGTGTTGGCCGAAGTCGCCTTACGGTTTTGGTGCAGATTTGACAATTTCTGGATGTGGTCTGTTTTTCCGATCTACACCAATAAATCCAACTTTTGGGCTTTGGAACAAGCCTTAATTCAATTGTGGCAACCTCGATTAAACACTCCGTTCATTTACCAGTTTTTCAATTGCCGAAAGGGACTCATCGCGCGTACCAAATTTTCCGACTCCCGACAATTTGGAGCATTCTCTCTGTGGCGGAAACTCCGTTGGCGATCTACACCCCATCATGTTCGACATGCTCTTCACAGTCCTCTTTTCCATCGACGAGTACAACTCTGGGAGATCATTCAGGATTTGGGCAGTAACTCCGTCCGACGCTTCCACATGGAGAAGAAACTCCGATCCAATGAAATTGGGGCCCAAGGATGCTATTTTATTCGACGTCTTGCCAACAACCTAGGCGAACCTCAGAGGTCGTACGCAATCAATGCCATTGATCGAGCCTTGACCTTCTGGAAGGCCAAACGAGTCAGGAAACCGGTTCCTCTTCGTGCACCTTGGTTACTAGGCCCCAACTGGACCCGTGACCTTCGACAGCTGCTCATTTCCCACGTTCATCGAACTCGATGTTACAACACCACATTGCAGACTCCTTCCACCGGGATTGTCTTCACAAAGTTCCCCTCGGCTATGGACAGCTTGTGCAACCACAAAGAAGCCGCTACCAAATGGGCTGATGGCGAAACCCCAAAGTGTGCCTGTGATGCCTTGCGACCTCATGCTCTTCATGATCCCCATCCTGATCACCACTTGGTCCTGGACGGCGACAACCTACATTTCGATGATGGCCCACACACATCCATTGCGACGGGTTCGCTTCAAAACAAAATCTTCCCACCTTCCAAAGAAATCCAGACATCCCTTCGCCTTGCTCTGCGGACGTGGACTACCCGGAACTCACTCCCTTCATTACAAAAGACCCATATTGATGAGCTTTGGCACCGCTCTATTCAATCCCACTACAACACCCTCCACAATCACATCACACACAAAGACATCGGACGCTTCAAACGTCTCTTTCCAGATGCCGTCTTCCACAACGAGGACAAGCGAGCTACATCCCTACGAATCTACTGCCCCGTACTCTACTTCCAGTGCCTCACCACCACCTTCGCCGACCCGTTGGTATTTCGAAAACTGGAGCACAACCCAAATGACATCATCGAGAAGACCATCGCCGAGATTAATCATCAATTTGGCAAAGCATACCCATGGGCACTTGGTGCTGGACGAGACCTGCCGAATGCCTACGTTCTCCCCAAACGGAAGAAACAGTTTAAGGCTGGGCGACCCATTGTCAGCTTCTTCACGGCACCTTTCCGACCCATGTTGAACTGCACCGCCAAACTGATCTACAACCTCCTACCCCAAGCGTTTCCCCACAACCTGGCAAGGGGTGATGTATTTGATCTCATCAAGCTCCTCAAGGACACCGACTTTGATTCGCTCCCTACTCCCCGAATACACAACCAAGATCTTGCGGGTTTTTTCACAAGCATCGACACTGACCGCTTCATTGCTAGCTGGCGACTGACCTTGCAGTTCCTCTCGACTCTCATGAGTACCGACCCCGACGAGATCATCTCCGTGAAGGCAACTCCGGGCAACACCACAGGCGATGTAGTCAAAGGCCGCATGTGCCGTACACTCAATGTGACCAGGAAGATCTTTATTCGGGACATTGAACGCATCATCCTTATGTCTTTGAAGATGACCCAATTTTCTATTGGCACTACGGTTTTTGAACAAATCCGTGGATCCCCTATGGGCTCCCCACTGAGTCCAGCATTGTGCATGATGGTTGTCGCACTCTCTGAAGAAATCTGGTACCGAACCTACCGCACCACCCTCAGCACCATGGATCTTACAGCTCGCCTCCTTCGCTATGTGGACAACAGACTGTGCTTGTCTGATCCCTCCTGGGACTACGAAATCCGCTTCGCCAATTTCCTTCACCCGGAGTTCTACGGTCACCCCATCATTTTGGAAACGGAACCGGGCCAGGAGTTCTTGGGTTTTTGCATCGAGTTCGAACCCTTTGCCCTTCGCTACAGCCCTCCGCGCGACTTCAACCAGGTCATGGCGCCATTCTCCGCATCACCTCTGGCCGTCCAACTTTCGGGTTTTGTTTCACGACTATTTCTGGTCGCCAAATGTGCGCACCCTGCACACGAACGAACACGAGGTTTTGCCGCATTGCACCGTTTGTACAGAACTGCAGGTTTTACCGAGTCCGATTTAGCTACTGCTGCCAAGCCGATCCGTCAATATTTGCACGTTTCTTCATTGTGGTAAAATCCAGAACCGCCCTGCCGCTTGCGCTTACGTTTCATTGTTCTCATCCTGCTGAACGTTTCACCTATTCGGGCCACACGTTAATTTATTTGATATTGGAGTATTGCGTTCTCAGCTGGCTCACCCTCAAACTCGGCTTCATTTACTTCTTGGCCCACTTTCGACGTTTTGTGATGGCTTCCTCGCCTCCTACTACGTCAATTCCGATTCAAGAACCAGTTTTTCTTCAATTTCTTCACGATGTCCACCATGCTTACCTTCTACTACATCGAGCAATGGCGCTACTTCCACCCACCCTCATTCCCAACATTGAACCTTCCCCTCTTCCCAGCACAGACGTATGGAATCAACCTGATGGGCTACGACCGCATTACTCGGACCAGACCAACGACTTTATTGACAATGCCCACATCCCGTCGCCGGATATCGTGGAGGACGAGGCACTTATGGATGAACTCTTGGAAACCCATCTCCCTGAACCACACCACCACGTTGCCGCTCCGTCACCTGAAGTCCTACCTGCACCCTCGAAGCTTTCTACCAGAACACCATCACCGCCGACTCGCAAACAAAAAGCCAAATCAGCTCCCAAAGCGCCTGCAAAACGTCGTCGCCGACTTGACCAATCCCGATCCCGCTCCTCGAGCCCACTGTCACTCTGGACTTCTGAAGACAAACAGAAACTACGCACTTTGAAGGCGGACGAGAAGTCTCGATTTTCATGGCGGGTGATTTCGACCAAGATGGGCAAGTCCGAGGAAGATGTTCGCTCTATGTGGAATAAGATTAAAGACAAACTTGGCTGACCAACGACATATGCGAACCCAGAAAAAGCTGGCCTGCGGCACTGCATTATAGTTTCACCACCCAACTTTCTTCGTCTTTAAGGTTTTTTCGTCCTTACATTGTTTTGACCTTCACAAACTCGGGTATTGTTGCTCCGCTGAAACTTTGAACTTTCATATCATACAACCCGCCAGCCATTTACTATGTCTCTCCGCATTCACCTGGATCGATATTGCCAACTGCGAGCTATGTCCCATGAGAGGATCTCCCCTACACGACGATCACGCTCTCCAACAAGGGCACCTTCCTCCGCTATGGGGTCTTCATCATCTCAGCACCCACCCAACCGGACTCCGCCTTCGACACCCCATCGACCGGTTATTTTCCAATTGGACCTGAAGCCGATGCAGCAACTTGCCGTCCGCAACCCATACTACAACATCCTGGCCCCCAAGGTCGCGGGCAACCTCTCCACGGCCGCCTATGACAGCCTGTTCCAGACGTTCAAGGTGATCTACCCGGATTATGCTCGCAGTCATTTCGTTTCAGACCTCAAAACCGTGGTTACTGACACGCTGTTACAACGATGGTCGATACACCTACCAGCGACAGATTTCTACATGATGATTGATACCGATCAAGGAGCTCAGATGCTGGACGACCTCCCTCATTCTCTCCTGGACGTTTTGAACTGGTTCTACCCGACATGGAAAACTCATCAACATCTCGATGCCTTCACGACCCGTGAGTGTTCACCTTTGTTGCTGACACCCCATCCAGATCCACAGGACACAGGCTTCGCTGTCCATGTTCAAGTGATTCCCCGCGGGCATCCATTCGTCACGGCCACCAGATACACTAAAGCGGCCGAGTGATTAGCCTTTGAGATAGATCCTGGAGACGCTCACGTTTATGAGGAAAGGAAAAAGCACTCGTCATGATGTCCTCCACCCCGGTATTGGGTTCCTTTTGTCTCCATTGCTTCTCATCTTTCCTTATTGTGATGTTCATTGTTCGTTTTTCCATCATTGACCTTTTGCCACGGCTTTTTGGCTTCAGTTCAGTGTGTCTCGATATCATATTATTGCTACTGTACATGACGACCTCCAACACGGATGATACTGCTCGATTGGTCTCACACCGTTCCTCACCTACATCCGTACATGGCCAAGTCCCACACCTGCCACCTGATGATCCTACTTCGGCATCGTATATTCCCAGGGCAGCGCGAATGATCCCAACCTCTACAACCGTCCATTCCGTATTCATCAAGAAGCTGAGCTATCCTTTGTCTACTCGTCCGGATGAACTTTGGATCGTGGAAAGGACACTTGATGGTATTGAAACGTGGAAGCCAGTGGAAACATTTCTGGAGAACATGCACCTCACCAACGATCGTGCTACCCTACGTACCACGGCTAACCATTGGCGCCGATACTATGATGTACCAATCCAATCATCCTCCTCCCCTACGGCAACTCCTGTTCCTGTTCTACCACATCCTGAACATTCCAACGTCTATGTTTCCCAACCGTACGAAGCGATACCGGACCAACTCCATATTTTACAGTCATGCTGGGGACGTTCTGCCCAACACCACTCTCAAGGAACCACCACCTCTTTATCTTGGCCACCATGGCGGTCTACACCACCTTCTTCACCATCGGCAACATTGCACCGGACCTTACATCTCAATCGCCCTACTATCCCTCCTCAACAAGTACATGGTCTACTGGATGCGAACGATACTGGCCCGATGGATATGTCTGACTCCAGTGTGTAATACACCACATTATTTGGCGGCATTGAAAAAGAACAGTGACTACACGTCGATTTGTGACTACTCACTAGGTACACCGTTTCCCTTCTTCTTTCTATTTCTTGGGCTTTACCCCTTGGTCATTATCATTCTTTGTTGCAGCTTGGGCTTTCCGCTTTATACTCGAAACTCGACACTCGACGCCATGGCTCATTCTTCTCGGCCCCATCCATATCGCGCTACTTCCACGGTTGAGACACCACTGGGTACCCGAAATGTTGGATGGCTTGCTGGACCCCGAGGCCTTCCTGGTCACGTGAACCCTCCTCCAAACCGACCTGTTCTCATTTTGATTGACTACTCTCCCTTACAGGAACTGACTCATCGCAGCGAACCTGACCGTCAACACTACATGGCTTTGGCTAGTTCAAATTTCAAAAATGTTAGTGGCTACGAACTTGAAGCTCTGTTCACCTGGTCACGTCAGATGGAACCAGTGGAAGCAGGCCTCCTTCCCACTGGAGAACTACGTTTCTGTATTTCAAAAAGATTGAGGACCCAATGGGACATCCAACTTGACCCCTCGAATTTGGAGTTTCGCTATTGCGACCTGGAAGGTGATACATTCCAAGTCCCCAATGATATGACGATCATGCAGCTTTTGGAGGAATACCGACCCGAATGGCGACTCCGACAGTACAACTACATCGAATCCTCTTTGCTCATCCCGGGTACCTCACAGCCTTTCGTGCTACGTCTGCGATGCCACAAAGTTAGCCCCGGTGTGATCCTGCCCTGATGCGCTCACTGGCCAAAAAAGACCACGCTCGATTGCTTTTCGTTACACCTATGACACTTTATTAACACGAAGGATTCTTGGATTTCCACCTTGTTAGGCTTTGGGCTTTGTCCTTACCGTGGACTTTGAACAACTTGATTGATGACTGGACTTCACTTCTATCTTTATTATCATTATTATTCTCTGGCTTGACTTATGTTCGCAATCTCATGCTGCCTCAGCATTTGTCGCACCTTTTCACGCATTTCTGATCGTTTCACCCATGGAGCATAAACGAGACGCTACCGTGGCGGGCTTGGCTTGGCCTTCGAATCCCAACCGTGGACTCGCTCCCACCAACCCAGATCAAGTACCAGACGCCCAGGCTTCTGCACTATGTCATTCTAGCCTTCCTGACCCTACTACCGGGACCACTTCGGCACCTTTGGCAGCTGACAGTACAACTACCGACATTGGAACTACGGCCCATTCTGATACATATTCAGGCTTCGCACCTCCTGATGCCCCTTTTCCGACGGAGCAAAGTCCTGCATACCACTACCTCCATCGTGCTCACTTCTCTTCCCGCGTGGTTCACCAGATCCAATTCAAGATCATTACCCACTCCAACAATACCAGGGAGTTATTCATTGAAGAGATCCCCATGTCAGGGCTCTCCAAATGTCGTGACCCCGAGCACTACTTTTACGGTCTTTCGGGCAATTGGGAGTGGTCCCTGCGCACAGCGGATTATTGGCGACATCATTTTGAGATTCCTCTAGTACATGGACATCATCCTTTTCACAATGTTCCCATTGAGACCACGGCACCTACGGAGGCAACCCGCTTTACTCCGAAGATCCAGGAACTGGCTCAACAACTTTCAACCACTTTGACGGCTGCTATGGCATCTGGGGAAATCCACGACACGTGGAGGATGGTCGAAGACATGAGCTTCCGTGACGCGATCCAAACACTTCAAGCTGAAACGAACCTCCCTTCTGAGTGACTGAGCGCGGCTCTGTACATTAGCACCGGACAGCCTTTTGTATTTGAATAATCTTGCCGACATTCACAGCGATGGTCTTCCAAAAATCAAACCCCGCTACACGCGGGGTGTGTGTGTGTAACATCTGAACAGATGTAAAACTTCTATGACTCTAATCTTTTCACAATTGCAGGGGATCTTTTCACATTTGCAGGGGGCATGCGGCCATCATGCAAACGCATGCCAACGAAGCTATGCATGATGGTGGAAGCCGGGGCTGATCACCCTGGTGTACCTGCATTGTTGTGATTACCTGTTGTTCAGGGTTTGCTTCCGTTCAATTGTCAATGTCTGCTGATGGGAAGAGGCTCAACCCAAGAACCTCAATGTCAATTTATTTATTTATTTCTTCACGGTTGCCACAATCTGTTTTGCCTGCATCAGAACCTTCCTCAGTTTTTCGCCGAAACCATGTCGCCGACAGTATTTTGATTTTTTGAATTATTTCGCCGAAACCATGTCGCCGATGTATTTGGGGTATTTTGTCACATCCACGTCGCCGATTCATTTATTTATTTTGATGACGATCTTGGCCATGGAAATCATTCAGGAGAACTTCTATTATTCGTAGGGTGCATCGTTATTTTCGTTGTTTCATATCCATATCTAATCTGCATGTTTCAGGATTCAGTTCCTGCCGGATCATATAATGATCCATTCTTGTCTAGTGTGTGACACATCTGTACAGATGTAAAACTTCTATTAATATATATCTATAAGCGGGGGGTCACCGGGGTCCCGGGGGGGTCGGTGACCAACGAAGACACCTCCCCGGGACCCGTGAAAACGTACCCGCAGGACTTCGGTGGTGCACCTGGGCGCATTTAAGTCGCAGCTGGTGGCCACCGTAGTCCTATATATATATATATACTCATCCTTAATTAGGTAACTAATCTAATTGCATGTTACAGGACTCAGTTCCTGACGGATCATATAATGATCCATTCTTGTCTAGTGTGTGTGTGTGTGTGTACCATCTGAACAGATGTAAAACTTCTTATCTTGCAGGGGGTCACCGGGGTCCCGGGGGGGTCGGTGACCAACGAAGACACCTGCCCGGGACCCGTGTAAACGTACCTGCGGGACTGTGGTGGTGCACCTGGGCGCATTTAAGTCGCAGCTGGTGGCCACCACAGTCCCATATATATATATATATTATATATATATATATATTTTTTTTCATTTCTCCTGTTAGGTTTTACTGGGGTGTTTTTTGCACGTCCGATGCATTCCACATCAACAATTCGATAAGATGTTTCTGAGCAAGTGTGTCACTCATACCGTTGTCCGACAAGGTGGTATGAGCCCTTCGGGGAAAGCCTTTCTAGGCTAAAAATTGACGGTAACACGATGTCTGAATTTACACTTTTGAATTAGTAATTCGTTTAAGTACAGTGAACAGCCAGCCTTTTCTTCCTTGTCTCACCCGTCGATGTCGTTTGGTTGAACAACTGCCCGCTGTACCAGGGACTCACCATTCGTTTGGATTGACACTGCATAGTTGAAGGTCGCGACAACAATCTTTCCTTTCTCAAGAGACAGCCATTCCGCAGCCATTTTCACATGAGTTCACAGGCAACAGGACATCCTTGCAGGTATGGTACTTCTTTCTTTTATGGTCGTTGGTGAGGTTCAATTGTGCACGTAATTCAAGGGTTGAACACGTAAGCTGTCCAGAGGGTTGTGACTTGAACTCTGGCCATTGAGCCTAACGAGGGGACTCCTGCATGCTACTGTGGATGCATCAATTAACTAGTTCCCCATGGGTCCCTTTTCTCATGTGTTTCTGCGTTCTCCTCCCTTCAGGTAGGTTGGGTCCTGCGCGTGCCGAGGTAGGCGTAGGTTTTCGCAGTGTTAGGTTGGTTCAGGCGCTTCTGTCCTTCCCCCCCCTCCGCTGGTCTTGTTCCGTTGTCCGTCGGCCTCCGCTTTTCTTTTCCCTTGCCTTTTCAGGGTTTGCCCGTTTCGGGCCAGGTGTGTCGTGTTGGTGTTCTCTCTGTCCCTCTTCTTTTGCGTTCCCCTCTTCGCGTCCTGGTTAGGTATTGTTCATTTCATTTTCATTGTCATCCCACTTTCATTTTCATTTCATCTGCCCCGCCGCGGTGGGGCGTGTGTGTGTACCATCTGAATAGATGTAAAACTTCTTATCTTGCAGGGGGTCACCGGGGTCCCGGGGGGGTCGGTGACCAACGAAGACACCTCCCCGGGACCCGTGTAAACGTACCTGCGGGACTGTGGTGGTGCACCTGGGCGCATTTAAGTCGCAGCTGGTGGCCACCACAGTCCCATATATATATATTATATATATATTTTTTTTCATTTCTCCTGTTAGGTTTTACTGGGGTGTTTTTTGCACGTCCGATGCATTCCACATCAACAATTCGATAAGATGTTTCTGAGCAAGTGTGTGTGTGTGTACCGTCTGAATAGACGTAAAACTTCTTATACTTTATATATTTATATATGCGGGGGGTCACCGGGGTCCCTGGGAGGTCGGTGACCATCGAAGACACCTCCCGGGGACCCGTGTAAACATACCCGCGGGACTGTGGTGACGCACCTGGGCGCAATTGTAAGACGCAGCTGGTGGTCACCATAGTCCCATATATATATATATATATTTCATCCATATCTGAGTAACTAATCTAATCTGCATGTCACAGGACTCAGTTCCTGCCGGATCATATAATGATCCATTCTTGTCTAGTGTGATTTCCATGGTGGCTCCGACATGGTGCCATGGAGCCAATTGAGGCAACCCTCTTCAGGGTGAGTGTTGACAGTCTTGAATTCTGAATTCACACATTTTAAATTGGTAATTCATCTAAGTAAATCGCAACAGTCGGCCTTTCTGTTTTGCACCTTTTGTGATGTCCCGCGCTTCCGGCTGTCCCTTGAGATCCTTTGTGAATTGCATTCTTTGCAGCGAGAAGCCGTGCTAAACGTCGGAAACCTCCTTTTTGCAGCTCTTTTACAGCGACATTGCATCATGTCTCGACACTGGAAACAGGCAGGCACACGACTTGCAGGTGTGGTATTCCTTTCTTTTGATGGTTGTCTGGTGAGGTGAAACATTTTGTGCATCTAATTCGATGGAATTTGGAAGCTGTCTTATGCCATTGCCGCACGACTTGACCACGGTCCCGGTGCAGGGAATAATCGCACGACATTTTAGGCAGTTAGGGACTGAATCCTGTTTGTTGTTTGGTTTTGTTTTCACCAACTAGTTCCCCATTGGTCCCCTATCTCATGCTTCCTTCCCCCCCCAGGTAGGTTGGCTCCGTCGCGTGCTGAGGTTTTTGTAGGTTTTCGCTGTGTTAGGTTGGTTCAGGCGCTTCCGTCTTCCCCCCCCTCCGTTGGTCTTGGTCCGTGTCCGTCGACCCTCCGCTTTTTCTTTTCCCTTGCCTTTTCAGGGTTCGCCCGTTCCGGGCTAGGTGTGTTGGTGTGTGTTTTCTCCTTCCCTCTTCTTTTGCGTTCCCCTCTTCGCGTCCTGGTTAAGTAACTTTCATCTCATTTTCACTCTCATCTCATCTTTCATCCCCTGTTCATCCTCATCTTCATCTCATGTTTACGCGCACCACCCTGCCGGAGGCGGGGTGTGTGTGTGTACCGTCTGAATAGACGTAAAACTTCTTATACTTTATATATTTATATATGCGGGGGGTCACCGGGGTCCCTGGGAGGTCGGTGACCATCGAAGACACCTCCCGGGGACCCGTGTAAACGTACCCGCGGGACTGTGGTGACGCACCTGGGCGCAATTGTAAGACGCAGCTGGTGGTCACCATAGTCCCATATATATATATATATTTCATCCATATCTAAGTAACTAATCTAATCTGCATGTCACAGGACTCAGTTCCTGCCGGATCATATAATGATCCATTCTTGTCTAGTGTGTGTGTGTGTCTGTATTTGGCCGTTCTTTCCTTCTTCTTCTGAATGAAATCTGAACAACATGTTCCACCAAACCACCAGCCCAAACCAACAATCAACAAATTCGCTGATGCTACATGAGGCCATAATCATTTGTTTATTCATATTCTGATCCAAACGACTCTCAATCCATCAATCCGACTAGATGGTCATTCTCAACAACAATTTCAAGGGATATCATATCCCCCAAAAGAACACGTCCTTTCATCTCCAGGCTAAATGTTCATCAAACCTCTGAAAATTGTTTTTCCATTTTAAATCTAATAGCATTCAATCATCCATTTTCAAAACAAGTCAATTTACCCCAGTTTCCACGGTAAAACCCGCTCATGAAACTAGAAATATATGTTAACGCTGAAATTTTCTTGCCGAAAATTTCCAGGTTACATCCATTACCTATATCAGTTTATATAGAAATATTTCGTGATATTTCTATCTCAGAATTCCTATTTCCTCAGGTTACATGTTCATCAAATTGGTGAACTACGCCCTCTTCTTATGGTTTCCCTTCTATTTGTCCGAGGGCCTCGGCTTAGACAGGTCGCTGTCGTCGTTGATGGCCACCCGCTTTGACCTGGGCTTCATCTGTGGGGCCATCCTGGCGGGACTGCTGAGCGACGTGACCACGCATTGGGCACGGATGCCCATGAGGAGAACCGGGGAGAACCGGAGAACCAGGGGAGAACAGGAGTTAGACATGTTAATTTCTGTTTTTATGTGTTAATTTAAGCAGCTTTAGAAGTTTACTACTTAGCTAAGTTGGTTTGGTTCACAAGGTCACAGCGGTCAAAACTCATTTTGGTTGCTCAAAGCAGGCTATTATTTGGCCACGGCCAGCTATGGTATCAACTGACGGAGTTTGCACTACCAGTAGCCACTAACCTGGTGAGTCAGTCCCGGATTGGGGCTATCCCAAATAGAAATGTCAGAGTGGGACTGCCGTCATGGGTTTTCTTCAACATGCATTGTTTGCGAAACCCTATATATTTAGTTAATTCGTGCACCGTCTATGTCAAAGTTATGAGGATTAAAAACGACAAAAACATGTGCCACGTGCTAAGCACACACTCTGACCATCTCCCCTCGGAGGAGCCCAGTGGTGAGTGGTTTTCTGCTCTTTTCGTTGATTCCCATGGGGGTGATGCGCTTTTCAACCCAGCCCGACGTGCCCCGGCGACTGGGGATGGTGGATACCCCAACAGTTGCTATTTTTCCTATTTTTCACGGGGAAAATGAAGATGAACCCTGGCATTTTGAGGTATTTCTAGATAGATTCAGGTTGGGAAAAGGGAAGATTTGAAGGAGAATCAAAGACAAGTGAGTCTGGGATCCTGATGCTTTTGGATTGCTGAGCGCCACTGAAAATTCAGTGTTGCTTCTCTAACAGTGTGTATTACTCAAAAAACACGCGGGCTTTGGGGCATTCTTTCTGTTTGCATGATTTTTTCCAACATTTCATGGAATCCTCTCAAAGATTCGTCATGGACCCAATCATTCTTTCGGGGGGCAACCAGCTCGCGATCGGCCTATTGTTGAAGGGTCACCATGAGGTTTCATCAAGTTTGCCCCATCCTGAGATCATATATAAGGTCTCGGATGAAACCATGGTTCCCCATGAAGTTTTCCCATCCACTTAATGCTCTCTGGCCCACAAAGCATCATTTTCCTTCCAAAATGGGCAATCAATAATAGGTACTTTCAGACATGAGTTTCCGCAATTTTCAGAATTAGCCAATTTCTCATCATTTTACGAGTCAGCATCAAAAATGGTTCCCCCATCCCCCATGGACAGAAACACACCCGTCCGAGGTCATCAAGTGGGCGATCTTCTGCTGTGGCATTCTCCAGGGCGGCCCAGCTGATGCCTTGACCTCTGCCGTTTCGGTGGATCTGGGGAAGCATCCGCGGCTGCAGGGCCAGCGTGCCGTCTCAACCGTCGCCGGCATCATTGATGGTACTGGGGCCGTGGGGGCAGCGGTGGGGCAGTATCTCGTGGGATCGCTCAGTGAGACTCGGATGACTTGGGAGATCTGAGATTTGGCTCTTTGGAGTTTTGCTGAATTTTTGTGGAGAGTTTCTGGAAGTTTTTGAAGTGACTTACTCAAAAAAAAACACCTCAAATTGAGGTTTGAGTCCTTGTACTGTGACAAGCACCCAGGATATTTATGGCTGGAAGTCCGTCTTCCTCTTTCTGTTGATCTGCTTGGCTTCGGCCTTTGTGCTGTCCCTCCTTCGACTCTTCAAGGTGCCACCGGTGTAGCCTCCGAGAATCTAACCTGACAAAGGATACAATGGATATTCCACAGTTTTAAGCCAAAAATAATGGAAAATCATCCTCCGATGGTTTTGGACATGAAGGATTTTCCATTTCTTCTTTATCAACGACTGGAGGGCAAATGTTGACCCAGGATGAAAACCCTTCCTGGCTATTCACAGGTGCAGTACCCTCAATTCCAGTGAAGTGCATTTGGTTGAATCCTCCCCTCCCAAATCGACTGCAGCTTTGGGTTAAAAGAAACAACATGATTGCCAAACAAAAAAGAGCATGCAATATATTTTTTGATCCAACCCATTTTCAAGAACAGACCGCGCATACCTATTGTTTTGTTTGACTCACGTCCCATTTTTGCCATGTCGCTAAATATAACTCTAGACCTATAAAATGTCTAAAAACCCTGGTGCCTGCAAAATGGCAAGAAAGAACATATTGAAGAGGCGAGGGCATAGGCTGGATGATATTTTTTTATTCTCTACAAAATGGCCTCGCAAACTTGCAATATTTTTCCAAGTTTGATTTTTTACGGAAGATGGTTTTAAACAGTTTTTTGTTTTCCCTTTTGCAGAGCCAAACTTTCCAGATCTTAGCTGCGGCCCAACAGCTTATATCTATAGAATGAAGCCCCTCTCAGTTGCAGGCATCCCCATTTCATACGTATGGATGTGTCTGACAATGGGGGTACCCAAAATAGAAATTCCAATGGGAAAATGATGATAAACCATGATAAACCATTGTTTTTTTTTGGGATATCCCATTCTCAGACCCAAAAAAGGTCCTTTTTATGGGGTTGAAACCGTGGAAACCTGTACCATCCTAGGTAAACCCTACCGCCTACCGCAACGGTCAGGAGCTAGCGGAGGTGCGCCAGATGCGCGCCAAGGAATTCATGGATGTGGAGCCCGAATCTTCCGACAGCGAAAACTCACCGTGCGAAACTTCAGGCAGCTATTGCTGAAAACTTCAGGCAACTTTGTTGAGTTGGAATGTTTTGGGGATTTATTCGACTCCCATTTTTTGGTCGTTTTTTGGAGTTTGAATTTGGGAAAACTGCGCCACAGCTGGTGTTCCCCAATAGCTTTAGCTGAGGGTCTCAGCCCAGATAAAGGTTCTGGTTGGGGTTAAGGGATGACTGGCCGCTGTTCGTACCCCCTTTGCTGTGATGCCGGGTTTATCTTTCCGGTTTCGTGCTTAAGACGACTGACAAACATGGTCTTGCAGACCAGCTTCTCAAGTTATTGGGGATAGGCATCAATAGATGCAGGCAAGTGTTACAAGGTAGACTGGTTTCACACCCCAGGTTGAAGGATAAATGTTGTCACATGTCCTGTCACCTACATCGTTTCAAATCCACTTTCCATGGATGGATCTCGGCAGATATCCAGTCAAAATCAAACAACGTGTCTTTTGTGATCGCATTTTGCCTCCTTGAGCAAAAAACTAAGTCCGGGCTCGATCATATTTTCAAAGGGGATATGTGTATACACACACACACGCATTTCTTGATACTGTATATTATATACACGATAATATTGGCAATTTTTCTGGATTCCCACCGTTGACTTTCAGGCCAATGAGCTTGAGTGATGGCGTTTGATGGGTCGCAAGAAGCCTCTTGAGTTTGTGACCTCGCGTAGTAGTGGGCCCAAAGAATGATGGCCTGACGTGTCTCAATAGGTGCTGGAAGGTTGGACAAAAACCGTTGTCCTGATGCGGCGATTCGAGCCCCTTATGACATAGTCCAGTCACACCATCTGTGGAATCCAAACGTGACAATCGGATTTAGTTTTTTTTTTTTCTGGGGGCAGAGTCACATTGAGCACGCAGGAGGTGCGTAAACCGATTTCGCCACTTCACGCCACTTCACGCCACTTGAAGTGGCATGAAGTGGCATGAAGTGGCATGCTCACGGTGCGACCGCCACTTGAAGTGGCATGAAGTGGCATGCTCACGGTGCGACACGCCACTTGAAGTGGCATGAAGTGGCATGAAGTGGCATGCTCACGGTGTGACACGCCACTTGAAGTGGCATGCGCCACTTGAAGTGGCATACGCCACTTGAAGTGGCATACGCCACTCGAAGTGGCACGCCACTTGAAGTGGCATGCGCCACTTGAAGTGGCATGAAGTGGCATGCTCACGGTGGGACATTACGACTACGACTACTGTTACGACGACGCGTACTACTATTACTACTGCTACTGCTACTGCTGCTACTACTACTACTACTACTACTACTACTACTACTAGTACTAGTACTACTACTACTACGACGACGACGACTACTACTACTATTACTACTACTACCACTACTACTACTACTACTGCTACTACTACTACTACTACTACTACTACTACTACTACTACTACGGCTACGACTACGACTACGACTACGACTACGACTACTTCTACTACTGCTACTTGTATACTACTTGTATACTACTTGTATACTACTTGTATACTACTTGTATACTACTTGTATACTACTTGTATACTACTTGTATACTACTTGTACTACTACGACTACGGCTACGACTACTTCTACTACTGCTACTATTACTACTACTACTACTCTACTGCTACTACTACTACTACTACTACTACGACTACGGCTACGACTACTTCGACTATTGCTACTACTACCACTTGTACTACTACGACTACGGCTACGACTACTTCTACTACTGCTGTTACTACTACTCCTACTCCTACTATTACTACTGCTACTGCTACTACTACTTCTGCTACTGCTACTACTACTACTACTACTTCTACTAATACGACTACGGCTACGACTACTCCTGTTACCATTACCACTACTACTACTACTACCACCACCACCACCACCACCACCACCACCACCAATGGCAATTTTAGATATCTGCCAGCGAGTTTTCAAGTTTCTTAGGTGACGAGGATGTTCCCCAGTGAGTTTGTGAAATTTATTGGGTGACGAGATACTGCCACCACGCTTCGTGGTGGGGAGTATCTCGTCCCCCACGATGCCGCAGAGGAAATAGCGATCAGTTGTTTTCCGGAACAACCATGGTTCCTGATTCGCAACAGGCTGACAAATCGGCAGCAAATTTGGACGGCCGGTGGGTAAGACAAATGTGCCAGACCACAAATAAAATACCAGTGGTACCCGCACGAAGCGAGGCGGAAGTTGCCTTAAGGATATATAAGACCTTTCTCATCTATAGAACTTGCATGCGCCGTGCGCCAGCCAGGCCCGTGCGTGCGTGCACTCTGCGGAAGTTGTGTCCTGTTTCGCACGTCACATTTGCAGCTCCACTTCGCACTTCGCACTTCTCACTGCATTCTTCACACTCCACACTTCACACTTCACACTGCACTCTTCGCACTCCACACTTCACTTCACACTGCGCTCTTAAGACTGCACACTTCGCACTTCACACTTCAAACTTCACAGTCCGCACTTCACACTTCACTCTTCACACTGCACTCTTCACGCCCCACATTTCTCACTGCACTCTTCACACTTCACACTCCACACTTCATCTCATCTGAGCTCTTCTCACCTTATCCCAGCTCATGTCTTCTCATCTCATCTCTTCTCATATGTCACGCAAGCTTCCATGAATCGCTTCCCAGTACTACTCGTACTACTAAGGACCTTGCATGCGCCGTGCTCCAGCCAGGCCCATGCGTGCGTGCTTCGTGCGAAGCTGTTGCAGTGTTGTGGCCAAGAACATAAGAACATGACCTGCGCGCGACACCGGTGCAATGCAAACAATTTCCTCAGACTTCACATTGCCTTCTTCACACCCCACACTCCACACTTCACACTTGCACTTCATCTCAACTCATCTCATCGGAGCTCTTCTCATCTCATTCCATGTCTTCCCATATGTCAGCTAAGATCTTCTTGGCTATTTTCATAACAAGCACTTTCCAGTAATGATGTCTACTACAAAAGCTTGCAAAAACCAGTTCCCAGTACTAATCTGTACTACAAAGCTTGCACAAAACACGTTCCAGTACTACTTTGTACTACAAAGCTTGCACAAAACACTTCCCAGTACTACTTTGTACTACAAAGCTTGCATAAAACACTTCCCTGTACTACTTTGAACTACAAAGCTTGCACAAAGCAATTCCCAATACTACTTTGTACTACAAAGCTTACACAAACTACTTCCCAGTAACCGATGTCTACTACAAAAGCTTGCAAAAACCACTTCCCAGTACTACTTCGTACTGCAAAGCTTGCACAAAACACGGTCCAGTACGACTTTGTACTGCAAAGCTTGCACAAACTACTTCCCAGTAACCGATGTCTACTACAAAAGCTTGCAAAAACCACTTCCCAGTACTACTTCGTACTACAAAGCTTGCACAAAGCACTCCCCAGTACTACTTTGTACTACAAAGCTTGCACAAACCACTTCCCAGTACTACTTTGTAATACAAAGCTTGCGCAAAGCACTTCCCAGTACTACTTTGTACTACAAAGCTTGCACAAACCACTTCCCAGTACTACTTCGTACTGCAAAGCTTGCACAAACTACTTCCCAGTAACCGATGTCTACTACAAAAGCTTGCAAAAACCACTTCCCAGTACTACTTCGTACTACAAAGCTTGCACAAAGCACTCCCCAGTACTACTTCGTACTGCAAAGCTTGCACAAAGCACTTCCCAGTACTACTTCGTACTACAAAGCTTGCAGAAAACACGTTTCAGCTTTGTACTGCAGTGCTCGCACAAACCACTTCCCAGTACTACTTCGTACTACAAAGCTTGCACAAAGCACTCCCCAGTACTACTTTGTACTACAAGGCTTGCACAAAGCACTTCCCAGTACTACTTTGTACTGCAAAGCTTGCGCAAACCACTTCCCAGTACTACTTTGTACTACAAAGCTTGCACAAAGCACTCGCCAGTACTACTTCGTACTACAAAGCTTGCAGAAAACACGTTCCAGTACTACTTTGTACTACAAAGCTTGCAGAAAACACTTCCCAGTACTACTTTGTACTACAAAGCTTGCACTTTAAGTGGCATACGCCACTCGGAACTCGAAGGCTACACAGTCAGCACGCCACTCGAAGTGGCATACGCCACTCGAAGTGGCATACGCCACTCGAAGTGGCATACGCCACTCGAAGTGGCATACGCCACTTGAAGTGGCATACGCCACTCGAAGTGGCACGCCACTTGAAGTGGCATGAAGTGGCATGAAGTGGCAAAATCAAAATCCACCACATTTGCTCGTTCTCTGCAGAGTCATCAATGAACAGTTTATTTTGGGGGTCTGCCTTTCACGATGGGGTCGATTTCGACCACTCACTTTATTATTCTAAGTTTCCAGACTCCATAGATGTCCGTTGTCCCGCTGGTTGATGAAAAAAGGGGTAGCCCCAGTTTTTCACATTGTGGATTTAAGCGGTTGAACCTCCCATTCTACCTCTGAAGATTTTCATGTTGCGTGTTTTTTCTTACAGCCTCCAGGCCAAATTGGACACCCTGGTGCTGCCTGAGAGTGCTTGGGCATGGACTGTCTCTTGGCTCAATAAATTGCAGGTGGCTCTCCAAGTTTTGGGTTGAACAACCAGATTTTTTTGGGGAGAAAAAAACCCACACCAATATTTGGGACGAAGGACATTGTTGAAACTTGATAAGAAGCTGACGGTCGAAGCTTGAGGGTAAGACCCAAGACTTCGGGGCAACAAAAAATCCGTGCACATGACGATCTAAAGTTTGAGATGCCGCTTGTCTGCCTTAGGAGAAGACCCTGAAAATGAGGCCTTCCTGCAAGAAGCAGGCACGACCGTCCTAGATGGACAAATCTTTCATCGTTGGAGGTTGCTGAAATTGCCATGGAATTGAATACATGGTTGATTGGGTGTTTGAACATGCTAAACAGAATGTTCAGATTGCGCGGAAACACAAACACATGCTGTTTCTTGTAGATGTTCGGGATGTTTGGGCACCCAAACCGATTGCTTCCCTTGAAAACTCTGAGATTTTTTGTTGGTCTACCCTGCCGCGGCAGGCCTGCATCTTCGTTAACTCCATCTTGAAGGCAAGTCAATGGAGTCCAGCCACATTTTTTCTGGCCGGAAATGGGTGGAAAACTGGCCTGTGACGTCGCCGAAGGACGGGGAAACCGCTGCAGCTCTCGTTTTTGCGGAAACATGGCGGAATCACTTCATACTGTGTATTTTTTTTTTTTAAATGTGTATCTATATATATATATATTATATGTATGTAATGCAGTGGTAAGGACACTGGTAATGGTAGTGGTAATGATATTGTTAAGCTTTGTATAGCTTTCTAATGTATGTATGCATATACTCTTCTCTCGGTATCGAAGCTTGGCGATGTTTTGCCCCCTCTTCAAACCTTTTCGTTTCTAAATCGTTTGTACTATTGCACTTTTTTTTACCCATATGTTTTTGGACCGGAGGTCTTGCATGAAGAGCATCAACTGTGTGAAGCTCAACACACTTGGTCCCGGTGGATGAGCTGCATTGCTGACCGCTGAATTTTGTTGAGCTAAAGTGGTAAAGCATGGTAAAGCCCCAAAATTCTGGTGAAATCCCGATTTTTCACTGGTGACGTCTCGATTTTCTGCTATCTCTGAGGCCTTCCTCAGAGCTCCTGGACGAATTGGTGGCGCTGGCAGATGGCGAGGACCGCTAGCCATATCACCTGTGCATATACATCAACAATCAAGGATCAAGGTAGATCAAGGTCATACATCATAATTAATCTATGTTTTGTATCATTATGAGATTCGAGCAGTTCATCAGCAGTCGGTCAATGAATCAACCAACCAATGAATCAGCCAATCAGTCAGTCAGTATCATCAGTATCATCAATAAACACACATATCAACAACCACACACATGTACGCATACACATTACATATCATATATACAGTACGTATGACATGTACTCTATCTAATCTATCTATCTATCTATCTACCTATCTATCTATCTATCTATGTATCTATGTACCTATCTATCTATCTATCTATCCATCGATCTATCTATCTATCTACCTATCTATCTAGCTACCTATCTATCTATCTATCTATCTATCGATCGATCGATCGATATATCTATCCATCTTACTTACTTACTTACTCACTCACGAACTGACTTACTTACTTACCGACTTACTTACTTACTTACTTATATTATATTATATTATATTATATTGTATGATATTATATGATATTATATGATAATATATTATATTATATTATATTATATTATATTGTATGATATTATATGATATTATATGATATTATATGATAATATATTATATTATATTATATTATATTGTATGATATTATATGATATTATATGATATTATATTATATTTTATGAATATATACACATATATATATATACCGTTACATTGCATATGTATATACATATATATCTACAGTACCACACGTGTTATAGCCACACTTTTCGAAGTCGAGGAGCTGCCACTGGTGATCTCGCCACTGGAGGCCGCCCAGCAAGCGAAGCAGCTCATCGAATTGAAGGCGGGATCACCGGCTGCGATGCGACGGCTGCGACGGCTGCGAAGGTGGAAAAAAACCTGGAAAACCATGGGGATTGGCCAAAACCATGGTGGAGTTTTAATGAGTTTTACCTGAGTTCCGGCTTGTTGGAAGCACTGTCGGAGATGATTCCTTGTGAGCTTGGGGAGTTGACTAGCATCAAGTGGAGTTCACCAATTCATTTGTGTATAACTATATATATATATAACTGTTCCGTGGTTTAAAGTATATTCAACATATTCCATCCATTTCCCTAAAGTAAGATAATGTTTAAAACCCATTTCCACCAAGTCAAATAAACTTTAAACCTGTTTCCACCCAAGTAGAAACTTTCAACCAATTTCCAGCAAGTGAGATAATCTGTTCAACCCATTATCCTGAAACACATAGGGAAGATTTGATCCCAATTTGACCTTGCAAAAAATCGGGACCGCTAGGAAGAAGGCAGTGTTGAGGCCATGAATGCCTGGATGGCACGGGTCATTGGGCTGACTTCAGCGGGCAGCCTCCGGTGGATCCAGCACCAGCTTCCGGATGAAATTTTTCACCAGGAACATGGGGATTCAAAGAGTAACGGATTGAAACAAAAATTGGGAGTCATGTCGATGGATGATTCGCGGGATCCATCCTGCTTGGGATAAGACCCTGGTGATGTGCCCTGCTAGAGGTTCACATTCGACGTGTCGACCATATTTATTGCCATGCGGATTCTGAAACGGCGACATGAGTATGGGTCGAAAGAACATGAAACACGACAAAAAAAAAGGAGGAAACCGGAAACCCCAGATTTTTGATGATTTTTGGATATTTTTGGTTACCTGGTGACTTGACCCCCGCAGCACTGCTGAGGTTGCCCGTTATTTCACCTACTGCCTCAACGGTGTCCAGATGCCCAGCGCGTGAAATTCAAAACTCTGGCCAAGCCCTGGCCAAGTTGAAAACTGTTGGGTGCAGTTCTATGGGACACATACCTCGTGACAATTCCAATAGGGAAATTTATGATGAACCATCGAATTTTAGGGGTCCATTTTCAATCAAACCCATATCCATATATATATATATAGATTGATTTGTCAGCACGCTCGAGAGCTGGTCGAAAGGGAATTTGGATGATGCTGGTCTCCTGTAGATGTTGCTGAACGAAGCAACCCAACCATTCTGCAGATTTACTTGTTTATTTATCTTTTTAAACCGTTGATTTTTGGTGGTTAAATTGTCACCAGCCCCCCCAAACATGCGAGATGGACACACCTAAGCAGCCGAAATCCACTACATCATCAATCATCATTTTCCCAATTTTAATTCAGCACTTGAGAAGTATACCACATTTTTGCACAATCAATGGAATCCCCACTTTTTCCAGGCAACAAAGGATTTCGACGATGTGGATGCCATGCACGAAGGATTTCCACCGTGGTTTCCCCACCGAGGTCTTCTTCAAGAGTTTCCACTTGGATCACGTCTGCAACGCCATTCTGACGCAGAAGCCGTCCGGGCGCTCAGCGCCGACGGGCAGCAAGGGGTCCAAATGGGTGGTTCAGCACCAAAAGCCACCCCCAAAATGGGGATTTCACTGATTTAAGCATCTAAAATGGGGATAGACTTGTGATTTTAGGGAGATGATTTACTCCTTGTATGGACCTAAGTGTTTCAAAGATTGATTATTTGTGGAACCTAGAAAAATCGGAATGATTATCCCGAGTTTCGTAACTTCTGAGAACAGGGACCCTATCCCACGAAATCTCTCGGATATAGGGGGGCATTGTTAGTTCTCCTACTGAGATCAATTTGATAATGACTCAGTAGCAGTAATGTGGGTAAAACAATGTCATAAACAAGCCATTAATGGTCTATACCACCTATATATAAACATGGTGATGACTGGGGGATGGTTTATTGTTTACCCACATATCCACTGTTGACGACTTGTTTTCCCAGTGAAATCTCATAACTTGTTCCTTCGATGTACATCCCAGCCTTCGAATGGTTAACCCAGGTACAACTGGCTATGTATTCCATATATAGCTGGCTGAATCTTACTTCTTAAGCTGTGGTTATGCAACCCACCAATTGGTAACATCTGGTTATGACAAAAAACAAGAAATGACCCATGGTTGACAAGCAATATGTTTGGTAACCCCAACAGATAGAAAATTAACTTGCCAAAATTTAGGAGGATTTTTCCCATAGATTGTCATTTTACACAGCCACAGCCATAGCTTCACAGCCATTTTTAAAGCCATTTGTAAAGCCAAATTTTCCCCATACTTGTTGACCATAGATGGTACATAATTGCCAACCATAGGTTAGCCATGTGTGGTATGGTCAAAAGGTTGGATGTCATCAATCCATTGCAGTGAAACGGATTTACATAGCCATAAATCCAGGATTCCCATTGTGAGAATGGATGACCATACCCCATATATAATATCTATTGTTGCTCACATACCAGTGATATGATTTTCCTATTACATTTCCATTATATTAAATCGAGACATATGTAACCATCATGTCACTATCAATAGATGCGTGCAATTATTCCTATTCTCGAACCGTTAACCAATTCTTACATAAGAGTTATAGTAACTTAATAACCATGGACCATTACATAATGAATGAGCATTGCCAAGATTGTACCCTAGTTGATTAACGTATAGTATATAGTCAGCCATTGAATATAACTATGTAACCATGAAAAAAACAAGTATTGCGTGATCAATAAGTTTCCCATGGTATTATTCCCTATGATTATGTTCCCACTATATAACCATTCAATGAATACCATCATGATATATATATATATACATACATATGCATATCATGGTTATATTTCACCATTCTCATTTCAACTATATTAATGTAATATTTCCACTATATATATATACAGCCATTATCTCAGATCGAAATCATATATATATATACACATACATGCATATACACATATATATATACATATATATATATATGTATACATACATAGATACATATGTATATATATACACATATATATATATATACATATATATATACACATATATATACATATATATATATACATATATATACATATATACATACATATTTAGCATTATATAACCATTATATAGCCATTGTATAACCATTATATAACAATTATATATATTTTTTTAAACACCATTAACCATATAATTTCCACTATATTATATTACTATATTAACGATATAACTTTTATAAGAAAAAAAACATTGTGATTTTCACCAAAGCTTGGATTTCCAGGAACCAGGTGAAGCTGCACGAGGCGATGCTCTTCCTGCTCCATGCCCGACCCAAGGCGCGGAAAAGATTCATGGTGGGTCAATGTGGGCCAATGTGGATGTCGAATCAAATTATGATGGTTAATGATGGTTAATGATGGATAAATTATGGATGAATGATGGATAAATGAATCACAATCCCTGTATGTTGCACGAAGTTGGAAAAAATTCAACCAGTTCTCCTATCAATTTTTGTCAGCGCTAGGTGAATGGTGGGTAAAAATTGGAATTTCAGAATATTTGAACATTCGGAACCCCCATGAGATGCAGGGCTGGGTATTGCGCAAGGTAAATGGTAGTAGATGGCTCACTCAGAACATATATCGCCATGCTCAAGATTGAGCGATGAAACCAGAAAGATTGGGGATGCTCGAAAGAAAACTGAAAAAACATGAAATAGTTCCCCAGCCCAGCCTAAAACGGAGGCTGCTGCTGCAACAGATGGATCTTCCGCAGGAATAATGAAGCTAGAACTGTCCATCTTTGTACGCAATGTATTATATACAGATGGATATGAATGATTCTTAATTCATGCTTTCAACCTCTGGTTTCAGGACCAGATTAGGTGGGGTCGTCATAGTGATGTAATCAAGAGATGGTTGATGTAGAAGTGGAATTCTCATCATCCACTCTGTAAACTGTTTTGACAATCACCAACACTATTGTCCCCAAAAATTTCAATGTCATTCCTTTCCCCAATAATAGGCACCCTCGGAAACAAGTTTATTACTGGCTTTGTTCATTTTGGCACCCCATACCCTCCGGCCTCCGGTAAGTAGACATGGCAGTGGACAGTACACCATTTTCTTCAATGATTTCCCGTTAAAAACCTCCATGGAGTAGATCAAAAGAAGACTTCCCTTCCCATGGATTGATTACCGAAGGGTAAAGGGATGTAAAAGGGATGTTTATTGATAGATGGATGGGATTTTCATTGCCAGCTTCAACCAGTGACAGGACTTGACGCAGCAGGGTACCCCAGAAATATGGGTCAGAAATGGGATCTTTTGTCATCAAAAACCATGGGATACCATGGGGGCATTAAACCAACTATTTGCAGGGATATAATGGGATATGATTAGACTATAACACCAACAAAATAATATGGCTTGGCAAAAAATGGTTTACAAGCCATGGGATTCTTGGGTGCCCTCTTCTCAGACAGAGGCTGGCTTCTGTTCAAAAAGATGTTAGTCGAGATGGAAGCAACGAACAACGAGATGGGGTTGACCATGACAAGTTGGACGTTTTTTTTCACCATTTAACATGAGAATATCGCGAAGAAAGGTCTGTTTCTAGACCAATTCTGATTCCAGATGGTCACCAGGGTTATTCCAGACCATGCGGATCAAGAAAACCGTGAACATCTACTGGGCCCTTGTCAAAGCGCCGATTTCCTTGTTTATTTTTGTTCATCACAGCATTTCTGGGGGTTTCAAACCCCCATTCTTGGTGAAATGCTCCCACTGTTGCATCCACTGATGGGATTTGAGCAGTGTTCAAAACCATGGTGGGTTGATAGGGGATTATACTACCCAGTATATTGGGGCGAATAATCCAATAGGGAAATCCCGTTCTTGACCATCCAATAGGGTCAGGGGTACCAGTGGGAGCTGAGGAAATGGGAGCTGAAGGAGCTGAAACAGCTCCTACTAGACCCAGCGGGGGCACTGAAAGGGTTTCGGCAGTCTTGGGTCCTGGAAACCTTGGGTCCCACGCACTACTTTTAGATGGGGGTTCCATCAGGGATTTACAATGGAAAATCCTATTAAAATGAATGATTTGGAGGTACCCCTATTTCAGGAAACCCATTATTTGTATGCATAGCATCACAAAAGTAGCTGGGGGTGCTGCAACTGTGCCACCACAGAATCACTAGAGTTCACCTGGGCTACTTCACCAAGTCATGTGGCGGGATGGTCCGTATGCCATTCCTGAAAGAATTCACTCTGGGTCTGATTTAGTTGAGCCTAAATTCTGTTATTAACATCCCAACCACTGGGGTTATCTATCTTATCCTGCGGATTTCTATCGGCTTGATATCTTCCACGGATCCATTGGAGATCCACACCTTGGCTGTGCCGGCCTGCAGCCTGTTTCAGACGCCCGTGACCGGCGATCTCCCGCTCGGCGTTTCTCCTTTCGCTCGCGCCATGGTCCCAGGTATCGTCTTGGCGCCCCAGTGCAGCGCTCAACCGGATGAGATCATGGAGGATGTCCCAAGCTTTCCAGAGCAGTTGCTGGACGAATTTCTGAATTTCATCCAGTTTCGAAGAAACCACGATAATCAACACTAGGGTTGATAGATCTTTCCGCAAAACATAGACAGTTTGACACCATTTTTGAGCAAATCTAGTGGGTATGTGGGTACATGTGGGTATCCACACAAGGAATCTCCAAGGATTTTTAATTTTGTTTGTTTGTTGGAAGATCATCCTCGATCTGGGTGCTTTGACGATGGCACGAAAATCAGAATCAATCCATTGATCTTTTTGAACTGCCAAACCAAGGGGGCTCTTCGTGGGTCCCAACGTCACTTGCTCGGTCCAACCACAACTGGAGGAGGATTTGGAGAGCGTTGTTCCTGGTGCTCTGGAGGAGGTCGGTTGTATCAACAAGGATTGGCCGCTTGACCAAGTGATCCAACTTATAGGGGACCAAAAAATCCCCACCAGAGTGATAAACCCACCAGTGGTATGGTTTATGGATGTTTATAGTATTATAGAATATTATAGATGTTTATACTATGCACCACTGGTGCTTTTATACCAATCCCCAGAGGTTCACAGTGCCTGAAGCAGGCGAGATTTCGAAACTCCTACCATTCATGGACCGGCTTCGACTTGGACATTCCCCGCTCTCCGAATCGGGTCCTGCACGAAGACAAGCAATGCGAGATGAAGCAGTTCCTCACGAAACTCCAGGTTCGATACATATTTTTTTGAGCACCGGGATTGCCCAATCTTGGTTGGGAAATACCCATGTTCAAGATGGTAGAAGGGGATTTTCGAGTGCCAAAATGCTGAAATTCTTTCAAAAACTACTTGGTGATCATCCACAATTGACCCAGTGGTAAACTGATTTGGATCTTGAAGTTCGAAGAAACGAATGCATAGATTTTGTTCTTGAAAGCCAGGGAATGGATTCTGTCATTCATATCCAGCATCTGATTGCAACTTTTAATACCATTCTTATAGCTTGTCTACCAAATTTGGTTTGTCAAGTCCCACATCATTGGGGAAACAATGGGAAACAAATCCTATGTAACTAACCATTTCGGGGTTATGGTTATATTATATATATATATTTTATAACCATTTTCAATTATGGGCTAACCACATAATGATAGTTCCCACACGTTGAATTGCATCATGTCATTATGCATTGGATAGTCCCCAGATTAGACTCACGTAATCAGCCGCCCCATGTCGAGGAGAAGAAGCATGTCTTGAAGACTGTTGTTGGGATGAAGCGAAAGAACGACTTTGGAGACAGGGAACTTTTTAGCCAGACACGTTTTTTTTTGTGTATTTTGCAGGCTTCGACGGATTTAATGCATCACATAGGTATGTACGTATGTACAGAGATATATTTCAATATATATATATATACACACGCATACACATACACGCCCACATACACATATATACATATTCAATCATATTCATATTCGAGTCGCTTCGCGACGAGAACTGCCCGCACCCAGGGAATAGGAGAGAGAGGAAAGAAGCGGGCCTATTTGGCCGTCCTTGGCCTTAAGTTGGGCCGAACAGGAGCTCACTTGGGCCCAACTTCGGCGTAGCTGGCTCCAACTTGGCCTCCAAAATAAAATGGCGCAACTTGGGCACATTGGGCTTAGCATGCGCAACTTGGTCCTGGGGGAGCTGGCCCGTTGGGCAGTCCTGGCTGAGATCTAGGAGCTCCAGCCCCTGAGGTGCAGGTCTACTTTTTGATTTTTTTGAAGAGGACCCAAGGGGGTCAGACCCTTGAATTTTATCTCATTCCAATTTCAGGTCAGGCCTGTTGATTTTATCTTTGGAAGGTTGGGCCTTTGAATTTTATTTTCATCCTACTCGAGGTTTGGTACTTTTTTTTTAAAGGAGGGTTCAGCCTTAGCTTTAACCTACACCTTTGATTGGAGAGGGAAAAATGCCAACCTTGATTGAAGAAAGCCCCTGCAAAACTGGCATCAATCACAGGTGCATGAAGCTTATTTTGTTGAGCATTGCTGACGTGTTTATCAAACTCAACGTTCAAAGCAAGTCTCCCCACCTTGAAACCTTATGGTTTTTGATTTTTAACGTCAAGATATTGAAATTGACCCAGACAAAAAGGCTGCCGAATCCTGTGCTTCGACCTAGCGGGGCGAAGGTTGGAGGAAAAACCAAGAACAAAAAATACCCATGCCCCCAACCCTGATAGATGAACCCCTCTGCAAAACAGGCATCAAACAAAGGTGCACAAAAATTATTTTCTTGGGAGAGTTATGACATGTTTCTCTAGCTTTAGCACCGCTGAAGCCCTGTCATCATTATCTTGAAATCAATTTTTGTTGAACTTTCACATCAAGGACAAATATTGAAATTAATCCAAAATACAGGCTACCACATCCTGGATACCAACATCTCACCCGGTCCACCTTCTGCTCCGGGATAGTTGCTTTGACCTAGCGGGGCGCTTGGCCAGAAACGCAGGAAATAAAATCTGTGTCCCCAACCTTGAGATATTAACCCCTCTGCAAATCAAACAAAAGGTGCACTAAGTTTATTTGTTTGGGACAGTTCTGAAATGTGTACTTGTATTAAATAGGGAACAAATCCAAATCCAGAACAAAGTCTCCTCACTGAAATCCATTGTTTTTGAACTTGCATATCAAGGACAAATACTGAAATTGATCCCAAAAGAAGGCTACCAAATCCTGGAAACCAACATCTCACATTGTCCAATCTTTGCTCTGGAATGGTTTGGGCCTAGCGGAGCGAAGCTTGGAGGGAAAGCCTGAAAATAACATCTGTGTCCGTTAACCTTGATAGATGCATCTCTTTTAAAAAACTGGCATCAAAGGTGCGCAAAACTTGTTTTCTTGGGAAGTTGTGACAGGTTTATCAACTTTATCTCGGTTCAAAACTCTTTCAAAGTGTCGGACACCTTATCTAAGGCATGCAGAAAAAACACCGAGGGCTAAAATCCAGGAGGTCCATGGTTAAACGAGATTCACTGATCAAACATATACCTGTTCCAGATCCACAACATGCTCAAATATTTTGAGGAGCCTGACCTTTGGCCATTTTAGAAGGTGCAACATGCTCCAGGCAGAAATCTGCGGTTTACGCATGCTAGACTTGGGCCCCTTAGATTTATCCATCCAGAAGGGCTCAGAAGGGGTCTGCTGGGGTCAGGCCCCCCTGTAAAACAGCCAGTTGGTCTACTATTTCAGGGGTTGGACCCCCCTGCCACCCAACGGGCGCAATACAGGTCCAATGTGGGCAACATGGCCTTGCACGAACATTACAGCCAAAAAATGTTGGAAGTAGCGGTAAACATGCAAGTCTTGAGCGTGTTGCATTGAGTCCGCAAAATAAGTTGGGCCCGCTTGGACCTGGGCTGCTCCTAAAGGGGCCCAACTTCGCCCAGGCCCAAATTGCGCTATCTTGGACCCAACTGGATGTCGGGCTGAAGTTGGGCCCAAGTGAAGCCACGTGATGCACATGGAAGTCCAAATCATGTCCAAAGTGGTGCAACTTGGGACCCTTTGGCGACAGCTTCACGGGCCCGACGGAGACACAACACTTCAAACGAAGCATCATCGACAGCAAAAAAACGTGGACAATACCAGTGAGAATGGGCGTTTTGAGGATTTCGGATTGGGCATTTTGAAGCCATATGGGGCCGAAGTTGCTCCCAAATGGGTCCAAGTTGGGGCTTGCTGGCCGAAGTTGACCTCAAGTGGAGCCGATGTTGCGCAGGTCGGATCGAAACGGTGCATTTGGGCGATGCGGGGCCGATATGCAACATATGCAAATTACCGCAGTCCTCCGCACTTTCTGGCAGCCGGCTGGGTCGAACATGTTTGTGCCAGGTCCATTCGTATCACTCGCTGCTAAAGTACCACACGGTCTGGGACCTTCGGTGCGGGCGGACTTGTTCATGTTTGTATGCAATGCATGACTAAAAGCCTATACTATATTCAAGGAAGAGCGATCCTTTTCGCAGGAGATTTGCCACAGAGCCACCAAGGAGAAGACGCGAACGACTCGAGAGCTGCTTATTTTCCGAACTTCATGTCTAAGCTGTTCGGGCAAAACTAGTGATGTATAGTTAGTGTAGTTGCGACTGGTGCCGAAAAGGCAGCCTTGCCTGTGGCGCAGGCACTTTGAGCAGAAAATTTCAGGAATTGATCTGTGGGTCTTCCTGATTCTTTGATAATTTCTGACCCCTTTGCCAGTTTCAGTAAGTTGGCAATTGGGCAGATGGTCTTTTCCGCAGCTGGTGCCAAAACAGCAGCGATGCTTCTGCGCCAGCGCTTTTAGAAGAGAATGTCAGGAATTGATCTGTGGGTCTTCCTGACTCTCTGGTCCTGTCTGACCCCTTTGCCAGTTTCAGTAACTTGGCAATTGGGCAGATGGTCTTTGATGCTGCTGCGTCAGCACTTTTAGGCAAAAAATCAGGAATTGATCTGTGGGTCTTCCTGATTCTCTGATCATTTCTGACCCTTTGCCAGTTTCAGCAACTTGGCAATTGGGAAGATGGTCTTTTCCGCAGCTGGTGCCAAAACAGCAGCAATGCTGTTGTGCGTCAGACGTTTAAGGAGAGAATTTCAGGAATTGATCTGTGGGTCTTCCTGATTTTCAAACCTTTCAGCCAGTTTTGGTAACTCGGCAACTCGGTGGTTGCTGTCTTTAGGATGGTGCCTAAAAGCCGCTTGCTGCTGTGCAATGACAGATCAAGGTCCTTCAAGAAAAGCACAATGAATCTAACCTGACCCAGGCGACAACTGTTGCAAAGATGAATTTACCTCATAATTTCCAGGTTTCCAACTTTGCCATGTTGTTTTTTTTGGGAGTTGCTATTGCTGGGGGTGGAGCAATCCAGCACTCCTCTGAGGAACTCTTTGAGAAGTACGAGTTCAACAACCATGTGCCTTCGCTGCCAGCAGAAGTTTTGCGCGCAGGATGTGTTTCCAAAAAAGTATAGGAGGAAAACGCAATTGGTCGCGAATTTCACGGGATTCACTGGAGTGCGATGCGCGGAAAAATTGTGGCAAGAAATTGAGGGTTTGGCGCTTTCGCCCAATGAATCTATCTATTTCTGCTAATTAACCAGCTAGTCGTCTTTCCACAAATTTGAATCCTCTTGCAATTCCCCTATGAACCCCCCACACACACACACACACTTGCTCAGAACAGTCTTTGCGAATTTTGATGTGGAATGCATCTTACGTGCAAAAACACTCCAATTAAACCTGACAGGAAAGAAGGATCGAAATGTAACATATCCATCTGAACCAAATCGTTCCCTCTATTGACAGCTGAGAAATACAGATTGCGAAAACCGTACAGGCACTGAGATGACATGGAAAGAAAACTGAGCGTTTGGGTTTGGTTTTGACGGAAAAAGGAATCGGCAAGGTGGTTCTTGGGTTAGCCACGTCCCATCACGGAAACAAAAGCTGATGCAGGTACGTCCAGCTGGCCAAGCTGGATATCCCATTTCACTGGTAGCTTCGTTGGAGACAGTCCCAGTGAAATGCTGTGTCCCCCTGCTTGAAATGAAATGAAATAGTGCCGACAAAAATCAGGGAAGTTTTCCATCGTTTCCCGCGTCAGAAACAAAATGAAGAAGGACCAGGTAAAATCGGAAGTAGAAGTTTTACATCTTTTCAGATGGTTCACACACACGCCCTGCTGACGCAGGGCTTTTTTGATACATGGACAGGTGAGTCACGCTCTGATACGGTCAGCTGGTATCGGATTATGTAATTAAAAAACAGTGACAAGTTAATTACCAACCTCACTCAAGAGTTAACGTGCAGCTCGCGCCCGATCTAGTCGGAGATCTCCGAGATGTCATCCAGTTCATGATTCTGAGCATGTTGGGCAAGAGTCTGCGAAGTGATAGACAAATGGCTGGCAAGGTGGGCCAGGTCGATTGCCGAGAAAAGCTGGATGGGATTGGCATTTGGATCTGCGGAAAGAGTTTCGAGCTTCTCAAGGTTCGGTGCATTATCTGCGTTGAAATGGTGTGGAGTTCCTCATTGGGAAAACCAGCCAAAGTATACAAGTGAATTAATTGGTCGAGCCCTTGTCGAACACGAAAGTCGGGAAATGCCCCTTTGACAACGATGTGGCAACGAGAACGAAATCCGCTAAGAAGCACTTTGGGTGGAGAAGCCGAGAACGGAGACAAGACTTGTGATATGTTGGTGGGACCTTGATAGATCAGTTCCAATGGTTTTGTTTCCAGCATGAAACCGAGGAATCCTTCATCCAGCAGTACTTCATATGGTGGAAGGTCACGAAGACGTGAGTCACCAAAGATGAGGCGGTTGTCAGCATATGTGATATGTCGGATGAATAAGTGGTGATTGCAAAGAATTTGTTTGAAGTTGATGGACCAGATTTGTTTGCTGATGGAGACAACCATGAGGCAGAGTGCTGGAGATAGTGGACTGCCCATGGGGCTGCCACTGTCGAATGCATTTTTGGCCCAGAGCAAACGTCTGCATTTTCAATGCTGACTTGAGTACAGTAAATCAGGAACATCTTTGATGATGATCTTTCTGGTGACGTTAAGTCGACGGAAGGTGCGTCCCTTGATGATGTCGCCTGGATTGTTCGTGTTTCCTGGATAAACCGAGAATGCTTCGTTGTCAGAAACATCCATGTGAGGTCTCAGGAAATCCAAGAGCATGAACCATGCACCGATGAAGCGATCTTGATCAATGCTGTTGAAGAAACCAGCAAGGTCTTGATTGACCAGAATGAGATCTGCGTCAACGGGTGCTGATTTGAGGATGGATAGGAGTGTGTATACATCCCCGGAAGCAAAGTGATTTGGACATGCCACTGGGATCAGTTGAAAGATCATTCTGGCGAGGATGTTGATCATAGGACGAAACGGGGAGTCCACAAAGGAGATGATGGGTCGGCCACTGCGAAATTCTTTCTTCCTTTTTGCCAGGATATAACCAGCTGGCAATTGTCGTCCGTGTCCTACCGCCCAAGGGTAGGGTTTTCCATGTTGTCGGTGTAGAAGATCGACAAGCGATGTGACGATGGATTCAGGATCTTGGGAGACCGGTTCGAAAATGGAGGGATCCTGAAAAGTTTTTTCAATGGCTTGGTGTACAAGCACGGGCAGTAGATTCTCAAAGAAGAGGCTTGTTTGTCTTCACAATGGAAGATAGCGCCCTCGAAGGTTTTTTGAAATGAGTTGATGGATGATTTCGTGATGTGACAAGTGACGTGTTTGGAATGCCCTGTCCACAGATGTTGGCTGAAATCGGAGATCTCTGAGTTTGGCATGGACGGTAGGCCATTTCGCTTTGTCCAGCCGTGAAGCCCAAGTTTGAGCTGGTTTTGGTATTCCTTTTTGGAAGGAAATACCTTGTTCAACAAGGAGCCTTCGGCAATGACAGCCAACTCCTCTGGTACGAGTGAGTGAAGTAGTGAACCTGCTAAGACCCAGTGAGGATCTGGTGGATCGAGAGCAGCTGTTTTGAAAGGTTCCCACTTTTTGCAACAACACGTTGCAGGTTGTGTGGTGTACCAGTCCGCGATGGCCTGCTTGTGATTGCAGAGTTGGTCCAGAACAGCTGCATGTTTGATGAAGACCATCTTGAAAGATGGTGTGTGGCATGGAACTTGGTATGGAAGAACTTGGAGGTGCCACTTTCGTAGGAACTGTTTCAATTGTTGTTGGAGATTGGGAGTGAGGGACCATGGGGCACGGAGTGCCGTTGCTCGTGGAGCAGGTTTTCCTTTGCACCATTTGATGGACGCATCGATTGCATTCAGTGACAGGGTGCGGAAGGGCTCCTGGATGTTGCTTGCCAAACGACGGAGAGCATAGCAGAGGGTGAGACCCCCATCATTGGACCGCAGCATTTTGGTCTGTTCAAATCTGGCTCTCGTGTTGGACCCTAAAGCGTGGATGATGGTCCAAGGTTCCAGTCGGTTTTGAAACCGTTCTGATGTCAAGATCTGACGAACAAGTGTTGGAGTGAACTTGTGTTTGGCTCGACGCCATAACGTGGCCAGACCAAACTGAGCGTTTGTGTTCAAGGCAAGTTTCTTGAGGATGTCTTTCTTGGGGTGAAAGAATTGGCAAATGAAGGGATCTGGGTTGCCATTCTTGAATGATGGCCATTTCAAGACTGCGATAGTCGGCTCTTTCAGTGTATATTGGGATGGGTGCCCAGATATACAGGTTGTCATGTTCCCGCCAATAGCGTAGGGCAAGCTCGGCTTGTACAAGTCGTTCATAGGTGAGTTGAAGATACTTTCTGGAGCGACTGTACTCCCTGTCAAGGGTATGATGCATAGTTGGGCCGATGTAGAACTTGGGCTGCATGTTCACAATGTGGGTGAAACGGATGTAGACGCTTTGAGACTGGAAAAATGGTGTTGAGAAAAGGTTGTGGGCATGAAGTGTTGATCCCCACACATGTGTGAGGTCGGTACATCCTTCCAAAATTGACTTCAGCTTCTGGTTCGGTCGAAGACCATGGATTACGGCAAGCACCATCATGCAGGTTTGGATGATGCGAAAGCCTTGAAAAAGGTGAACGCTAAGAGTCATGGTGAAGGGTGTCAAAATGTAGATGATAAGGATCATCGAATGGAGAATCTGAAGATGGGATTGAAGCACTTTGTGCTTAAGCTTTCTGCGAAGCCAGGGAGGTAGTCAATTGGTAAGACTGATAGCCGCAGTCATGGCACGCAGGAGGTTCAACACATCATAGTTTTTGCCCAAGAGGCTAACCGGTATGCCCATCATGACAGCCACTCGTTCGACAGTTTCAAGGGCTTCCGACGGCTGATGTGACCACCAAGTTTCGGTCTTGGCAATGTTTTCAGTGAGAACTTTCCTCTTTGGCTCAGACAGTGGAAATTCTTTGAGCCATTTGGCGAAAGCTCGCGCAGACAAGGTGGTTGGCATGTGTTGAGCCAGCCATGGATTGACCGTGGAAGGGCAGACCAACAGGCTGGAAGGATCAAATGCTGGTGTTGGTGGAGGTGTTGGGCCCGTTGAGTTGTTCATGAGGGCCCGCTATATAGGTGTATTCGCAGGGCTAGATGCCGATGGACCCGTTCTGGGTGGTGTAGAGTTGTCACCAGGGTCTTCACTTGCTCTTGGTGAGGTCGAAGGAGTTGTTTCATGCGGCCATGGCTGGGACAAAGGGACAGAAGGTGTGCCTGGAGAGCACAGTTGTGTTGGTGGACATGGCATCGTCGGTGAGCAGGGTGGAGTGGCTTGGCGTGATGGTGGAAGATATGGCAAGGTTGGTGGAATTGACGGAGGAGGAGTTGGTGGAAATTGATGAGTTGACCAATTGGTCTGCATCATGGATTGGGACGGATTCATCATGCGTCCCATCATATAAGGTCCCGGCTGGTTTAATGCCAACTGAGGTCGAGCCTGAGGGCGCGGCATGTTCTGAAAGTGCAAAATCGACGAGTTCATAGGTCCACGCCATCTCGGAAAGAATGGTAGTTCTGGACGAGCAGCATGAACTTGTCCACGTGGTTCGGTTCGATTCCGCACAGGCGCCGGCGATCGAGAGCGATCAGAGTCAGCCATGTTTTGACAAACTCGAGATGATCCAACTAGGAAACTGCGAGTTAGATTTCTACAGAGAGAGGTTGTTAACAGAAAACCAGAGAAATCTACTTAAACAAGAAGCCAAAACCAAAGTTCAAGAAACACGTCACAAAATAATGAGGTATGCAAAGTAATCAGCAGCAATATCGTCACTCCCAAGCGCAACTGCAAAATGAAATCAGCGAAATGAAATGTTCTACTAGTAGTAGTAGTAGTAGTAGTAGTAGTAGGAGGTAGGAAGTAGGAAGTAGGAAGTAGGAAGTAGGAAGTAGTAAGTAGTAAGTAGGAAGTAGTAGTAAGTAGTAGTAAGTAGTAGTAAGTAGTAGTAAGTAGTAGTAAGTAGTATTAAGGTGTAGTAGTAGTAGTCGTCGTCGTCGTCGTCGTCGTGGTAGTAGTAGTAGTAGTAGTAGTAGTAGTAGTAGTTGCATTCACATTCTGCTTAGAAAAGCATTCCCCGAAGGGTTCATGCCACCTTGACGAATCCAGCATGAATCACACACTTGCTCAGAACAGTCTTTGCGAATTTTGATGTGGAATGCATCTTACGTGCAAAAACACTCATTAAACCTGACAGGAAAGGGTCGATGACAAGATCCGAGCAGGATCGAAATGTAACATATCCATCTGAACCAAATCGTTCTCCCTCTATTGACAGCTGAGAAATACAGATTGCGAAAACCGTACAGGCACTGAGATGACATGGAAAGAAAACTGAGCGTTTGGGTTTGGTTTTGACGTAATTTGAAAAAGGAATCGGCAAGGTGGTTCTTGGGTTAGCCACGTCCCATCACGGAAACAAAAACTGATGCAGGTACGTCCAGCTGGCCAAGCTGGATATCCCATTTCACTGGTAGCTTCGTTGGACACAGTCCCAGTGAAATGCTGTGTCCCCCTGCTTGAAATGAAATGAAATAATGCCGACAAAAATCAGGGAAGTTTAACATCTTTTCCCGTGTCAGAAATAAAATGAAGAAGGACCAGGTAAAATCGGAAGTAGAAGTTTTACATCTTTTCAGATGGTTCACACACACACACACGCACAAATGCCTTGCTGAAACTTATTCGAGGGTGACGTACCTACAATCCTGCATCCTATAAGCAGCAAAACCAGTGTGAAAGAGCTTCCTACCTCAAAAGATGAGACACCGATGTTGAGATTGGTTGCAGCAAACAGTATGGGGATGGAAGCTTGCTGTCATTTGCATGCTTTTGAACTGGGTATGGGTCAACGCTTGGGTTCTATAAGCCTCCACAAATGCTTGAGTGGCTGGGCTGCGAAGTGCGAGGCGTGGCATGCCGAGCAAATGTATTTGATCCATCCATATGGGTGTGTCTGAAAATAGTGTACCCCTAAACCCAATGGTTAATGATCGTTATCCCTATTAAATGGCTATAATTGGGAATATACCCTATTTTCAGACAAACCCATGTGTATACACATGTACACATATAAATGCTGTATATATATATATAATATGTATACGTAGATTTATATATATGTACACCTCCCAACTCAGCTCACTCTTTTCTGAAGGGCGGGGGCCCATACCATGGGCCCAAAAATGGGGTCATGAATTTGGATGCTGGGCTTCTTATACACAACTTTTTGGCCCGGAGTTTGGCCACCCTTTCGCGGCCGCACGACACAAACAGGAGCGCTCAGTACGGGCAGCAACGACAGATCCACTGGTATGGGCGCATCCACCAACGCAAACTGGCACCTTTTCCCATGACAAACCTTGTAATTTTAAAACGGCGAAGACGGAGAAGGCCCTCCTCCACAAAAAATTGCTGCTTGGAGCTCCCCCGAAGAGGCTGACTACTTGTAAATATACAGTCAAACCCGCTGCTCTTCCTCCATGATGTTTGTGTCAGCTCCTTCAATCTGCATGCTTGCTTCTGAACAGCACGGGCTGCCTTGCCGCTTTTGAGACTTATGTGGTTCCTTTTCGTTTTGTGCTGCGAATCGGGCCCTTTTTAGGGCTGTGGGCATGCATACATTTTGCCTTCCTGACTCTGTACCCTCAACGTATATAGATATATAAGATATAAAAAATATAAAACATATATAAGATATATATAAGATATATATATATATAAGATATATATATATATAAGATATATATAAGATATATAAAAAGATATATATAAGATATATAAAAAGATATATATAAAAGATATATAAGATAATATATATATATATATATGATATATATAAGAGATATAAGATATATAAGATATATCAGATATATAAGATATATATGCATATACATAAACATATACATATACACACATACATATATATATATACATATACATATATACACATATACATATCATATACACATATACATATATACACGTACATATATACATATTCAAAGATTCAAACACATAGACATACATAGATATGTATACGTGTATTTACATACATACATGTACATGAGTGTATGTTATATAATTACACTTTTCTGGATGTTAGAGGTTATCTTTGCATTTTATGGTTTGAAACCCTTCCAACACTCGTGCTGGGCATCCCACAATCTTGAACATACATCTTGCAAAGTCATTGGTTGCTATGGTGACTCAATAAACACATTTCAGTCAACGCATTGAAAATCTTTGAAACGAATTGGCTTGAACGCTGAGGCGCTTCAGCTGGGGAACTTAGCCAAAAAGGGTGGAGGAAAGAAAAATCCGGGATTCACAGCAACAAACCGGATTGAAATGGGGTATTCATGGGATATTAATGGGATAATTTCACGAGATGTTTCGGCAATTGCTTTTACTGGAAATCAAGTGCTTGATTAGGGTGGAACATCAGAACCTGGTGAATTGTCGGTAGTTCCTACCGGCCAGTTGCGCCTGGAAAGTACACATCACTGGATAATCTCACAATGTTTATGAAACATTTGTTATACCATCAGTGATAAAAATTCTTGTTGATCAAACTTCATGCTTTGCAGGGTACATTTGATATGCTTACACCCCTCATTTTGATCCACCCGGTATTAATTCACCATCAGTGGGGCCCGGTGCCCACCCCCAAAGTCGTTTAAATCCCCGCTTTGTTTCTTTTTTGTGGGTCCAGGGATGCCAGGTTTTTTTTTGGCAAATCCCATGGCAAATCGCCGTGATATGCCATATCTCCCCATATTTTCAATGGCCATTGCAAGTATCTAAACTGGAGGTACTGTATCATATGTTTGGCCATATTTTGGGGGCGTATCCCCTTGCATAGCCCTAAAAAATATCGACCTTTTTTCTATGGTAGGTCCTGGTAGGTACCTCCAACCTAGGTTCCTGAAATGGCGATATTTGTCCCGAATTGTTGTTGGTCCGGGTGATTCCCAGGGCCTTTCTGGAGTTTGGTTGGCTGGCGCGGCAGCTGAAAGCGCCCAAGCAAAAGGAGCTTGGTTTGGTCAAGTCGGGGGATCCGACCCAGAAATCTGGGATGGCCATTGCTATGGAAAATGGCCCCATGAGAGGTGATTTACCTACTAGAAACTAGGGAATTTCCATAGCTATGTTGAACTACCAGCGGGTAGACCGGTGATTTTGAGGGGGTGACAGTTTTGACCCATTCCCAATGAGGATCTATGAACACCCAGGGGATTCCCAGGGGAGTTTCTGGGCTGGGATATCATTGTTTGGTTGATCTGGCGACAAGCAAATGAGGATTTCCTGGAGTCCTCAGCAGCAAAAATTGGGTAGTGAGAAAAAGGTATTGGCTACAGTATCATAGCAATCTTGCAGATGCCCACGGGATGCCCACGGGATGCCCACGGGGACATCTGGGGGATGATGGTGATGTCCCATCTGAGGTGAGTTCTTTGTCACCATGGATTTTCGCTGAGAGAATGGAGGTTTTTTCATGGGAGAATCCTCAACGGTGTATGTTTCAGCCATGTTTGACAGCGGAGGGTATCCTTTAGTAACTTTAGTATCACCCATTGTTGGACGGCGGACCTTTACCTGGTGACCATCCTTGGAAGGAGAAGATGAGCTTGGAGTTCACACAATTTCTTTGTGCTCTGCTGGTTTTGCCAGAAGCCTCCATTGACTTGAAGGCGGGGAGGAGGTTGAGACTGGAGGTTCAGACTGTGCAATACTGGGAATGTGCAGTTGACAGATGATTTCATAGGTCTTCATGGTTCTCTGGTAGGTTTTCACCAACATTTACACATGTTACGCTCCCTTCCTTCGAGTTGATGTTGGATATAGAGCAGATGGATAAGACTTGCACCAGAGAGATGGATAGCCCCATTGTAGGTTGGTTCGATCGCCATTTCTTGTCGGTGAAGGCCATTTTGTTTGCTAAAAAATCAGACTCTGGCGGATAACCCATCCATTTTAGCTCAGTTTCTGGACACTTGAGGCAGCCATTTGTCGCACCATCACCTGGGCCTGTTCAAAGCTCAGAGGTTCGGATCGGATCAGAGTCCATTTCGGATCGATCTGAAGAAGTCGGCTGGTTGCCACCATGTTTCGGCAGGTGATTTTGTGTGATTTTTCGGCACAAACCACTCTCAAAAGCTCAAAGTATCCTGGCAAGAGACCCCAAACAGTGTGGGGGGAGTAAAAGGCTAATGTATTATGATGTTGATGAAGATGTTAACTTTGATGTTGTTGATGTTGTTGTTGTTGTTGATGATGATGATGATGATGACGACGACGACGACGACTCTACGACGACGACGACGACGATGATGATGATGATTATGATGATGATGATGATGATGATGATGATGATGATGATGATGACGAGGACGATGATGATGATGATGATGATGATGATGATGATGATGATGATGATGATGATGATGATGATGATGATGATGATGATGATGATGATGATGATGACGAGGACGATGATGATGACGACGACGACAATGATGATGATGATGATGATGATGCTGATGCTGATGGTGATGGTGATGGTGGTGATGATGGTGATGATGATGATCACGACGACGATGATGATGAGAGGAAGATGATGAGAGGAAGATGATGAGAGGAAAATGATGAGAGGAAGATGATGAGAGGAAGATGATGAGAGGAAGACGAGGATGTTGATGTTAAGGAGGACGAAGATGAGCAGGTTGAGGAGGATGTTGTTGAGGAGGAAGACCGATCCCAAGACCGGGAAGCACAAATTGTGCGAGCCTGCGCAGGCGAAATGCACATGGACAGAGTACAACAACCATTTTGTACGGAAATTTACAGGGAAAACGACCGGGGACACCTCCGGGGACATCGTTTTGTGCGAGCTGCGCAGTCGAAATGCACATGGACACGTCACAAAAACCATTTTGTACGTAAATTTACAGGGAAAATGCCGGACCCGTATCCCGCGACACCCATTTTTGTGTGAGCTTGCGCAGTCGAAACGCACATGGACATGTCACAACAGGCATTTTGTGCGGAAATTCACAGGGAAAAAACCGGACGCTTCGGATACCACCTCGATTGAACACCGGGCCCTAACACCTACCGTAAGAACTCCTCAGTGTGGACACACTGTTTTGGGAAAAACTCTAATCTCAACCATATTTTCCCACATCACAATTCTGAAGCGAAATTTCATGCCGCTGGGCATGGCTGGGCATGGCTGGGCATGGCTTAAAACACAAAAAACACACGAGGTTCGGGGCAGCTGCACATGGCGTTGCTGGCTGGGGCCATAGCAATTGGCACCTGGCTTGCCCACCCTCCGGCAATCAACCATGGCTGACTGGAAAATCCCTTATAGTTGGAGGTTTAATGGGACAAATCATCTATAAATTTAAGAATGGCGGATTTTCCATTGCCATGTTGCCGCAGGGTAAACCCTGATGTTTTTGGTTTTCTCAGGTATTTCCGACAAGATGCGATGTGAAACATCCAAAGAGTTTCAAGGGTTGACCATCTAAAATAGGGCCAGAAGTTCGAAGGTGTTGTAGCTGCATTGCGACTGTTGCGGCAGCATCGCTTGTCGCTTCTGAGGTTCCAACTTTGAGTTCAGTGTTGAAGCAGCCGCTTGGGTGAACGGTGTTGGTGATGCTTCAGAACCCGGGCCTCATTTAATCATTTGGATGCGTCTCTAAAGGGATGGAATCTGACTGCAAATCTCAATTTCCCTCGTTGACTAAGTTTGGGTTAGATCAACCACTTTTAACAAACATATCCCCTTGATCCCTTGATTCTTATCTACGTTTTTCGGCTTGAAACAGGCAATGTTTTTTGCCCCCATTGATTGTTGCTGAATCTCTCCTTGACTGGCAGTTCACCCACAGTTGCCAGTGATGGTAAATAGGAATCCCTTTTGGCAAAGGTCACAAGTCCGGTAGTCACTGTTTGTAGGTCCAAGTTACAACTGTTTGATACCCCTCTTTTTGGGCGAAACATGGCCCAGCAGATCATTCTTGCTGCACCCCCAAATCCGATGCTGGGCCATCATCATTTTCCCAACATCAAATGGCCATTTGGGGAGTATGCCCATTTTCAGACATACTCAAATATCATATCAAGTCAATTAATCAGTTATATATATATATACATATATCTTATATCTCATTGTATCACTATGATATTCCTATATTGCACCCGTTTGATACCTGAAGTCTGGGGGGTTGAAGCCACCAACTACCACTGGTTCTTTTTCAAGGCGAAACATCTTCTTGAAAACCTGCGCCACAGTGACTCTGGTGAATATGACCAAGTGCCACGAGCTTCTGGGCCTGCAGATGGGCGGCCGTTTTCGGTTTGGTTGAGTTTTTGTTTGTTGGATTTTCCAAAGAATATGCGTGACGCTTGAGGTTTTCAGGGTTTGGTGTGTAGAAAAGAGTAAATCATGGGAATGAAAGCTGTATCTCAAGGGATACCCGCAGTACACGTCGTATACTTTTTACACCAATGGGCTGACCCACAAGACCAATTCAAAGGCACCGCTAGCCGCTAGACTTCTGGAGCTGAGAAGCTTCGGGCGACTGTTGAGCATGTCGACCCAAGGGCTGGACTCCACCATTGGAAGTCAGCAGTTTTGCAATGTTTTGCAGTTTTGGTGGACTCAGATAGACTTCGTGCCAGTTTCTTTGTTGAAAGTTTTTGTTTGAGACCCACGATGAATTCCTCGAATTCAGATCATGTCATGATGCCGCTCTCACTGGGACGGAGGCCAGTGAAGGACGTTTTGACCAGGATGGATGCAGGGGCTCCTAGTGACCAAGGCAGCACTAACCCCAAACCCGTTGATGGATCAAAATTTGGGGCATCACCAGCCTGCAACTGCAGGCCCAAGTGGGTCAACAGCTGCTTATGTTTGTTGGAAGTTGAAGGGACAAAGTTATTTACAGGACCCTGAAGGTATTTTTTGGGGCTAAATCCCTGCAGAGGCATCACATGATATCCCCACCATCCCCATTTCACCATTGGTTTTACATGGTTTTACTATGTTTTACTGTTGAAATTGACTATATTTGGAAGATTTTGGGTTCCACCATTTTAGGAAAATCCATCATTTGGAGGTTTCAAAGCCATGGTTTCATTCCAAAACACATCCCAGGCCCAAGCGACTTTGGTGGAACATTTGGGCATCCCTGACGATGACTTGTCGGGGACCATAGTTGGACCTTTCAGGATGCCAATGACTGGACCTTTCAGAAAGATATCTTCATTACTTGAATCATCTTGAATCTCATAAAATTATATAAAATTATATAAAAAAGATCTATTTGCCGCCTGGCTTCTCATATCATGACACCGCCGCTCTCACCTCTCCGGTTGAATCTGGCCTGCAGGATCTACTACACTTTGATGTTGACCACAAGCTTGTCGAGGTCCCGAGCAGTCACAAAACACCTGGCTTGAAAAGCTTGCCCACGGGCATGAACCGCCTTCTACATCTTTGTTGTTTCTATCATTGTTACATGTTGCCAAATTGCTGAACATCCAGCAATTTGGTGGTTTAAACATATTTAAGCTAGCAAACATTCTCAACCATTTTTTCGGAGTCACTCACTCTCGAGCACCAGCAACTCTGACCAACCTCAAACTGGAATGGAGCATCATCTGCGCGAAGCCGCGAACCACTGTTTCTCACTTCGCAAACCCAAACCATAATCAACTTGGGATGATTCGCATCGCAGAATTGACCCAAACATCAATTGGATTTCATGTAAATTTTCTATGCTTTGCTTCGTGATTTGCTGCCCAACTCCACATGGCAAATTCTGTTCCGTCGGTGGATCCAGCAGGACCACCGCTCAACGCTTGGCACTGAAGAAGTGTGGGGCAGTGGAGGAATTGGTGCACCTCCTTCAGATGACCTACAGCGTCCCTCGGACCTGAAACGTGGAGCTGCGAGGCAACGAGACAGGGAATCACCGAGTTCTAGGGGTTTGATGTGTAGGAAAGCCATGGAACCATGGAAAGCCTGGATTTCGGTGTTGGGGTTGTCACTCACTGAGTCGATTTGGAGTGAAAAATGAAGGTCTGAACCCCCTCGTTGGATTGTCCCAGCCATGAGTCATATGCCTTTCCTGAAACTCTTCCCTTGAGCTAATTCTAGGCTCGCTGTGAAGATTCCGAAGTTTGGCCCTGGGTCAGTTCACTATGGTAGCCTGGTGAACATTAAAATCCGTGACAAATGGATGTTGATGAAATATGGTACCTTCTGGTTATTTGACGTATCGATGGAAAATCACTATTTTAATTGAATTGGCAATCATTATATATCATCTGTGAATGAGCCATTTACTATAGCTATGTTCAATAGCCAGAGGGTATATATAATTGGTTTTCACATGTCCCCATGAGTAGAATATCTCTGCAACGTCAGCGGTTGGCATGCATGGGCACATTTACATCAATAAATCGATGAACAAGCAGAAGGACAGCGAAGAACAATATCACACATCATTCACAATATACACATAATATATATGTATATCTATACATTATATATATATACATAATATATATATATATACATAATATATATATATATACATAATATATATAGATATATACATATGCATACATAAGAGTTACATATATATACATATATACAATATATATATATATATATACATAATATATATATATATACATAATATATATATATATATACACATAATATATATACAATATATGTATATAATAAATAAATAAATATATATATATATACATAATATATATATACATAATATATATATATACATAATATATATATACATAATATATATATATACATGATATATATACACATAATATATATAATATACGCATTATATATATATGCATAATATATATAATATACATAATATATATAATATACATAATATATATATAATATACATAATATATATAATATACATAATATATATATATACATTATATATATATATTTATATTCACATAACATATATATATATATATATGAATATTGATAGTATATATATATATATTCATAATATATATATACATATATATATATATTCATAGTATATATATATATATATTCATAATTTATATATATATATATATATTATGAATATATATATATATATTTATATTCATAATATATATATATATTCATAATATATATATATATTCATAATATATATATATATATATTATACACATACATTATATTGATACATGTATAATATATATATATATTCATAATATATATCTATCTATATATATATTATACACATACATTATATTTCTACATGTATAATATATATATATATAATATTATATATATGTATATCCACTGCCTCCCAGGAGAGCAAGGATCACCTGTTGGCCGAGCTGGCCAGCAGCGTTGGGCAGCTGTGTAATGAGGAGGAGCAGCACCAGGGTTGATGAGTTTGGACCCAGAAGAGGCTGGTCACGTGGCTAGACATTGACAGTGTTTCACAGGAATCCCAATAGTTACGAACTGATTCAGGATTTCGCAACCATCCACAGTATGTATAGATATGTTGAGTATTTAAGCCATGTAGAACAGAGATTGAATATTAACAATATTAAATACCTGCAAGAAGGGTTCCCAAATGAATCAGTTTACAATTAGAAACGGTTCTTCTGGGGGTATTTCATAGTAGGGGAACTCTTGCTTACAGGAGGGCGCAAAAAGTTCAGTTTTGAACTCCCAAGAAGGATTTCTACATATATGTATATATATATACATACATATTTTGTCATCATAAAGAATTGGGACTGAACTGGCGCGAGGTTTTGCTCCATGCTTTGCTGAGGAAAATTTATCATCCCTGGACTCCAGGACATTCGATGCAGTATGGCGGAAGCAAAGCACCTCGGTACGAAAACGTGGGTTGGCCAACTGGTTAGGGTACCAGAGGTGCTACTGTGATCATCGAACGGGTCGCAGCATGTAACTGCAGAGGCACCTTAGGAACTCAAGGGATCATCCCGAAGCAACTGGAGACCGGCTGATTGTCATCAGGGATCTTACCATGGCGGAGATCAACAAAGAAAGTGCCTAGATCAACTAGGGTTCATGGTAGATTGGTAGATGTATCTACAAGACTATCATTTATAGCCTATAATAGGGTTAAAAGTTAAAACGCCTATCATTTATAGCATAAGCTTTGAGAGATAGAATACAAACTTCCGGACTATACACCTACTTTCCACACGTGTGCATTCTGGCCTTCGTTTCTGTCAACCACAACGATTTGCCGAGCCGAGGGTCTTCCGGCGTTTGCTGAGCCTCTACACCGACTACCCGTGCAGTTCTCGTTTGAGGCCTGGCGGTCTGCTGAGATGGCAATCGGGACTCAATCTATTGATTTTATCTATGATTGTCTAATTGAAATCCAAGATTTTGAACTTCGAAGCAAGATAACCCTCACCCCGTTGCCACGGACGTGCCAGGGCAAAGCTAATGTTTGCCATTCGGCAGCCGGGGGCACCCAGCCATTGCTGGTTGATCTCACTATTTCTTGTGGGAGAATATCAAGCAATCAATAATGAACACTGGTAACAATGATATCACACATTGCTGATTGATTGCTGATTGATTGCTGATTCATATCCTCCAAGAGATCCTGATTTCAACGGTTTATGCCCAGCTTGGGATGTGCTGTGAAACCAGGTTCTGCATTGCTGGCAGTTCCACATCAGAATCCTTGCGGGATGTCGGAGAGCCCAGAAACCCATGGTTTTATATCCACAAATTTGGGGGTTTCCTAAGTCATGGGGGTACCCCAATAGCTGGATGGTTTATAATGGAAGATTCTATGAAAATGGATGATAACTAGGGGTTCCCAAATAGACAGGTTTCCTGCGATTTCTTACTTCAATCAAGTCTCGGAATTCAAGTTTCACCCGAGAATTCCTGCGTCGGGTTCGACATGGCCAAGGGCTGACCAAACATTCGATTTGGGTTTCAACCTGACCCCAGAGCGGGTGACGTGTATATAGACCATTATAGACCCAGTACTGAACCACGCTCAATGTTACATTTTTAGAAAGCGTAGAATCTTGTTCCCCCCTGGGATGCCAAAGGCTCAATGACCCCTCTCAAAGAACCAGTAGAAAATCAAGCCACAACAAGGAAAACATACTCATTCTGAGGCTTCTATCTCCATTTTCCGGGGTCCGGGTCATCATTTTTCGGGAAAAGAACAAAAAAGTCCTCTGCAGATGATCTCCAAAGTCATCAACTTGCCTTGTAAATGGGCGATTTCACACATATATATATATATATATTCACAGCTTCAGGGGATATTACCTAAGTTTTGACTTGTATAAATAAAGTACCTTAAAAATCTTAAAAAGTTAAGACAACAAAACCACATTTCTAAGGCTCCAAATGACTCTCGATCAATACCTATTAATACAGTTTCTTGGATCAAGATCCATCTAGCCATTTCGATGTGACCACCACATCGCAAGTGACAAAATGCACAGTTTTGGCGAGTTCAGTTTTCGCTGAGCCCAGGATGTAGCTCCTATACTGCCGCAGGTGATCGAGGAGATGGGGTCTTAACCATCTACACTGGAGATATAGAATGGGGACATATGTGTGTATATATATATTATTGTTGTTATTGTTATTATTATTATTATGATTATAATATATATATATAGATATATGTACATATATCATATATGTACATATATCATATATGTACATATATCATATATGTACATATATCATATATGTACATATATCATATATGTACATATATATATATATGTACACATATGTATATATATATATACATACATATGTACACATATGTATATATATATATACATGTATGACCAAGGATGATCTGGGGGGGGAGCCTCAGATCCAAAGGAGCTGTCAGAGCTGGTTGGAGCCTCAGTAGCGCCCATGGTATGCCGCATGACTGGGTTAGGTGACACTCTCCGCTGGATATGGGATTTATGGATAATATACACAAAAAATCATATTTCTTCATATTTACATTTATGTTCATTGATTCAAGTTTGTACAGATTATTTTCAGACACACCCACCTGGCATATAGTTTCTTATATATAAAGCCATGACCCATTAAACCACAATGTTTGTTGCTTAAGCTTCCCATATATATTCTGTATTCCCTTTTGTCAACGGATCGCCAGGTGCAGTCCAGTCAGTCCTTCGACACTTTGGATGGTGACTTGGTGCAGAAAAGGATGGCAACACCTTTGGGTTTGCGAGCCCTTTTTCACCGCCAGAGGTGGGCCATGTGGACCTTAACTATGGAATCAATGGAATCAATTAGAGCCGAAAAGCATCCAATTTTGAAGTCTTGGGTTCAAATGTTGAGGCAGAGATTCCATCCCTTTTGTTTTTTTTCTCCCATCTGAGCATCACCCCGGCTTCGCAGTTGCCAACTGGGATGATCCTCAAAAAAAGTTGGTGATGCACACCAACTTAGTAAGCAACGTCACTGGAATGTTGGTTAGGATTGGGGTCACTATCCCAAAAAAACCTTGTTTCAGTTTGATGAATGTAAAAGATTCAGCTGCCGGCTGCAATATCGACATTTTTCACCGTCTAATGAGAGAGACACCTTGGAGTTACTCAGTGTGGATGAAAATAGGGTCCCCGGAATTTTTGATTGTCCCACAGTCCCACATCCTTTGGTACTTTTGGGCAAAACCACATACCCGTCAAGTGAAACTCTGAAGCCCACGCCGAGCCCCTGCCCAGATGATCAAACGGATTGGTTGGTGAGTTCTGCCAGGGCTCTCGGGATGTGATTTGTGTGACCTGCCATGTAGCTGATGGATTTTTGGATTTTTTTGGACATGGATTTTTTTGGTCCAATTTGGAACATGGAAAAGGATGGAACTTTTTAGATACCAGTGATACCAGTCTGGAAAATCCAGGTTTTCCATCTTTTTCGGCCTCCAAATGTGGGATGGTGAGGTGTTGTTGCTCTACACGCTGGCCATAGATCGAACTCTGCTCGAAGAGATGAGGCTCTGGGGAAAATGATGATCCGATGATCCATTGGAATCGAGGGTAACCGTATTACGGTAAACCATGGTAAACCCATTTTGGTTGGAAGAACAGTGGCAGCATTTTGCCAGGCCGCTGAATCTGAGGCAATCATAGAGTAGAAATCCCCAAAAATCTTTCTCCATGGCAGTTTAGTGGTGTTGACAAGCCATTTGCGAATGACATAAACCAACGCGTACGGGACTTCAGATCACTGTGGCTGTACGCGCAAGCGATCCACAGTGATTTCTGGAGGCTTCCATCCCAACATGTTCCCCCTGTCCATGAGATCTTTCCGGTTCAAATATCTTCTTATCTTAGGAACCTCCCAGGCATGCCCGTTCGATATGGCCGAAAAATCACAACAAAAACTTCCGGGATTCCGATTGTCACTCTCCAAATCCAGTTTTTCCGTGTAGATTTTCCATTTACCACTGGACATTTTGGATATTCCCATTGCCGGCACGGAAGGGATCCCGAGCTCCAATTCAAAGAGACTTTGCTGAAGCTGCGCTTTTCGCCCTTAAAAGAGCTGGAGAGATGGGAGCTGCTGGGAAGCGAATTTTGGATGTAGCACATGATCTATATACAAACTCTTGGATGGCCATGCTACATTGATCTGTGTAAATGTGTGTTCGGAGCTTGCCCTTCTGTTAATCTTTCCAGATTTCAGCGGGAAGTCCTTACACGCAACGTACTTTGCGGCTATCAAGCCATCAACATCCATCAACCATGTTGGTTTCAGTCCTGCAAAATTTGTCTGTTGCAATCCCGAATGAAACGCTCTCCGGTGGTTGTCATCCATGAATCCTCCACAGGACGTCACGCGCGAGCGCATCATTGAGCTTTGAGAGCTACTGCGAGGCATTACTGGGAAACCCTGAGGAAACTGAACAAAAGCGAAGAAAAGGATCTCTCACTAGTCAAAATTAGGATTTTACATTATTTTATCAATCAAAAGTTTAATGTCGTTTCGACATGATTTCAGCAACACGAGCTGCGGTTGAGCCCAGAATAACATCTTCGGGCTTCATCATCCGGATCGGCTGCTTCTCCATCAAATTCAGACCCAGTAGCGACAAAGTGGTCATTTTGACCATGACTTGTTGGCTCAGGCTTAAGCCTCCAAAATCTGTGGTTCTTAGCTCAACCCATGGGACCCATCCCCTAACCCATGGGCGTTATGGGATCAGTCCATCCAATCCATCCGTGGAGGCGACGCTGAGGCTCGGTAAATACTACCAGCCCTGGGGACCAAAGGCTGTCCCGGAGCCAGCGAGCGAAAGCCGCGCCGCGCCGCGCCGGTGGAGTTTGGAGCGTCAGAGTAGTTCAATGGGAATATCACCTTCAAATGGGGAGAGATTTTCCCACCAGCATCTTTTTTGAGGTTGTAAGCATCAAACGTATATGATTATAAGGAATCCATTGTTGGGGATATGCCAGCATATAATGATATGATATGATATGATGATAAAACATCTACCAGCTGGATTTTCATCAACCAATCACGCTCCCCGAGAATCAGGAGGAACCAGGGGATACTAACCAGTACTAACCAGTACTAACCAGGGTCCGACATCACATCCCAACTAGGACCTTGAGTCTGCCAGGTGAACCAACTGGAAGCCCTGCAGGAGGCGGAACTGCCCTGGTGTCAGAGGTGCAAAATCCGCAGATCGTCCCGAGCGGCGAGTCGTCCTGAGTTATGATTAAGATGACTTAATGAACTGATATGAACTGTTAATGATAAAATATGATAAAATATGATAAAATATGATAAAATATGATAAATATATGATAAATATATGATAAATATATGATAAAATATGATAAATATATGATAAATATATGATAAATAAGTACCGGAGCGGTGAAAACCCAATAGAACCCAATAAAACCCAATAAAACCCAGTGATACCGGGCACTCAGTGGGGTGATCCTGCAATTGCTATTGATGTGACTCTCCTCTTCCAATGGGTATATGGGGATTGGTCGAAGATCAGAACCCGTTAGTTCAAAATCAAAGCAACTGATCCATTTGCCGGGACGTTTTTTTTTCTTCTTTTTCAAATGGGGATCCGAATGTTGATCTACATCAAAATGGATGGGTCAAAACATGTCAAAACCAATTAGTACCATACCATCTTTGGTTTTTTTTCACATCCCCATCTTTCGGCTCCATCGGCTCCGCCAGGATTGATCTCACGGTGAACAAACTGAGCTCCGTGGTTTCTCTGGCCGCCTTGGGGCGCTTGAGATTCGCCTGCTTCGCGACCAACGAAATCACGTCCCTGGAGGCGTGCCCGAGATGCCGTGGCCGTGGCTGTGGGGTGTCCACGGCCACTGGGGGAATGTTCCAATTGGTGGTTACAACATGTTACAAAGACGTTGCCATTTAGAAGCATCTCACAGCAAAGTGGTGCTGAACGGTGAGTAGGTGGGATATTTTTGCGAGGGGGGTATGACGTTAACTAGTCCACTTAGTTCGTAAGACTAACGAGTCTACGCGTGATATCCCAGTGAAAACAGGATATCACGGTATTATCATACTTGATCATTTACCGAGATTTCTTACTTATTTCCATGACTGTCCCACCTAGTTTGTCTGGTGAGAAAGAAGGATTATGATCAGGAACCTGGATTTCCTTAGCAAAAAAAGTGGGTAATAAACTCCACAACCAAGCGCAAACTTGTGTAAAGCATGACTCGCTGCCGGCTTTATATCTACACTAATCATATATATATATATAATATACATATCAATATGTATGGATCAATTGGGTACCCCAATAATTGAATGGTTAAAAGTTCAACACAAAAATCTACCAAGCCATCTGTGGTCCAGGTCTCTAATTTTGACCCATACTCATATCATATTATATATATACATATAATATAATTATAGATAGATATACTATGATATACACATTGCTTTCACCTACACTTAGGATGATGATAGTAATGGACGAATGTTTGGGATGAAACCTGCCAGGGCTTTGGAGATCATCCTGTGCTGGAAGAGTTGCAGCTGCAGGTAGGCGGTGATTTGGTGGGAGCAAAACATCCAGATTGGCATGTCACGTCTGATTGCTGGGGGATGATTTTTTGTATTGGTTCTCCCTTAAAAAAGCTAGAAATGCTAGATTTTGGATAGTGATTGGCATAGAAAAGGAGGGATTCTGCAGGTTTTGATGAACACTTAGTGATCACGCCAATGTGGATAGGGATCCCTGCTGTTTTGATGGCGACTCTCTCGTCCGTCTGGTGGACCTCTGTATGGATGTACTTCTTGAAATGGGGATCCTCGATTGCCAGGATTGCCAGCAGGGAGGGGCGTATTGTGACAGGTACAAAGTAAGATTTGAAATGGGATTTTTCACGATTACTGCAGGATAGGATACAGAGTAGCATGAATGCACAGCTCACAGGAAGCCTTCAAAAGAACATGGGAACATCCAAAAAACACTAGGTCTTTTAACTAATAAGGTATGGGTTTGGAGGTATCACCAACAATGGCCAGATTCAAGATGTGATCAATAACGCTGGGGATACATTGGGTCGGTGGTAAATACAGGTTGCGTATTGGAAAAGGCACCAGTTGCACCGTCTGATAGCCATCCTCTGACGGCAGGAGAACCAACTCACGTCGTTGAAGGGCTTGGGATGCCTAAAGAGTCCATGGCCTCAGCAGGCCGTGGCTCACCAGTTCCGTGGGGCGCCGTGGGGCGCCGGGGGCACTGTGAGCCGGCGGAGCCCAAGGTCTCCGGTCGCTGGTGGTGTCCAGCAACCAACTCACCTCCCTGGAAGGTTTGGATGTGCGGAAACTCAGGGACTGGAAGACGAGGCCACAACCTTTTCGACACTGGGGATGGGGATCTTCACCTCTGGGGATGGCTATCAGATGTGTGCCAACAGTGCTGGGTCGAGGCCTCAACCCCCCCATGTTTTGCCGGGGTCCGAAAAATCATGTTGCACCCATCCAAGATCTGAAAAACAGGCACCATTTGGGTATGGAAATTGGGTACACCCCCTGGTCATCAACTAATAACAACAATTATGATTGACATGATTGATCAGTGGACGGAATGGGGTACACCATTGTTTTTTAATGCTCAAAAATCCGATACATCCATGAATTTAACTCCCCGTGATCCCCATTTTTTGTTGGTGATCCGATGGTTTTTTCCACCAGGCCCCAGTGTTGAAGAAGTTGGACGTCAGTGTGGCAGCACAGTCGAGCATCGGCGTGCGAACCACGGACCTGAACCACTAAAAACTGGGGAATTGACCAGCAATCCTCGGGGACACCGGGAACATGTGGATAAAATTGGAATGTCACGGGGATAGAATTCAATCATAGAATGAGCAATCTGACCGGGTTTGCATGGCAAATTTTATAAAGGCTGGAACACCATGGGATTGGATATGGGGTAGCCTGGTCCTTAGGCAATGGTTCTGGTCCTTTATTTGTGACCAGTCATTTGTGGTCCTAACTTGAGGCAAAAACCAGCTGGCTGCCCTAGAACATCTGGACAAAGCTCCAGCTTGCGAGGCGCTAGCCACCATGATGTGGGGATATGATGGGATGTATTCTGAAAATTACTCAGTATATACGTGATGTTTGTCCCAAAAACGGGCAATGTTCCATGGAAAAGTGAACAATGTGGAAGAACCATGTTGTTTTTCTTTCATTGAAAACTACAAACCCATAGACGAAGCAACATGAGTGAAAGGATCCATTTCCAAGACCTCGTTCTCTTCTCGGCCGCAGGAACTGATTACTTTTAGCGCTGAATTCGCTTTCAAGCCATGCGCTTGGTCCATAGAAATATAATGTTTGGGGTTGCCTCCCATGCGAAAGTCCACACTTGTGCGGCTCAAACCAACATGTTTGCCACTTGCATAGTGAATCGCATTTTGTTTGGATGCTGATTTCCTTTCTTCTTTGGGACTCCTAATCTATATATTATATTATATTATATTATATATTATATACCAGTAACCCATTTGTCACTTCTATTTGAGGATGAGTCCTCAGTCTTCAGTTCTCAACATCCAAAGAAGGATCATTTGTCGTTTCACCTTTGCTTGAAAGCGACAAATGACTATTGCAAGGGTAAATGAATGATACTGGCAAAAATCATCAAAAAACATGAAAAATCTCGGTTCCCCTGGAAAAACACACTGAAGCCCCGGATGAAAACACTTACCTTCCGGTAAAGCCTGGAAAATCCCCCATGATTTTCCCGGTTTCGACATCTCCCTATAGTTGGTTTTTCGCCATGGAGCTGATGACACTGGGAGCGTATCTATTATTCTATTGTTATTTTATTCGTATTCTATTCATATTCCATGATATTCCCTTCATATATCCCTTTATATCCCCATTAAAAAACACCATTTTGCTTGGGAAAAACCAAGCGCGAAAATCCCAATGGGCTTGACACAACAACACCGTGAAGGAGCTGGATGTCTCTGAGAATCAGCTCAGTGCAGAGGATCCGTGCGATGCCTCAGATGGCTGTGCTCATTGATGGATATGCTTGGGATATGGTGGGCTATGATGGGAGATTCCATTATTATTATACCATTATACCCCACCATATCCCAACCATAGTATCATTATATGGGGTATGATATTCCATTATAATAGGGATACCTCGAAGATAACCTGGTGATTGGAATGGGATGACACGGTATGACCATTTCTATCCATTTCTTAGTAATATCCCTCTTTTTTAGTGGTTTCAATGATATGCATTATTTCTTGTAGGTACACTGAACCATCCCAAGAAAACACAGAAATTCTTGCTCAAGTGTCAGCGTACAAAATTGCCCCGATTTTGTTATTCCTATAACTCATACAATTGCAGCAGTACTTATTCAAATATCCCAATCACTTCCCAATCACTTCCCAATCACTTCCCAACCATATCCCAATCATATCCCAACCATATCCCAATCATATCCCAACCATATCCCAATCATATCCCAACCATATCCCTTAAGACATCAGCATTTCTTCTTGTTTTCCATGACCTTCGGAGTTTTCAGGAACCTGCCGGAGCTGAAACGCTTGGCGGGCGAGAAGATGTTGTGCCCTGGCTGCCCTGGTTTGGATTTTTTCCTATGGGATATATAATTATGATAGCTATGTTAAATTACCAGAGGGTATGTAAAATGAGGATTACTAGATTTCTAGGATTTCTATGAATATAGGTATGGGTCAATACCTATAGATACATTTTTAGTGGGATGAACATCCATTTACCAGCTATTTTGGGGTTCACTAGGTACCAGGGTTTTGACCCATCCCCATATATGATATGATATGTTTTTCATTATTGATAATTACACTGGACTCAACTGGTAAGGATATAATCACATATATATATACTTATATACTTATATATACCCTCTGGTAAAGTAACATAGCTATGGAAAATCACCATCTTGAGTTGGAACATAAACTATAAAAGGACCATTTTCAATAGCTATGTGAGAAATTACCAGAGGCTAATGAATTGGGAGAAACATGAATCCTGTGTTCATTCCTCTTTTCCTAAAGGGGTATTGCGGTATTCTATGGTATTCTGCTTCCGACAAAGTCACGTCGACATTCATCTATATGAAATGATCATGGCCCCGGAATGATACCCGGTATGATAGTGAAGGTAAGGGCGGCAGCTGAAAAACATTGCAAACTTCAGAATCCAACCAAAAAAAAGACAATATAATACATATGCCACCCAAAAAAGATCCCATTTCTACCGAAAAAGTCAAGGCACTCCTTGAGCATCTCGGGCAACACTGGGGACCTACGCATCGAGGTCAAGATCGAGGGATGTTGAGCTGTTCGCCACGATGCGAATGGTGGTGTGACTAGGATGGATTTAACCAACAAAAATGGTAGAATCAACGGGATATCAATGGGATATTCATGGAATGTTCATGGAATATTCCATGGAAATATCCCCCTAATTCTCCACGAATCCCGTGCCCTATTCATATCATTCAAACACCCCAAGAAAACATGGTGGATGTAGGGGTGAAATCATGGATTTGGGACCATACAACGGGGGTCTTTGATATTAGGATGGGAAAACTGGAATGCCACGGAAAATGGGTGGAATATTCATGGAATTTATTGAGACCCTTTGGTGTCATCAGCTCGCTTGGGGGGTTTCTGGCTGGGAAATCATCAAACTTGATGGTGGATGTTCAATTCACCGAATTTCATATCTGGGATCCAGGCCAGTGTACATCCTGGTTTCCCATGGGGTTTTGTGTTGAGAATCCTTTGCTTTCCAGAATTAGTTTAAGGGAAAATTACAGGACAACCCTACTTCTTGAATTCTCCTGGATGGTAAAGATTTGGATTGCATGTACACATTTGCTTAGAATTAGCCAGAATAATATCGAGACACCTCGTATGCTGTCGAGCAGCAACTAAGGCCCTTCCGCTTGTTTGGATTCCTTTGGTTCCATTTCGATCTCTCAACAGCCCTGGTAAGAATCGTGACCCATCCGCCATGGGCATCGATGCCGAAGCGCTGCTACTGACACGGCCTCTGAAAACATGGAGGCTCTGTAGCTGGGCCATGGAGCTGCCACGAAGTTCCCTGGGCTCCAAGTACTCCTTGTTGTTCCACCTCTTGGAGTCACCTGGAGCCATTGATGGATGGATTTTTGGGAGGATTTTTGGGGGTCAATGATAGAAGTTGAGTGCAAAACAACTTTGATTTGGGGAGCCGATTTGGCACATGATGGAAGTTGATTGGACCAACAAATGGGATGTGTGCGTGTGGGAACCTTAGGTTCCAGCTTGTCGTCACCAAGGGCCGGGGAGGAAGTTCAGCTGCCTCTACTCTGCTTGCGAGATGCAGACAGAAAGCTTTGTGATGCGCTGAGTCCGTCGTACCAAATGCTGAAGCTGGGACGATGGGATGGCTCAATGGGGAAACCAACCATACCAAGGTTGAAAGGGTGGGAAAATCTATAGGAAACCGTGGCAGTTCCCATCAAATATGGGAGTTTCCTGCACATGTTGGGTCAAACCATCCCAATGAACATAGCTCTGGATGACTTACGACTGCACCCTCACTACAAAGATGGTTAGGTTGTGAGTAACCAGCCCTACCATGGTTTCAGCCGAGGCGGGGCCCCGCCACCTCTGCCAACGTTAAACTTCTAATCTTGTGCATAATTCGAAATTTGGTGAACATTATATACATAAAGATATTCATTTCAACCAAGTAATTTAGATGAACATCAATATCAATATCAATTTGTTGTTTAAGCATACACATGTTGGCTTTTGTTTTTACAGATGCTTAGTGCTCCAAATACCATCTTTTTGAAGCTGGAACTATAGTCCCTCATCTTACTGGTGCTAAAGGTTTGGCATTAAGTCATTCTGCATCATTTCCCTTGGTTGAATCAACCACTTTTGTGGTTTTCACGTGTCAAACGTGGCTTTCCTATGCTTTTTACCCTCTGGCAAACTAAGAGTTTGCTATGAATCATCATTCTTAAGAAGGGTAATTCATCATTTTTATCATCATTCTTAATGGCTCACTTTCCATCGCAAACGGTTAAAATGAGCAGTTCATAAAACCCGAGTTATCCCATTGATAATAGGGGAAACTAACCCCACTTTCCAACCAGTTTCAGTTACGAATCATGGAATCATCATTTATAATCATATACCATCCCCATTCCAAATGGATGATTTATTTGGCTTGTATATGATTCATTATAAATGATGATTCCACGGATCGTAAGTGGTCATCTATAATTATCTAATTGATCTATCACCACATCCAAATAGTATTTTTAACATATGTAATTTTAAACCACTAGATTTACATTAGCCATTATTAAACCATTGTTAAGCCATTGTTAAACCAGTATTAAACCATTGTTAAACAATTATTAAACCATTATTAAACAATTGTTAAACCATTGTTAAACCATTGTTAAACCATTGTTAAACCATTATTTAACCATTGTTAAACCATTGTTAAACCATTGTTAAACCATTATTAAACCATTGTTAAACCATTGTTAAATCGTTGTTCAACCATTGTTAAACCATTATTAAACCATTGTTAAACCATTATTAAACCATTGTTAAACCATTGTTAAACCATTACAAAACCATTGTTAAACCATTGTTAAACCATTATTAAACCATTATTAAACCATTGTTAAACCATTATTAAACCATTGTTAAACCATTGTTAAACCATTGTTAAACCATTGTTAAACCATTATTGAACCATTATTAAACCATTGTTAAACCATTGCTAAACCATTGTTAAACCATTATTGAACCATTGTTAAACCATTGTTAAACCAGTGTTAAACCATTGTTAAACCATTATTTAACCATTGTCAACCATTGTTAAACCATTGTTAAGCCATTATTAAGCCTTTCTTAAACCATTGCTAAACCATTGTTAAACCATTATTAAACCATTGTTAAACCATTGTTAAACCATTGTTAAACCATTGTTAAACCATTGTTAAACCATTGTTAAACCACTGTTAAACCATTGTTAAACCATTGTTAAACCATTGTTAAACCATTATTGAACCATTATTAAACCATTGTTAAACCATTGCTAAACCATTGTTAAACCATTATTGAACCATTGTTAAACCATTGTTAAACCAGTGTTAAACCATTGTTAAACCATTATTTAACCATTGTCAACCATTGTTAAACCATTGTTAAGCCATTATTAAGCCTTTCTTAAACCATTGCTAAACCATTGTTAAACCATTATTAAACCATTGTTAAACCATTGTTAAACCATTGTTAAACCATTGTTAAACCATTGTTAAACCATTGTTAAACCACTGTTAAACCATTGTTAAACCATTGTTAAACCATTGTTAAACCATTATTGAACCATTATTAAACCATTGTTAAACCATTGCTAAACCATTGTTAAACCATTATTGAACCATTGTTAAACCATTGTTAAACCAGTGTTAAACCATTGTTAAACCATTATTGAACCATTGTTAAGACATTATTAAACCATTATTGAACCATTGTTAAACCATCGTTAAACCATTGTTAAACCATTGTTAAACCATTGTTAAACCATTATTAAACCATTGTTAAACCATTATTGACCAATTGTTAAACCATTGTTAAACCATTATTACTCCATTGTTAAACCATTGTTAAACCATTGTTAAACCATTGCTAAACCATTATTAAGCCTTTCTTAAACCATTGTTAAACCATTGTTAAACCATTGTTAAACCATTGTTAAACCATTGTTAAACCATTGTTAAATCATTGTTCAACCATTGTTAAACCATTATTAAACCATTGTTAAACCATTATTAAACCATTGTTAAACCATTGTCAAACCATTTTTGAACCATTGTTAAACCATTGTTAAATCAAAGTCAAACCATTGTTAAACCATTGTCAATCCATTGTACAACCATTGTCAAACCATTGTTAAACCATTATTGAACCATTGTTAAACCATTGTTAAACCATTGTAAAACCATTATTAATACATTGTTAAACCATTGTTAAACCATTGTTAAACCATTGTTAAACCATTATTAAACCATTATTGAACCATTGTTAAACCCATTGTGAAAACATTGTTAAACCATTGTTAAACCATTGTTAAACCATTGTTAAACCATTGTTAAACCATTGTTAAACCATTGTTAAGACATTATTAAACCATTATTGAACCATTGTTAAACCATCGTTAAACCATTGTTAAACCATTGTTAAACCATTGTTAAACCATTATTAAACCATTGTTAAACCATTATTGACCAATTGTTAAACCATTGTTAAACCATTATTACTCCATTGTTAAACCATTGTTAAACCATTATTAAACCATTGTTAAACCATTATTAAACCATTATTAAACCATCATTGAACCATTGTTAAACCATTGTTCAACCATTATTACACTATTGTTAAACTATTGTTAAACCATTGTTAAACCATTATTAAACCATTATTGAACCATTGTTAAACCATTGTTAAACCATTATTAAACCATTAAACAATTGTTAAACCATTATTAAACCATTGTTAAACCATTGTTAAACCGTTGTTAAACCATTATTAAACCATTGTTAAACATATCAAACAATTATTAAACCATTGTTAAACCATTGTTAAACCATTGTTAAACCATTGTTAAGCCATTATTAAGCCTTTCTTAAACCATTGTTAAAACAATATTAAACAATTATTAAACCATTGTTAAACCATTGTTAAACCATGGTTAAACCATGGTTAAACCATTGTTAAAACAGTGTAAAACCATTGTTAAACCATTATTAAACCATTGTTAAACCATTGTTAAACCATTGTTAAACCATTGTTAGACCTTTGTATAACCATTGTTAAGCCATTGTTAAACCATGGTTAAACCATTGTTAAACCATTGTTAAACCATTATTAAACCATTGTTAAACCATTGTTAAATCGTTGTTCAACCATTGTTAAACCATTATTAAACCATTGTTAAACCATTATTAAACCATTGTTAAACCATTGTTAAACCATTACAAAACCATTGTTAAACCATTGTTAAACCATTATTAAACCATTATTAAACCATTGTTAAACCATTATTAAACCATTGTTAAACCATTGTTAAAACATTGTTAAACCATTGTTAAACCATTGTTAAACCATTATTAAACCATTGTTAAACCATTGTCAAACCATTGTGAAACCATTGTCAAACCATTGTTAAACCATTATTAAACCATTGTTAAACCATTTTTAAGCCATTGTTAAACCGTTGTTAAACCATTGTTAAACCATTGTAAAACCATTGTTAAACCATTGTTAAACCATTGTTAAGCCATTGTTAAACCAATGTTAAACCATTGTTAAACCATTGTTAAACCATTATTAAACCATTATAAAACCATTGTTAAAACAACATTAAACACTTATTAAACCATTGTTAAACCATTGTTAAACCATTGTTTCACCATTGTTAAACCATTGTTAAACCCTTGTTAAACCATTGTTAAACCATTGCTAAACCATTGTTAAACCATTGTTAAACCATTGATAAACCATTGTTAAACCATTGTTAAACCATTGTTAAACCATTGTTAAACCATTGTTAAACCATTGTTAAACCATTGTTAAACCATTGTTCAACCATTGTTAAACCATTGATAAACCATTGCTAAACCATTGTTAAACCATTGTTAAACCATTGTTAAACCATTGTTAAACCATTGTTAAACCATTGTTAAACCAATGTGAAACCAATGTTAAACCATTGTTAAACCATTGTTAAACCATTGTTAAACCATTGTTAAACCATTGTTAAACCATTGTTAAACCATTATTAAACCATTTTTAAAACAATATTAAACAATTATTAAACCATTGTTAAACCATTATGAAAAATTCATTATTACACCATTGTTAAACACTTGTTAAACCATTATTAAACCATTGCTAAACCATTATTGCACCATTATTAAGCCATTATTAACCATTGTTAAACCATTATTTAAACCATTATTAAACCATTGTTAAACCATTATTAAACCAGTGTTAAACCATTGTTAAACCATTATTAAACCATTGTTAAACCATTGTTAAAACAATATTAAACAATTATTAAACCATTGTTAAACCATTGATAAACCATTGTTAAACCATTATGAAACAATTATTAAACCATTGTTAAACCATTGTTAAACCATTATTAAACCATGGTTAAACCATGGTTCAACCATTGTTAAACCATTGTTAAACCATTGTAAAAACAATATTAAACAATTATAAAACCATTGTCAAACCATTGTTGAACCATTATTAAACCCTTATTCAACCATTGTTAAACCATCATTAAACCATTGTTAAACTATTGTTAAACCATTGTTAAGCCATTGTTAAACCATTGTTAAACCATTGTTAAACCATTTTTACACCTTTGTATAACCATTGTTAAGCCATTGTTAAACCATGGTTAAACCATTGTTAAACCATTGTTGAACCATTGTTAAACCATTATTGAACCATTATTAAACCATTGTTAAGCCATTATTAAGCGATTGTTAAACCATTGTTAAACCATTGTTAAACCATTGTTAAACCATTGTTAAACCATTGTTAAACCATTGTTAAACCATTGATAAGCCATTGTTAAACCATTGTTAAACCATTGTTAAACCATTGTTAAACCATTGTTAAACCATTATTAAACCATTGTTAAAACAATATTGAACAATTGTTAAACCAGTGATAAATCATTGTTAAACCATTGTTGAACCATTGTTAAACCATTGTCAAACCGTCGAAAACCATTATAAAACCATTGTTAAAACAATATTAAACAATTATTAAACCATTGTTAAACCATTGTTAAACCATTGTTAAACCATTGTTAAACCAGTGTTAAACCATTGTTAAACCATTATTAAACCATTGTTAAACCATTGTTAAACCAGTGTTAAACCATTGTTAAACCATTATTAAACCATTGTTAAACCATTGTTAAAACAATATTAAACAATTATTAAACCGTTGTTAAACCATTATTAAACCATTGTTAAAAATATCAAACAATTATTAAACCATTGTTAAACCATTGTTAAACCATTGTTAAACCATTATTAAACCATTATTACACCATTATTAGAACAATATTAAACAATTATTAAACCATTGTTAAACCATTATGAAAAATCCATTATTAAACCATTGTTAAACAATTGTTAAACCATTATTAAACCATTGTTAAACCATTGTTAAGCCATTGTTAAACCATTGTTAAACCATTGTTAAACCATTGTTAAACCAGTGTTAAATCATTGTTAAACCATTATGAAAAATCCATTATTAAACCATTGTTAAACACTTGTTAAACCATTATTAAACCATTGTTAAACCATTGTTAAACCATTATTAAGCCTTTATTAAACCATTGTTAAAACAATATTAAACAATTATTAAACCATTGTTAAACCATTGTTAAACCATAATTAAACCATTGTTAAAACAATATTAAGCAATTCTTAAACCATTGTTAAACCATTGTTAAACCATTGTTAAACCATTATTAAACCATTTTTAAAACAATATTAAACAATTATTAAACCATTGTTAAACCATTATGAAAAATTCATTATTACACCATTGTTAAACACTTGTTAAACCATTATTAAACCATTGCTAAACCATTATTGCACCATTATTAAGCCATGATTAAACCATTGTTAAACCATTATTTAAACCATGGTTAAACCATGGTTTAACCATTGTTAAACCAGTGTTAAACCATTGTTAAACCATTACTAAACCATTGTTAAACCATTGTTAAAACAATATTAAACAATTATTAAACCATTGTTAAACCATTGATAAACCATTGTTAAACCATTATTAAACCATGGTTAAACCATGGTTCAACCATTGTTAAACCATTGTTAAACCATTATTAAACCATGGTTAAACCATGGTTCAACCATTGTTAAACCAGTGTTAAACCATTGTTAAACCATTCTTAAACCATTGTTAAACCATTGTTAAAACAATATTAAACAATTATTGAACCATTGTTAAACCATTATCAAACCATTGATAAACCATTGTTAAACCATTGTTGAGACAATATTAAACAATTATTAAACCGTTGTTAAGCCAGTGTTAAACCATTGGTTGTTTTTTTTAAATTTTTGATCTGTGGCTCCAAGGAAGGCCCTGCCGGGCTCATGGGCGGACCTGCTTCCAGATGCGTCCCGCTTGGTCGATGGGAGGCGTCACCAGGACGGTCCCTGGGATGATTAATGGGATGTACTATATAATTGTATATTGTATGATATTGTATGATATATATATACATGATATGCTTATGTACTAAAATATGTATATATATATAAACATACTTATGTACTTATATATATATATATAATCGAAGGAAGTTTAGAAGTCAAACTTCCGACAATATGGACAAATGAAAAGCAGTGGTGGGAAGAGTCATAGAAGAGAAGAGACGAAGAAAGAAGATCAAAAAAGAGAAAGTCTCAGAAGAAAGAAGATCCAGGTGCGCGAAAAGGTAGGAAAGTCGCGAAACACTGTGTTTTTCCAATGATTTGTGGCTCCGGAGGGTCAAAAAGTATGCTGAAGTGTCGTTTTGCGTGGCAGGCGCAATGGATTGTGCACCGTATTAAAAGTGAGCAAAACGTGAGGGTTTTGTATCATTTCCAAAAACGATGGCAGGCGTGGGGCATTTGAAGAGGACCTGCAAAGATGCATTTTCCCTCGCGGGCGCAGTACAAGAGACATGTTCATCAGAGCTGTTAGGAGGTCAGGGCGCTGATTTCCTGAGAGGGGTTACATTTTGGAGCATCAGATCTTCAGTTTTGGGAAGATGTTTTTGAGTGACAGGTGCAGCACTTCGTATGACCTGGCCTCACTTTTTCGTGGCAGGCGCAGTACTTTAGACAGGTGGAGTGGAAAAATTGCAAAACGCATTGGTACGAGGCCGTCAGCTCTGCACTCAACTTTCCATTTTTGAAGGAAGTCTCGCAGACTTGTTTCGTTTTTGACGTTGTCAACTTCGATAATTGAGGAAGTCTCGCAGGATTGTTTCGTTTTTGGTGTTGTCAAGTTCAAAAATTGAGGAAGTCTCGCAGAATTGTTTCGTTTTTGATGTTGTCAAGTTCAAACCTTGAGCAAGTCTCGCAGAATTTCTGCGTTTTCAAGCTTGCAGGTAGACAGACAGGCAGACAAACAGATAGATAGAAAGATAGATAGATAGACAATTGCAACTACAACTACCACTACACTACACTACTGCTACAACTACAAATGCAAATATACTACGCTACATTACACTACACTAATTACACTAAACAACGCTAATTATATCTAATTACGCTACACTACGCCAATTACACTAATAACAACAACAACAGCAGCAACAACAACTACTACTACCACAACTACAGCTACAATTACAACTACACTACACTAATTACACTGCAGCACACTACAACTACAAACACAACTACAACTACAACCACGCTACATTACACAACACTACACTACACTGATTACATTGCGTTACACTACAACTACAACTGCAGTTGCAGCTGCAACTGCAACTGCAACTACCACTACATTACACTACACTACGCTACGCTACGCTATGCTACGCTACGCTACGCTACGCTGCACCACACTACCCTACCCTACCCTACCCTACCCTACCCTACCCTACACCACACCACACCACACTACACTACACTGCACTACCCCACCCTACCCTACCCTACCCTGCCCTGCCCTGCACTGCACTGCACTGCACTGCACTGCACTACACATACTACACTACACTACATTACACTACACCACACTACACTAATTACACTGCACTACGCACAACTACACCTAGACTACACTACAGCTCCAACTACACTACACTACACTACACTACACTACACTACACTACACTACACTACACTAATTACACTGCACTACACTACCTTACGCTAGACTACACTACACTATACCACACTACACCACACAACACTACACGACACTATGCTGCACTACACCACGCGAATTACACCACACCACGACTACAACTGCAACTGCACTTGCAAATACACTAATTACACTACATTGCAGCTACAGCTCCACTACACTATACTACAACTACAGCCACAACTACAACTACAACTACAACTGCGCTACACCACACTACATCCAGCAGTTGTGGTAGGGTGATCACTGCAACCATTGCAACCATTCCAAAAAAACACAACTCCAACCACCTGCCGGTCCATCAGTGGATTCGCTCTGCCATCCGTGATTCACAACAACCAACCTCTCCTATATGTGTCCTGTCTTTGAAACTTCCGCCACCGCCTTGTGCGGCGCTATTGGTAAGATACTTTTGTGTTGCATATTAACATATATAGTTTGGGATGTATTATCAAGAATATTCTCCCTATTAATGAATCAAGTATGTGACTAACAAAAATCGTTAATGGTCAAAAAACATTTGGGGTGATGTTTTCCTATCCCAGCGCCCTTGGGGTTTCAGCGCTATGGTCAAAGGAGTCCTTCTTCTATGCGCACGGGCTAAACAGCTTCGCTCAGAGCCTGTTGGACTACCTCCGGTCAGAGTTCGCGGACCCGGCCGCACAGCAGCACATGCAATGGACTGGATGAAGGGGATCAACACAGTTCCGCTCTACTACGGGTGGTTCTTACATTCTGGTAATTCAACAGATTGCAAAAAAAATGCCAATTTATGCATGATTCATTTATTGGAAATTGTTATTTTCCATAGTTAGATGATCAAAAGGTAACATAGGGTAGCCCTTTTCTCGTGTTTGGTTCAGGGAATATTGCGATGATCTACATGGTTTGTTTAATCACAAAATCCACCCAGGTTCAGGGTTGGCGAATGGATTCTGGGTGAAGGATAACGACCCAACCCATATCATGGGCCACCACAGGTGGGCGAGACATTTTGGTCATGAGCAATTAGCGAACCCTGAAAATCTTACCCCCATCAAGGTAACAGTCTATTTTGCAAGTCCAGAATCCTTGGAGTAATGCTTGCCCAGTGCTTAAACAACTGTTTTTTGCCCCAGTGATGCCATGTCATGGTGGGTTGCTTTCCTTGATGGCGCCAAGACTTGCAATCCAGCCCAGCTTTTTGGGTTTCTACGTGTGTGTGATTTTTAGCGGAGTTCAGTGAACAAAAACCAAGTTGGCTAGTGTAGTCTTCAGATGTCTTTAGCTTAAAAGGAACGGTTCCCTGTTGGTGCAGGCAGAAGTGTTGACACGTCCGGAATTTTGGGAGCATCGCAACTATGGTGGCTCGATGACGGAAAGCGGTTCTTGGATGAGGGTTGTTCCAACCTGGAGTAATCCTCAAAAAATGGTGATTTCATGGGGTGGCTCACCACCTTTTCCTGATGGTATGCGATCTCTTCCTCTTGCTGAACGCAACAATCGACTTTCTCACTCAAGAAGAGGACCATAAATTTTGGGAGTTCATTTGGGCGTCAACATTTCTGGGTTCAGTTTGAACCCCTCCTTTCATGCGGGTATCATTGACCACAAGACCGGAGCCCTCCTCACATCCCAACAGATTTGAAGACATTTAAATTACTGAAACCAAGTAAAAAAAAGAACAACCATCCCCAAGCCAAAATGGGTTGCATGTTTGCCATCCCCAAGTCATTGTAGCAATGGCTTAGCACAAGAGATTCTCTTCACCTTTCGGGATGTGATTCGACAAGCTGTTCAAAAAATGGCCCTCCGACTCCGAAGTTTGACCCAAACATTGGATGATTTGTAGAACGACCCAAAAAATGACAAGGTCCAAAGGGATTGACTAATTATTGACTTTCCCCATACCATATCCCTTTCGTTCGATAGATTTGAATTTGGGAAGGGTTGATTTTCCACATTTTCACATCATTGATGGCCCTTTGGGAAGATTTTTTATATTGATGCTTTGATACATCTAGATTTCTCATGTTTTTTTACATTCCGATGTTTGTGGCAGGTTTGTTCCAGCATCTCCCGATCAAGATTTGTAGCTTCAGACTTGTATCTTCAGCTCAAAGTCTCCAGTGATCTTCCTTGACAATCGACCTGATATAATTTGGTATCTTCATAAATACCCAGGAGTTTTGCTGAAATACCTATGACATCCTGTGACCATTGCAGGATTAGCCCTTGGCTCCCAGGTGCTCTCATGGTGCAGGCCTTTCACCTCAGTGCCTACGGTCCCACGGAGCACGACCTCAGCGGTGCCTTTGTCAAAGGCACAGCGGAGCTGCGGCCGCGCGAGGGACGTGCGGAACTGGTGGGGCGTGTGGAACTGCAGTTTGCGGAGAGGCTCGAAGGCAGGTGCCAACCTGGCTGGATCTGGGTTGAGTACAAGTTCACAGACGAAACTCTTCTAGAATGCCTGGGCTTAGGATTGGATTCCTTTTTTTGGGTTTTAGTTACTGGGGGTATCTTTCATAGCAGGGGAATTATTCGAAAACAGCAGTGCATCATGGATGGCCATTCAGTCCAACTGGACTGGAGGCGACGCCTGAAACCTGGACGTATTTCATCAAGAATACAAGAACACAGGACTGGAGATATTCTGAACAGGCAGTTTGCTGTGAGAACTACGGGGGTTGTTTAGATCCGTGGGATTGAAACCAGTTGAGGGTGCTGAAAAACTCCACCTCCAAGTACGACTCCAGGGCAGCTCTGGATTCATGCAGTTCCAGACTCTGAAAGCAGGACCTTCAGTGGGGACAAGGTGCCGAAACTGATCAGTGACCGGCCAAGACCGGATGGTTTCGTGCTCAAAATATCTCAAAATGACCAAACATTTGTGGTTCCCCTTGTTATTGGGCACTCCTTGAGGGATGGGATGGCGCCACATTTTCAGCACTTCGGCCTCGACCAGGTCAGCTTTGACCTGGGATGTCGAAGGCTAAGCCGCCTGTCTGGGAAAGCGCTGGAACAGCTCTCCGGCTGGCGTGGCTCGAGATGATTTGGATGGGATGGACACTCTGGAGCCCTTACAGCGGCATGGGCTACCAAAAAAATCGGGCCTCTAATCAAAGATTCCTCGAAACGATTATGAATTGCTTGTGGTTTGGCACACTTTTGACCCGGTGACTTGGAGGACTCCAAAGTTTAGGCAGTTGTTGATCGCAGCACCAGATTTGAGGCGATATCAGCATTTTCCTAGGATTTGCCACATTTTTTTTGGATTTTTTTGGTATATCGAATCTATCGTATCACATGTTTTTTTGACGATATGAACTTGTTGAGATTTTATTGTGCAAGTGACACCTGCATTCTGAATGGTTCCATTGGCGTCTATTTCATAGTTGATAGGCAGATTTGGAATGCTCGCAGAAACAAGCAAACTGGTCATGTGTCGTAATGAATTGATGAATGATTAGGAAATATCCCGATATGGTATATACTGTATATATCTAAATGTATATGTATATGTATCTGTGTATATATATATTATGTGTAAGAAACACATGAATCCATTGGCAGATGAAAACCTTTCAGCATCTGTGACTGCTAGGCATATTGGCTCCTCCCGAAGTGCCGTCGGAGTCCGCCGGGTTCTGGGAGCGGCGCTGGTTCCGGGTGGTGCTGATGTGCCTGCGCAGGGTGATGCCGCAGGTGGGTCTGGAAGCTCTGAACCTCCAGCCTTGTGCTTTTTTTAAAGCATGTATAAGTGTTTGTATACGTATATGTCTATGTCTATATGATTTTATCTGTATGTCTATGTCTATGTTTTGTATATATATATATATGTATATATATATATATGTATATTATATATGTAAATAAATGATGTTATATCTCCTCATGAACCGTTTGAACCACATCCAGAAATTCCCAGGTGCCAACGCGGAGGGTCTTGCACTTCGCACGCCCGCCCTTTCCGCAGCAGCCGGTGCTGATCGGCCTGAGCCATGATCACATCGCGTGGCAAGACATGGACGATCTGCGCTTGCTTCATCTGCTTTTTTTTTGGCAGCAAAATACGAGGGGAAAGTATTGGGAAATACGCATCTGATATGATAGTAACAATTATGAAAATTATACATATACATCTATGTACACATTTTTTCAAAAATAATTTTGGTCACTTGAAACCAAGTCGAAGGAATGGGTCTATGCAAATCCAAAGCTTGATGTGCTGGAAAGCAGTAGCGACCTCAGCAAGTTTTTTCTTGGTTTTGGCAGGACTTTGCGAAAGGAGACATGAACTTATATATCAGTTTGATTTATTGGATTATATCCTTACCATTTGAGTTCAGTGGAATCATCAACAATGGAAAAAAACATCATTTGGAACTAAGGTGAGGAAGAGTTGATTGACCTAGTCAGCCAGTTGCAAGGCTGGGACTTGCTTCAGCGTTTGTGACAACCCCCAAATTTTGATGGCCAAAATACTCATGTTCCACAACATTACCATAAATTGAAGCTAAGGATATTTTGAGGATTTTTTTCCCCCAACATTAACATAAATTCCAATAGGGACTTTTTCCATCTTTTTCCCCATTAATCCCCACTTTTGAAGGACAAACTCGGGTTCCTTTCTTACCCTGCCAAGGCTACGGTTGCCCCTTTCGCCTTCCCTTTTGGCTCTCCGAACTTTGAGTTCTTCTGGCGCCTTGGAGCTGGTGGTTTTCGACGATCGAAACCGATGCCATGAATGATGCGGACTTCGACCTGGAACACAAACATGCCCCTTCTCTTGGTGATAAGATGGAGGATTAACCATCCGTAATGTTCGTTGAAGGGTTCCAATGGGATATTTGATGCTTTTCAAATCGTACAATAGTCGATTTCTGAATGTCGACAAGCGGACTTGGTTGCCGATGCTGGACGGAGTGCTTCATGGGACGTTGCGTTGCTGAGAAAAGTGAAGACTCGCAAGTGGTTTCAACGATGTGCCATGCTAGCAGATACAAAATGATGCACATGGGGGTGGATTACCCAGAGCGGGTAGCGTAGTAAGCAAGACATCATTTTGGATTCTGGGCACCAAATGTAAAAAGTTGCGAAATAAGACTATATCCAGATCCAGTATCAAACCATATCAAACCCACGTGGAGAGCCACTGTCAGACCCCATTTTCAAGCCCATTGATCAGCAGTAGGTGCCTTGGTTCGAAGATGCCCAGCCAAGTTGGTTAAACATCTGGACTTGTGAGGGGTTTTACCAGGGGGATCTAGATATTAAGCAATGTATATGACTGCTTGGTGGTTTCAATTCTTTCGACTTCGCATCTCAAGAAATGGACGCATGCAGCATGTGAGGGTTCAAGCTCTCCAAAAGATTTCCCCAAATCGCATTGACCAGGAACTGGGTTGTGGGTCAAAACTGCTGAAAAAATGGGCCGGCCGATCACATATAGTAAATGGCTTAACTCAAGGTTGGGCAGAAGAACTTGCTAGATTCCCTGTAAAATATTCAACCTGGAATGCCATTTAAAAACAACCCTGAACTCAATAAAGAGAACACAGCCCCCACCAAATTTCAGGGGAAAAACGAGGGTCTCTTGGAATTACACCCTTGGCATGCCTTAAGCTAACCCAGTGAGACGAAGGTTCTCCAGACGGCGTCGTGCCAGGTGGTGGTGGTCGCACCCCAAATTCAGACCATCGATGGAGAGTCCGGGGTCACTGCTCCCATCCCCACCATAAAAGAACCGTCCCAAAAGATAGAAGAGTTATTCCCTACATTCATTTTGGTTGGGTTGGATTATAGTTGGATTCCCCCATTTTCAGACAGACCCGCTTGTTTGTAGTTTTGTGGATATTAACAAGTTTTGCTTCAGAATTACTGCTGGCGGCCCCAAAAAAGTGTGATGGTGATCTATCTACAGTTCCAACTTTTTTTGGAATCATTACTGTAGCTATCCCAAAAATGAACAGATCCAACCATAAAACATTCAAACTCATTGCAGCGCTTCAAGAATGGCAAACCAATTCTTTGGGTCCCATGAGGCCGGTGACGGAGGAAGATCGAGAAGCAGCAGTCGCCAAGGTGGGTCAGCACCATCCCATTCACCAAGCATGACTTGGGGGGTCATGATAGACATCCAACATCCATCAACATCCCATTTTCTAGGGATATCGCCAAATATCGCCAAACAATCAGGCTCCCATTGGGGATCCTATAGCCTATAATTATCCCATGATCCAATGCTATCCCATGTATTTCCAGATCGCCATAGGGATTTCCCATGTCCGAGCATTTTCCCATGTCGCTTTACCACTGCCATATTTTCCCGGGATCGGTATCCACTGTGGGGGGAAGATGATGACCAGTTTTTCGGAGAAATGCATAGAAACCTCTATCCTCAAGATGTAGGTCGACCTCTACCTATGTACCCACCGAGTCATTTTATTTTTTTGATAGGACAATATATGTGTATCCGATATGTAAGATATACAATGTATACAATACAATATATATATATATCATCTACACAATACTCATCATATATACATTTACATAGATCCACACATATATACATATACAGATACATTTATACATATACATGTACATATACATATACATGTACATATATATACATATACATAATACATATACATACATATATATACATACATATGTACATATATACATCAGTACACATATACATATATACATATGTACCCAAGAAGAAATGCGCATGACAAACACGCAACAAGGGAGGATTCCAAGTAAACTATAGATCTTGGACCTTAGCGAATCAAAGTTGGTTTGCAACCAGTGTATACTGTAACTGTGGTCTATGGTAGTAGATATATCTGTACTAACATGGGTTTATAAGTCAACTTACAACTGTGGGGGCCGGGTACCATCTTGTAGGATTGTTTTTCTCCTGATCACACCTAGATTTGGATATCTGAACACATCATCAAACTCAGGGTTTTCAGTGCCCCAAAAAACGGAACTGACCAACCGACTCTCGCTTCGAGGCAGAAGAACTCGCTGAGGCGGTGAAAGCCAAGGCGACGCGCTGTCCGCTGTTGATCGATGGGTTGCTGAAGATGGACACGGCGATGTTTACGAAGAACCATTCATTTGATTATAGTGAGTTGCCCTGTTTATGTTTGATGGAATTGATTATAGTATTGGTATATTCAGTATTATGAATAGGTGTTTCATGACTATAGGTGTTTCAGAATTCATAGGTAGTATACCAACGATTTTCCAGTATTACCGTAACAATGGTTATCATGAATTATGACAATGGTGAAACATCTATAGTAACTACTTGACATATCTTAACATCTACATTTAACAACTATAGTAACATATAGTAACTACTTAACATCTATTGTCAATATAATAACGGCTACTAAGAATTGATGTTCGAATACCCATCGTCCACATCTCAGGCAGAGGCGGACGAGGCTGCGCGCATTGCTGCGGAGGACGTGGCATCAACCCGATGGCTGCTGGATATCTCCAAGCTTTGGTTGGCTATGTATTATATATATGACATATAATGATACATAATATATGATATATATATAATAGATAATCATCCTGAAGTAGACAGAGATAGAATATTGATTTTTCAAAACTCCCCACTTTCGAGTGGCAATCATCCTGAACATTCTATCCAGGAGGAAGCAGCAGCAGCTGCTGCTGCGGCGGCGGCGGCACAAGAAGAGGAGACGGGATGAGCCGCTGCGGTTTCACATGCTACGGATGTGCCGACGGGTGCTTGAAAAAAACACAAATTCAACGCATATATTGGAAATAGATGGGACCTTTATGGAATTTTTGTTGCAGCTTGGAGTTGAAGGTTATGTAGGGGCATGTTTTTTTTTCCCAAACTGCACTCAAACTTGGCCAATATGATCTGATCCAATGTTGGAGGTGAGGAATTTGAACGGCCACAATGACATGGTGAGTCGTAAATTGAATGGATTTTGATTGCCTTGTGACAGCAGCAGAGATCAAACATGTGGGGTCTGGGTGTGATATTTGAGGGGATCCAGCTATTCCAGCGGTTTGATGTGAACATCTAGGCATCTGGCACAGGCAAAAAATTAGGTTGAAATTCAGAGTAAGGCTAGTTATCCTCTGGTAAACTAACATTTTTTTTTTGGGGACCATAGTTCATAGCAAACTATGAACTTACCAGAGGGATCCAGAGGGTATGTCTTCACCAAGGGCCCAACACATCCAGCTCCATCCGTTGCTTCACCTGCAAAATTGCAACCCGAAGCGTTGAAAAGTTCTGCCGCTGGATGGTGATGGTGCTGGTGCAGCAGCAGAATCCGATGTTTCATGTATCTTTTTCAACATCATCCAGCGATTTTAAGTGATGCGCGCCACTATGTGAGGTTTATGAACGTTTATGAACGTTTATGAAAAACGTCTATGGTACATTCCAACAGATGATTGCTGAAGATCATCTTCCCCCACTCTGTTGGATCACCAAATGTCTCCCTGGTCCCTTAAATGTTGCCAGTCCTGGCCAGATCTTTTCATACCGACCTGTTTTCCGGATGTGGATTTGGTGGAACGGGGCAGATGCTCCCAAAGGACTTATATTTTTGTGTGGCGAGCCACCAGGTTTAACCACCTTGTTGCTGAATATATATCTCCATGCCCTGTTGCTTATATCATATCCATAGAATATCGGGGCTCCCTGTTTATGATCTGCTTCATAATTCCATCCAGCTGTAGATATCTCCACAAAACCAATTTGCTCGCCAGGGGGGCCCTACCTTCAATTATTGCTAGTACTACGACTATGTCTTACTACTATTATTGTCGTGGTCCTTCTCCTCCTCCTCATTATCATCATAATAGTAACAACAATAACAATAATAACACTTATAACAGAAATAACAACAATAACAACAATAACAAAAATAACAAAATAACAAACATAACAACCATAACAAAAATAACAAACATAACAAAAATAACAAAAATGACAAACATACAAAAATAACAAAAGTAACAAAAATAACAAACATAACAAAAATAACAGAAATAAGGAAAATATAAATAATAACAATAGTAACAATAATACTGTAACAATAACAACAATAACAATAATGATAACAAAAATGAAAAAATAACGAAAATAACAAAAAATAAAAAATAACAAAAACAACAAACACAGCAAAAATAGTAAAACATATGAGTAATGACAATACCAACAATACCAACAATATCAACAATATCATCAATATCATCAATATCATCACCATCATCATCATCATCATCATCATCATCATCGTCATCGGTAATTCAATAATATTACTATACCGCCATTATCGGGTGTTTCAACCACCACAACGCGCTCCAGTGACGGCCACGCCTTGTGATGTTTTGGATGACTTCCAACCGCGGCCGTTTGGGCAGAAACAGGGCATTGTCAGGCGCTCCACGTCGCGCCAGGACCCGGGAACCTGACTTTGGGGTGAATCGTGATCTGGCTATGGATCAATACCTATACATACCATTTTTAGGATGATGAACATCCATAAATCCCAGCTATTTTGATGTGAACTACAGGGGTACAAGGTTTTGACACACTGCCATTTGTCCATGAGGGGCTGCAGGTCAACATGTTTCTGTCATTTCAAGTCGCGCAGTGAGAGTGAGACGTGAGGATCGACAAAGAGGGGAAGGCTCAGTGACCTGAAATCATGAGACTCGTCAGGCCCGAGAGGGTCCATCTTGAGGGTTAGTCACACCAATGCTATACGTATGATGTTTAGGTATGGAAATTTAGATTGCTTGCAGCATCGATGATTTGTCGCCATAGCTGCTTCTGTCGAGAATTACACAAGTTTCCGCACAAAATACACATAGCTTTACTGTACACCCACACTTCAATTTTCGTGCTTCCGTTTTGGTTGGTTGCTGACTCACATTGTTTGATTCTTTGTGCACAAAATGCTGGTTCAAGCTCATTGGCTTGTCGTATGATAAGCTGGTTCATTGGATTGTCGGGTTACAATCGGTCAACACCCAGGTGGGTAGTATCCGCCTCATGTGACAGTTATAAAAAAGGTTACAACTACCCAATACCTGATTCTGATAGCTAATGGATTATGGGCCCAATATCCAATGAATTGTATACCAATACCAATTATAATCGGTTATAACCTACCTATTGGATTATAATAGTGTCTGTCACCTTTTTTACCGCTCTAAAATTTGTGTAGCGGGTGATGAATCCCCGATCTTCGCCGACTTATCAAGCTTCTGTGAAGATTGGATCCATTAGGGAGATGGGATACTCAATCTGATATTGATATATTGATATATGATATATTATATAAATTTATATGATCAATATTGAATAAACAAGACTTCACAAGAAACTTCACTGTTTTTGATATGTGTTGATTCACTGACCCCCAATATTTCCTGCATTTTGATCTATATCCATGAAACTACATGACTCTTTTCAGACTCGAGACTTCTGAAATTGGCCTCAAGTGAGATACAGGTGAACGGATGATGTCTCCTCATTGTTGCAAGTTGAACCAGTTACAGTAATCGTAGGTGAAATCTCCTTTTGTTGTTGGTTGGATAGTTGGATCCCGCATTCTTGGTGCCCAACATCCCATTGTTTTGGGTGTTACTTGGACCATCCATGTAAACATTCTTTTTAAGCCAACCATCCTGTTTTTTCACCAATGGGTCACTGTATACCCTCATGTTTGATCATTTTTCGCAAGTTCCATCCAACATTTCATTGGTATTCTCTGAAAATGTTGGGCAAACCCCCCGTCCATCCACTGGTTCATGATCATTTCCCCTATTATTTAATTGCTATTTGGGGGGCACATCCCATATTTTAATACACATCCACATCATATAGTTTTTTTTCTTTCATGATCTTTTTATATCCATGATATCATATCCATGATATCTCTATTAGTCTATGATATCTCTATGATATCCATTCATTTCGTTCATTTTATATCCCGGTCTTCTATTTTTTTCAGTGGAAATCTCCCTTTTTTTCCATTTTTTCTGTAAAATCCCATAGGTTCTTGATGAAGCTGAGCAACGAGAGCGTCGTGGTGGAGCTCAAGAACAGCACCGTGGTGCAGGTCCGGAAGAGCTGGGAGAGCTGCGCAGCCCCTTTCAAAAAGGCGTTGGAAGGTTGGAAAAATGGTGGGATATCAAGGGGATATCAAGGGGATATTTCTGATACATGGAATATGGATGAAATTCATGGTGGAATATTTAAGATTGATACCTTCGGGTGTCAAGCATGGCTGGGAAAGCCCCGAAGTAGCCCATTGAGGTCAAACGCATCGAAGTCAATGGATGATGCTCCAGCAAGCCATGTTTGATAACACCGGAGTCAAATCGTTCAGAATGGCTTTTTGTGACCAATAGAAATGGGGACTTCAAAGATTAAAATTGCACTGTAGCCTCGCCCACACTGGATCCCATCCTCGTCTCCGAAGGGACAGCTGAGCGATTCAACGCTACAGAATTTCAGCCATTTTTTGAGAAAATCATCTCCAACTTTCAGATTTCGTCCACTTGCCGGTTGATGGTGGATGATGGTTGTGGATTGCCAGTGATCTTTATCGCTTTTCCATTAAATTGACATGGTCTTTCGCCCAAGAGTGAGAGGTCCCAGGCAACCCAGGCTTATTTTTGTCAGCCCCAGCCATGCCAAAATGTGAATGTCCTGGACAGGGAACTATCACCGGTGCGGGTGCTTAGATTTGGGCGGGGACATAGATGTCCATTGATGTCCATTTATAAAGAGGGGTACATAGCTCCTGTGAACATTTTTGAAATATATATGTATATATTGTATATATTGTATATATATATATATATGTATGTATGTATGTAATGTAATGTAATGTAATGTAATGTAATGTAGTGTAGTGTAATGTAATGTAATGTAATGTATGTATGTATATGTATAATTATGTATACATATGATCTATAATTTGATATTTTAGGAAATGATGGAAACCTTGGTAAGCGTACAACTCATTCCCGTGAATTCTCCAGTGACCATGTGTCTCACTTCAGTGCGGCAGCCCCGGGCCTCCTGGACTCCAAGGTGTGGATATGTCGATGAACGTGCACATGAAGAACATCAAGTTCACCGTGAAGGGCAAACCTCCGGTTTCCATGGATCACCTGACCATCCGAGGTAACAACGTACGGCGGGGAGGGCCCAGATGGCGGACGTTGGATGGGAGAAATTTCTTGGATCGCCATCATGGGAAGAGTCCTGTAGCATTTTCACTTCTTTCTGATTTCAGAGTCATCACTTTTTTGCCTCAAAAAAAGTGCAATTCACTAGCTCAATCCAGCTGAATCCAGCTGACTTTCTGATTTTTCTTGATCATACCCTAATTAAACATTGACTCTCGGAATGACAATTTGTTCTTGTAGATGAACATTGTCTTCCAACCCCTCATGTTAACCTCCAGTAAACGAACATAACTATGGAAATCCATAGGTTTCCCTTTCGGAAAAGATCTAGAAATGCGCCAGCGAGCGATAGCCAAGGTATGTCATCCTCCCTGATAGCATTCCCTTGGACACTTTGTTGGTGGACGATGCCAAGCGTCTTCCCAAGGCCTCCGAGTATTGAAATTGCTTGATTTATGGCAATTGATAGGGTACTGATAGGGTGCCGTATTTTTTTTGGGTGTATATATATATATATTATAATATGGTAAATCAAAACGATGTACCCAGATTGATTTCCTGAATCTTTCAGTCGCTGCTTAGTGGTGAGATGCCCATTTGCCGACTCAGTGGATCCGCAGGTGAAGTCACTTGCAGGCCGCGGTCGAGGCAGAGGTCGTGGCCGTGGCACTAAGAAGAAGTGAGCGACGACAAGGGGTTGACGGGGTTGGGTCTGCCTCGAGGTTAGGTGCACTGGGTATCCGTTCTTTACGCACAGGTTGCAAAAGAACGGTGAAAGGCTACAGAACCAGCTAAAAGCAAGAAAATACCGTAACATCACCAACTCTTGTTCCACCATAGTGGTTGGAATGTCAGGGTTTTGTGTTCTGCAGAGTCTCTCAACCCCGGCGTTGGTTTTGATGCTGCAGAGCTAGACGGCGAGCAATGCACAGCTTGTCCGCGCTCCAAAGGTTTGAACGAAAACCAGACTGACATGCCATGCAGTTGAGCAAATTTCACATCATTTTGGGCTAAAAGGAGCAACACAATTTTTTGTAAGTTATGGATGAGAGAGCCATTGAAATCATCCTACCACGAGTTTCCCATAGATCATGATAGAATATCCCAACCGCAAACTCGTCAAATGAGAGTGACGTTCCGCCCAATCCCCATGTCAATCTCCCACTGTTGTGGGAGTAGCCAAGAGGTAACCCAGGATTGTGGATTCAGCTAGGATAACTACCGATCAACAATCATTTGGCTGGAACATATATTCATTGTACTTTCCCACCACTGAGGATGAGGTTGAGATTTGGGGTTGCCATGAAACGACCAAGATGACACTTCAGAATACACCAAGAGTCGCTGGAGCAAAAACGAGCCAAGCCGACGTGGGTCGACGCCCGGACGCCACGTAATGACCACCAGAAGCGGTGCACAACTTATCGACGCAATGAACGCTGCGGAAAAAGGGTGCCCTCTCAGGCGGTGCTTGGTGAAACACCTGTTGCATACCATTGCCGGGTCTCATATCCGCCAAAGTCTTAGGGACCATATCCGCCAAACAATGGGACATCAGGCGAGTATCAGACTATTGTTCATGTGTATCACCACATCATAGCTGTGTATCACCGCGGGTCCTTGTGTGCAAACTATCAACAAAAGGCAATAAACAAAAACAAAACCAGTCCACCTTGCACTTCATAAGACTGAAAAATGGCGACGGAACATGTGAAGCAAGGACCCCAATGTCTTTGACTGTTTCATCAGTTTCATCAGCAGAATTTCTAGAAATGGAGCAAATTAAAGTATGCCTGCACGACAGTTGCAGACTGCAAGCCTGATGTATTTCAAAGGGTTGTGTGTGTCATTGTACATCTCCTGCATTTGGGCTTGTCCAAGAACTTGGTAGTATATTATAGTATATCATAGTATAGTATATTATTGCACTACCAAATATTATAGTATATTATGTATATTATGGTAGTATACAAAATATTATGGTATAGTATTCAATATATTGCACTTTATGACAATTTCAATGAGCAACATGTCAATAAACCATGCAATTTTGAGGTTTTCCTGGCATTTTCAGAGCAGCCCATTTCGGACATCACCCTTTTTGGTCCCTTGTGGGTCCCTTCAACTGCTGTAGATCAAAGAGGCCCAAGGTTGGTAGCTATGGCCGACCCTGCCAGATAGGGGTTGGAAGATTAGTTTTCACAATTTTTCACATGTTTCCACCAAAAATTGGTGATTTTGAGGGTCTATGTGAATTTACCAGAGGGTAAACATGGTAATTTTCCGTGGACCATCTAAGTTCTTCCAGAGGGTGTTCTCTCTTCCAGGAGCCGAGCAAAGTCTGAGGATGTGCATTCCAGGCATCGTAAGTGGTTAATAACCATCAGTAACCCATGCATAACTGGGGTACATCTCACACATAGCTCGGTTATAATATGGTTATCAGCAATTACCTACGGATCCTAACTGGAATCCAGATCCGAGTAGAGAAGATCATCCAATCGAAGCATTCCCAGCATTGTGAAATTGTCAGTCTCATCTCCAACCACCCCCTTGCCCGCCGCAGCGGTTTTCCGTTAGCACCTGGACATGTTGCTTCCCTCTTGAAAGCAAACAACATTTGCTTTCTTTAACTCTCCCTTTGGAGTGTGACCCGGAAAAAGATAGAACAGTAAGCTATCGTGGCATTTTAGTGGGATTTCACTTTCCTACTACCTTTTTGGGGAATTGCCAAAAAACGATCATATTGTTCATCACCGCAGAACACCATGGCACCCTTTAGTCGCCCTGCCAAGCTGCTATGTCTGTTGGCCGTGTGCCAGGCTGAGCGTATGGGATATCTTAATTTAACATGGAAGCCGGACCAGGGGGTCAGGAAACTGATTTTTGTAATGGGTCTGTAGGATACAGTGATTAGTCATGGGAATCAACTAGTCCCTCCCAAAGTTGTTGCCTCATTTGAAGCTTTTGGAGGGTTGAAGCCCCAAAATTACTGACGAACCCCATTTTACAAACGCCACAGTGAGATTGTGACAAAGACGCCAACCGAAGGCTACTAGCAATCAGAAATGGGATTCTACCTGACTAAAATGGCTTTGTGTCAAAATAGGGCAGTGCCAAATTTGATGGTTCATCATCATTTTCCCATCGCTGTAGGTGGTCCGGATGCCACAGCGCCCGAGCGAGGCAGTTTTTGGGTGACCTGGAAAAAACTGCAACATTCGGCCAGGAACCCCACGCGCCAAACTGGACGAAATCTTGGGCTTAAATTCTCTTCTTTGTGATTATTCTCGGTGCGACCCTGTGAAAACCTAGGTTTTAAGCAAGACAAAACATGGTGACGGGCGGAATGGGATGACCAAGCACTGGAGATTCAGAACTGAGGTGTTTGGAGTTGCCTGGTGGCTCCCAACTAGATCAACTAGCACATGGAACTAAAACCGAAGTTATTTTGGGGATACCCCCAAAATCATCCATTTTAATGGGATTTTCCAGTATAAACCATCCATTTTGAGGGATCCCAAATCGAGATGTCGAAGCATTTCTAAAGCGAAACAAAACACCATGCGTCGGCTCCTGCGCAATGGCATTTGGCAGCCGCGCTGCGCCTCGAGCAAGGCGGTTTTGCGTGCTGAATTTCAAGGATTTTTAAGATTCTGAAATTCTGACATATCTGGCACGAAGTTATACTGATGATAGTCATACTAATAATGATGTCAGAAATTGAAATTAGATGATAGTGATGACAATATTGTAGTCATAATAGTAACAGCACGAATAATGAGACGCGTCGCAGGCGTGGCCCAGCCTCGCCGTGCTGGCCGTCGATGCTGAGAGCGAGGTGGTGCAACAGATTCAGCAGATGAAGCCACAGCAGGTCTGAGATCCACAGCATCCCAGGCATCGTAAGTTGTCTGCAATCCACATATAAATGGTGTATATAATTAAATAAATAAATAAATAAATATATATATATATATATCATGTATATATATCATATATATATACATATCATATATATATATATCATATATATATAATATATCATATATATATATATATCATATATATATATATATCAGATATATATATATATATATCATGTATATATATATATCATATATATATATCATATATATATATATATCATATATATATATATATCATGTATATATATATATATCATATACATAGATACCTGGCGATATTCGATAGATCTACTTGTAACGGATTGAATTGATATGTTTTTACAACATGTTATTAACCACTTGCCTTGCATTGGATGCAGCCCCAAGCAGCATGGGGAAGATAAAGATGGGGATCGTACCTGAGGGGCTGATTTCAGTTTTGTGATGCATTTTAGTGTTACAAAAAGCCAGGTTGCATGTCTTTCATTCGATGTACATATTTTGCTTCTTTGTGAGACATTCGGACACGACTTGTGCAACTTGGGATGAGCTGATCGTGTTTCACAGTAGAAATGGGCCATGGCTTTCACATCTGAATCCCATCCCCTACTCAACACCCCCCGAGAAACCACGGTTTAATAATGTTTAATAGGGGATTTCCACATATTTGGCACCATAGAATGGGGGTGTTTAATATGAACCGATGGGATTAGTTGGCTTCGCTAGGTTGAACTGGCACCAAAAAAAACATGATTCATCAGATTCATCTATCAAATCTATTCTTCATCCATTATTCCATGAATTTCCACGATTCATCTATGTTCGTCTACCCGGGTAACCCGCGACACCCTTGGTTTCACCATCGACGTAAAAAAGGACATGGAAACTCACCATGGCCAGGTGATGTTGGAAACCTGCGATCAACGGATGAGCTTCGCCGCGCAGGAAGCGGGCTCGTGGAAAAGGGTGAAATATGGGTTAATTATGGTTAATTTATGTTAATTTATCCAGAGTTTCATGGTTAATGAAGCTAAAAAAACAACAATCATGGGTGAATCTTGACATTTGGCAAGTTCAGCCTCTGGAAAAAAATGGGATACTTGTGGAACATCACTATTTGGAAACACGGGTAAATCAGAATAAATCAAGAGAGGGTATGGAGATCATCCTATGCTACAGGTGGCCGTAGCATGGACTGGAGACCGAAAAAAAAAAGGGTGGCCTTTGAAAAAAACCCAAAACATGCCAAAACACGTGGGGGCTACTTACTACATAGATATTTGGAGAATTTTGGAGATGTTTTAAAATGGATCCCCAGTCGTCGCCATGGTTTTCAATACCCGGTATACCCAACAATGATTTCCATGTGGATTGACACCCCATCACGTAACTCAGCGCGCGAACGCCCACAGGAGAAGACGGGAAAAGATGCTGAAGTGCAACTTAGAGTTGAGAAGATGGCTTTTGTGTGTCCATGGGGGAAGCCACAGCCATGTGTGGGACAATCCAAGTTCAATCTTAAAACATCAACAGGTGAGCGATGTGCACGGAATTTGGGGGTAGTTTGGAGTCTCCAAGCTTGGCGAAAGGTATTGGGACTGTATGGACTGGGTATGGCTCAACAGTACTATTTATCTACCAACTTGGGTGGTTCGAAACTTAAACACTGCAATACAAATGGTGCTGCGTTTCCAAGGATTCTACGCGTGTCTGTTGTACGTTGTCTGCTAACAGTGGGTAGTGAAGCTTGATAGGCAACCCTTATGGGCATCTCGAGCTGCACACTGTGGTCATGAGCTGCACACTATGGTCATGAGACGGGCATCATATCATCCATATCTGGTGCATAATTCATCATAATTCATCAGATACACGTTTTACTAGGTGTATGACCATCACTATCAGCTAGAATCAGGTCCACGTGACACACTTTTCTGAGATCCCTTTTCCCTTTTGTTCATGGGTTGATATCCGTGCGTTTGTCGGTTGAATTCACCGTTCGGGTGTCTTTTTTCTCTCACGTCTGAGAGGGTCAAATTCACATTTTTTGTTGGCGAATTGATATGCATTTTGCATCATTTTGCTACGTAGTTAAAAACATACTTACTGCTTAAATCTCTATTTCTTCGACTGAAATCCAAATCTTTGCGGCTTGCATCATGTTAAATGCGTAGTCTTGTTGCTTAAATTCCAACTCTTGCTGGTTATATCTTCAGTTTTGTTGGTTCAGTCCTCATATATTTGCGGCTCAGATAATTTGTGTAATGTGGCAAATCCAATCATAAACAACCAACAAAAAGAGGTACTAAAGCCCACTTGGGGATGGTTTATCATATGAATCCCATTATTATCCCCTAGTTCTCCCATATGGCTCTGTGTCAAACCTTCATGGCACCCATAGTAGATGATGATCCATCCACATATAAAAAAAATCGAGCGCAATTGTGGGATGATACCCAGTTCGTTCGATGTTTTTCCCACTCAAACCTCCATTTCTGATGGGGATTTCCCCATAATTTCCTATGATTTTCCCGTTGACATGTCCATTTTTCATGGGAAATTCCTCGAACAACGGCAGGGCCGAGCGAACCGAGCGCCCGTAGGCTGTCGCATGTGGACGCCATTGCCTTCGTCCATGGTGGCCTGCGCAGCGCGCAGCTGCGCGGCTTGAGGAAGGCGGCGGAGGAGGCGGGGTTGCCATGGCCGATTTATGGATCTTATGATGTGATATTCTTATCAATGATCTATATCATGGAGAAAATTTCATCTATATTCATATTATGTATCATGGAATATGGGCTAAGGATATCACTAGATGATATAATACTAGTATAATACTGGAATATTGATCAATAGATGATAATGGGATATCAATAGATGATAATGGAATATTCATAGATCATAATGGGGATATCATGGATGATTTACCTATTGAAATATGTTTTACCTATGATAAACATGATGTATCTTGATTAATAGATGATACTCAATGGAATATTAATAGATGATAAAGATGACGATTGTTGATACACATGATGATATATTTATGATTTATGAATGATCTATAGATGATTTACCTGTTTAAACATGGTGATTTTATTGGGATTTATATAGTCGAATATGAATGAAATGTGTAGATGATAAACATAATGAATATTGATTCATAGATGATACACTGATGACTTATGGATGATTTCATGGAATATTCATGGGATAATACTGGTATAATAAAGGGATATTAACAGATGATAAACATGACGATTGTTGGATGATAAACATGATGATGTATCTGTTAACAAATTGTGTTTTTTCCACAGTTAAGATAAACTATCGGAGGGTAAATACCTTTTTGATCATTCTTGTGGTTTGATGGAATATAAATGGGATATTAATTTGTATATTGAGTACCTTTTTGATCCTTTTTGTTGGTTTGTGGATTGTCGCTGACATGACGACGCATTGATATTTGAAAAGATTTGAACGAGATGAAACAGTTGGAGCCTGATCAACAATTCAAAGACAGTGAGTCTATTTGGTTGTGCTCCGCAACATCTTGGGGTGATTCTGTCAAGCCCCTTTGCCCTACCCACGAACAGATCCAGAGTCTGTGGCAATTCGCCTGCTAGCGACAGCCACTGTTGCTGGTCTTTTCGCACACCGTTGGCCGGGTGTAGGGCGCATGCTGGGGTGCTCTCCTAACATCAGCTGTGCTGGGGACAGGTTTGGCACCTAGTCTTTCTGGCCAACGCATCCTGATGTCAGGATGTATGACAGCGAGACGATGCGCTAAGGTGCTCGCTGGGGGCTTCCAGGCTATTCCTGGCCGGCATGTTGTGAGGGGAGGCCAAAGTTTGCAGATGACAATGTTGCTGATTCCCTTCTTGAGTGGCGGCGTGCCTTCCTATATTATGAACTATGGCAGCTGCGGCCTACTGTTGGCTGTTGTCTGCCCTTGCCATGTGTCTGATTACCGCTCACAGCAAAATGATAGCCACAATGTCACAATGTTTTTTGAGGGATGTGGATTCCGCAGATGCAGCATCATGATGCACCATGCGCATTTATGCTACGTCTGCTAAGTACCTTTTTGATTCTTTTTGTTGGTTTGTGGATTGCGACTGGCATGATGGCGCATGTTCTTGAGAATTTCAGCGATTTGAACAACATGTAACATGAGACATGTGGAACTTAATCAACAATTTCAAAGACAGTGAGTTTATTTGGGTTGTGTTCTGCAACATCTTGGGCTGGTTGCGCCAAGAACCCTTGCCCTACCCACAAACTGATTCAGAGTCTGTGGCAATTCGCTTTCTTGCGAGGGCCACTGTTGCTGGTCTTTTCGCACACCGTTGGCCGGGTGTGGGGCGCATGCAGGGGTGCCATCTCAACATTAGAGTCTGGTGGCTGGTGTGGTACCTAGTCTTTCGGGCCAACGCATCCTGATGTCAGGATGTATGACAGCGAGACGATGCGCTAAGGTGCTCGCTGGGGGCTTCCAGGCTATTCCTGGCCGGCATGTCGTGAGGGGAGGCCAAGCTTTGCAGATGACAATGTTGCTGATTCCCTTCTTGAGTGGTGGCGTGCCTTCCTATATTGTGAACTATGGCAGCTGTGGCCTACTTTTGGCTGTTGTCTGCCCTTGCCATGTGTCTGATTACCGCTCACAGCAAAATGATAGCCACAATGTCACAATGTTTTTTGAGGGATGTGGATTCCGCAGATGCAGCATCATGATGCACCATGCGCATTTATGCTACGTCTGCTAAGTACCTTTTTGATTCTTTTTGTTGGTTTGTATATTGCGACTGGCATGATGGCGCATGTTCTTGAGAATTTCAGCGATTTGAACAACATGTAACATGAGACATGTGGAACTTAATCAACAATTTCAAAGACAGTGAGTTTATTTGGGTTGTGTTCTGCAACATCTTGGGCTGGTTGCGCCAAGAACCCTTGCCCTACCCACAAACTGATTCAGAGTCTGTGGCAATTCGCTTTCTTGCGACGGCCAATGTTGCTGGTCTTTTCGCACACCGTTGGCCGGGTGTGGGGCGCATGCCGGGGTGCCATCTCAACATTAGAGTCTGGTGGCTGGTGTGGTACCTAGTCTTTCTGGCCAACACGTCCTGATGTCAGGACGTATGACAGCGAGACGATGCGCTAAGGTGCTCGCTGGGGGCTTCCAGGCTATTCCTGGCCGGCATGTCGTGAGGGGAGGCCAAGCTTTGCAGATGACAATGTTGCTGGTTTCCCTTTCGAGTGAATGTGGCACGCCTTCCTGCATCGTGAACTTTGGCAGCTGCGGCCTACTGTTGGCTGTTGTCTGCCCTTGCCATGTGTCTGATTACCGCTCACAGCAAAATGATAGCCACAATGTCACAATGTTTTTTGAGGGATGTGGATTCCGCAGATGCAGCATCATGATGCACCATGCGCATTTATGCTACGTCTGCTAAGTACCTTTTTGATTCTTTTTGTTGGTTTGTATATTGCGACTGGCATGATGGCGCATGTTCTTGAGAATTTCAGCGATTTGAACAACATGTAACATGAGACATGTGGAACTTAATCAACAATTTCAAAGACAGTGAGTTTATTTGGGTTGTGTTCTGCAACATCTTGGGCTGGTTGCGCCAAGAACCCTTGCCCTACCCACAAACTGATTCAGAGTCTGTGGCAATTCGCTTTCTTGCGACGGCCACTGTTGCTGGTCTTTTCGCACACCGTTGGCCGGGTGTGGGGCGCATGCAGGGGTGCCATCTCAACATTAGAGTCTGGTGGCTGGTGTGGTACCTAGTCTTTCGGGCCAACACGTCCTGATGTCAGGACGTATGACAGCGAGACGATGCGCTAAGGTGCTCGCTGGGGGCTTCCAGGCTATTCCTGGCCGGCATGTCGTGAGGGGAGGCCAAGCTTTGCAGATGACAATGTTGCTGATTCCCTTCTTG